>RPOG01000930.1:44950-110423 GCA_008086565.1 Thalassoma bifasciatum
AAAACGTAATTAGTGAAAGAATCACTCACAACAACGTGGACGTCCTACCTGTTTGGGGTCATTACGTCACATCCTGACGCCCGTACCCTGAATATTCACTCTCCTTTCCACCAGAGGAATCCAGAGTTCAAACATATCAAAAGTGTTGTTTCATCAAATTATTCCAAGTGGTGAAATTTCTCCTGTAAAGTCCGTTGTTTGTCTGTCTGTCGTGTCCGTTCTCATCAATAACAGCAGCTTCACAGTCTTGGAACATTTCCTCCTCAATGGGAATGTTTTCCTTAAGGCTTCTAGTTACAAAACAAGAGTGACCCCTTTGTTTTTTGTTGAGTTTTCATGCCAGGACAGCTTGTGATAGACAAAAAGTGCTCCCTACTTTACCAGCCAATAGCGTACAATGGTCTTGCGTAAAAGCTCTATTAGAGAGTCAATTATTGGCTGACGGGCCTGTTACTCATTTCTAAGGTAGCTAATTGTCTTGCTGTTCGCCAGCTGTAGCCATTTAGATCATTGGCGAGACCTATTCATTGCCATGCGTCTTCATTGGCATTCATGTACGCAACATACGAGGTACAATCTGTAACTGGGAACTACAATTTCATGATTTTTGCTGAACCATTTCACAAAGAGAGCAAAGTTGACTAAAAAGAGGACACTGAGCACTGACAAAGCTGGTTTTGTTTGCACGTAGTCTTTGGACGAGAGAGTGGTCGGTGAGTACAACTCGGTTCACCTGAGACTAAAAACTCTCTAACTCCTACAAAATTTTACCTAGAAAGCTCAAATTTCACACAGATGTAGATGAGAAGGTGTAGAAGTGATGTGGTGGATGTTTTATATCTAGTGTAAAGCATCTTGACATCATTGATTTTCAAAAGTAGTGATAAAAATAAAGAGGAAAAAAATAGTCGATGTGGACTTAAGCCACATTAAAACATGACATATCCTGTAACTAGATATTTTAATCTTTTAAATGTGGTGTCACTGATTAATTCTGACCTTGTGGTTTTTCAGTTTAACCTTTAAAGCATAGTTGGGTTTCTAGGACAGAATTAAGTGGGATGTAAGAGGAATTTAATGTGTCCTCAATTCACCTCCCCCGATTATTAGACTAATCACTTCACCACTCTTTTACTTTTACAACTACCATTTCTCCTGATTAGGGAGACGTTGTTTTCTACGGGGACGAAGAAGTGACAACGTCACGTCAACAAATGTTACGACATTTACTTTCCTCCATTATTTTTCGATAAATAATACATAATATTTAACACCAGCATATGTTTTGTGGGTGGATCTGCACGGATGGGACAGCTGTTGATGTGAAACATACCAAAAACACACAGCTGCTTCTTTCTGTCACCAACCAAACACCTTATTAATACATTTAAAAAATACTTTCAGGTGTACTTTAATTTATTAAAGCAGATTTGGAGTGTAAAATTGTGATTTAGTGGGATTTTTAAGTGACATAAAAAACGGGAGAGCGTCAGAATGGGATGCTGCGCTGATGCTAACTGGGCCCCACACACACAACACACAACACACGCCAGAAAACACACCTACCTTTAATAAAGTCCAGGTGTTTTCCTTTTATTTAGAAGTCCAGATTGTGTCAGGGTTTTATTATCCACAAAAATACTTCGATATGAGCGCATTAGCCAGCCTCACTGATTCGCTTCAGTGGGGTTTTAGCGTGTTAGCAGCGAGCTAACAGTTAAAAATGCGACTGGCCCTGAACGCACTTTCTCTCTCAACTTGTTTTTCTCCTCAGGTTGTTTTCTCACCTGAAAGTCTTAACCTGTGAAATATTAACTCCAAAAAATCCAGACATAGGAGGTTGTAATTTTAAGCCTAAAGTTTGTGAGGTTTTATGTCACAGAGTGTTTTAAAAAGCAGGAAAAAAAGAAGCAAAATGTCCACGACATTCAGCAAGGAAATACAAAAGGCAGAAATGCTCCGCGCGACCTCCGGCAGAAACACTGAAGCTTTCCCGGTGAAGTGAACCGCACCCCGGTGTTTTCACTCATAATCTCCCCGCTGATTCGGACACGGACGGTGGGAGCTACATGGAGGCTGGTGGAGAACAACATGAAGCGGTTGGAGGTTGGTTTCTTCCTCTGACTGCGACCTCTGAGTGAGAGACTGCGTGAGTGGAGCGGGGGGCTGTTCCGGCACAAGGCGCATTTACAAGATGATGGTGATGATGCGTTCACGGACCTCACACTCACACTTTCAGCTATTAATTCCCATTTCTAATAAATAAAAACACAGAAACTACTATTACAAATAAAAGCGCAACTAAAATTAAAAATATCTCTGTTCCAACTGAATTAATGGTTTTCTTCACTATTCTGAGCTCGCATATCAATATTTGTTATCAAGTGGCGCCCCCTAGTGTTCAAACCCTTAAAAATCTTTCTACATTTCCCTTTTCTTGTGTTTCAGAGAAGAGGAATTGAGATATTTCTTCACAATAGTGGAAACTCTATGCATTATTAACAGGAATTCATTGTAAATTCTTCTTACTGTAAAACTATAAATTTTTCAGGGATTTTTTTTTGCATTTTCCCTCCAATACTTTTTAAAAATCAGTTAAAAAAATTAAAATTAAAAGATGGCTATGTTTTGATGTCGTGGCACATAATAAAAGTTGTTTTAAAAGTCAAATATTAGAGATACAAAGGCAAAATTTTGGGAGTAATAGTCAAAATTAAAGATGATTCAGTCAAAATTTTAAATTACAAAGCAAATTTTGTTGTCAGTCAAATTTTTAAGGTTAGAAAGTCAAAATTACAAGATAAAAGGTTAAAAAGTTTTCATCACAATGGTGGGGATTTAATGCATTAATTGTTTTTTAACATTTAAACTACAGCCTGTTTGTTTTCTCCTTTTATTTTCAGACTTAATTTTTTTTTAGATTACTTTTGCCTTTTCTCTCCAATATTTTTTAAAAACCAGTTTAAAGAATTAAAAGAAAAAGATGGCTATGTTTTGTTGTTGTTGTTGTTGTTGTTGTTGTTGATGTTTTGCACAGATTGAGAAAAAAAGTTTTAAAAGTTAAAAATTGGAGATAAAAAGTCAATATTTTAAGATAAAGCCAACATTTGGAGAAAACTAAGGTTAGAAAGTCAAGATTACAAGATAACAAGTCAAAATTATGAGAAATATTTAATCATAATAGTGGGAATTTTATGCTTTAATCATAGGAACTCACAGTAAATTGTTGTTGTTGTTTTACTGTAAAACTAAAACCTGTTTGTTTTTCTCCTTTTTATTTAATCCAAATTTTTCAGGGATTACTTTTGTATTTCCCCTTAAATACTTTTTAAAATGCAATTTACTGAATTATAAAAGAAAATGTTTTGTTGTTTGTTTGTTTTGTGTGTTGTTTTTGGAGACATAATATGAAAGAAACTGTTTTAAAAGTCCAACATTGGAGAGAATAAAGTCAAAAACTTGGGGATTAAAAGTAAAAAATTAAAGATAGTGAAGACAAAGTTTTGAGACACTAAAGCAAATTTTGTGATGAGTCAAAATTGCAGGATAATGAAGTCAAATTACAAGATAAAAGGTTGAAATTTTGTGACTATAATGTCAAAATTTTAAGATAAAAATTGAAAATGATGAGAGCTGTTGCATCACAATAGTGGGACTTTGTGTGTACTTTGTATCATGAAGTTAACTAAGAAAATTACATTTTTATTGTGTTGTTGGTAACTTTGCTGGAACCTGGTGCTGATCCTGTCCAGGAGATTTTTACTGTTATCGTGAATTGAATAAAATATAAACTAAATTCTGCATGTTTTAGAAGCTTTGACCATATGCAATCACTCAACTTTCATAAATATGTCAATAAAATAAAGATATTTATCAGTACATGAAGAAAAATTTAGCTTAATTCTGCTCCAAGAATCACTGATTGCAAACAAAAAATCTCACTCAAAAAAATAAACAATTTACTAAGTTTTATTAACAAAATTATTTTTACATAAGCAAAAATAAACATGTTACATATTAAATTAATATCAGCTTAAGTTAATCTAGCAGCTTCATTTTAAGGATTACTTCATATCTTGCACATTAACACACTGTAACATCTAAACAAATAAATCCATGTCATATTTTCATATTTTCATACACGTTCATTTCAAAGTCATCAGGTAAAAATCATGAAGTAAAAAACTTAAAGAGATAATTAATTAAATTAAAGCTACACCCTTTTTATCCCAATCCATGTTGTCTTTACATCCAAAGATTAATGTAACCCTTATACACAGAACATTAATTATGCTTAATACTCTGACTCTCCTAGTGACCCAAATGTTTTGATTTGTATACTTTTTGTTTCTTTTTGTAAAATACTTAAACTCTTTAATAAAAAATAAAGTTAAAAAAAAAAAATTTAAAGCTACATCTTTCTCCGGCTCACACCACATGAAGTCTTCATCCAATCACAGCGTGCGTTTCCTTTGACTTCATCAGACCTTTGCACTGGAAAAACGCGTCCTGACGTGGACTTCGACCCAGGAAAGTTTTCAGCATCTCCATCCCGTCGATGGAGCCTCCGGCCTCCAGAATCACCCTCCTGTACTCTCTCCCAACCTGAAACACGACAAAACAGTAAAATATCAAAACATTTTATCCACGAAAGAGACGTGATACAGGTGCTTTAAGGTGGGACCAGCCTCACCTTTGGATTCATGATGCCCTCCTTTTTAAAGCGGTTAAAGTAAATGTCCATGGAGTAAACTTCGCTCCACAGGTAACTGTAGTACTGACCGTCGTAGCCGCCGGCCAAGTGGCTGAAACTGGCCGTCATGTTAGTGCCTGAAGAGGATGAAACAACAAATTAACCCAGGTTTAGAGTCTGTGGTTCAAACTGGAAATCAAACACAAAGATTTCCTCTCAGATCCAGAATGTTTATTGGATCATAACTTTTCTACAACCTCAACTCCAGTGAAGTTTGGACGCTGTGTAAAACGTAAATAAAAACAGAATTCGATGATTTTCAAACCCTGTTTAACCTTTGTGAACTGAGGACACTAATTGTTGAAGCTTTGGAGCTGGAATTTTTTCACAGGTGTGAACTGCAGGCAGGTCAGTCTAGTAGCTGCACTCTTCTACTACGGAGCCACGCTGTTGTAACAGGAGCAGAATGTGTGAACCAAAGTAACAGAACGACTTTATTAGTCCCTGCAGGGACTTTTTCTGTTTCACAGAACCTACCGTCGTCTACAACGAGGTTTTGGACAAACATGGAAAGTCGTAATTTGCTGCCTTCACAGATACTGGGACAGTTACCCATGATGCCATGGGCTCTAACACACCCCCATACCATCACAGATGCTGCTTTTGAACTTGACACCACGTCCATGATTTCCAAAACGAGTTTAAATGTGGACTCGTTAGACCACAGCAGCACAAAAGAGGCAAAAACAGCAATGAAACTTAGTCTGAGGTCGTAATAAATGCAAAAAAAAAGCAACAAAAAATGGCATTTAAATTGGGACAAAACCTGGAAACACTCAAAAAGTAAGCAAAAGGTCCAAAAGTGGTGCGAAAGAGTAAAAGTGTCAAAAAATGGCCCACAAACCCTAAAAATTTGCAAGAAAATTTTTGAGGAAGCTTTAAAAACTTCAGAAAGTAACAAAAAATGATGGAAAAAGTGAAGAAAAATAAATGAAAAGTGGTAAAAATGGTCAAAGCCAACAAAAATGACAATAAGGTTTGGATTAAACTTAGATAATAGTCATTTTGATACAAAAAAAATAAAAAAAACATGGTCCAAAAAGAGTTCTGCAGCGTTTGTGTGTGTTGTTGATGTGTGACTTTGTCTTTGCATGGTAGAGTTTGAACTGTCACTTGTAGATGTAGTGATGAACTGTGTTAACTGACAATGGTTTTCTGACGTGTTCCTGAGCCCACGTGCTAATATCCTTTACACCAGTGGTTCCCAAAGTGGGGGTCGGGACCCTTTGGGGGGTCGCGAGACAATGATAGGGGGTCATGGAATGTGTCCCAAAATCGAAAACTATGAAAAATTCATGATCATTTCATCCATTATTGTGAGAACAAAAGCAAAAATTGGGGTGAAAGATAATATAAAATTATGCAAACAGAAAATGTTTTATCTGTTTTTCACATTTCTTTGTTCAATTTTGATGCCGTGAACTCAGCAAAGTGCACATTAGTCTGTAAATTTTCTACCGATCAGTTAAATTAAGTATCCTCAGGGAGGGTTTTGTTGGTTTTTGTCTGTTTTTGGATTGTCCCATTAGTGTTGTACCACAGCAGGGGGTCACCAGTCCCTAACGCTGCTATTTTGGGGGTCACAGGCGGAAAAGTTTGGGAACCCCTGCTTTACACAATGATGTGGGTTTTTAATGCAGCGCCGCCTGAGGGGTCAAAGGTCACGGCCATTCAATGTTGGTTTTGGGCCTTGCTGCTTACGTGCAGAGATTTCTCCAGATTCTCTGAATCTTTTGATGATATTATGGTCTGTAGATGATGAAATCCATCAATTCCTGCAGTTGGACAAAGTTGAGAAACATTGTTCTTAAACTGTTGGACTATTTGCTCACGCAGTTGNTTTGTCTGTTTTTGGATTGTCCCATTAGTGTTGTACCACAGCAGGGGGTCACCAGTCCCTAACGCTGCTATTTTGGGGGTCACAGGCGGAAAAGTTTGGGAACCCCTGCTTTACACAATGATGTGGGTTTTTAATGCAGCGCCGCCTGAGGGGTCAAAGGTCACGGCCATTCAATGTTGGTTTTGGGCCTTGCTGCTTACGTGCAGAGATTTCTCCAGATTCTCTGAATCTTTTGATGATATTATGGTCTGTAGATGATGAAATCCATCAATTCCTGCAGTTGGACAAAGTTGAGAAACATTGTTCTTAAACTGTTGGACTATTTGCTCACGCAGTTGTTGACAAAGTGGAAGTGAAGGACTGAACCTTTTGAGGATGATGCTCCTTTTATACCCAATCATGACACTCACCTGTTTAATTCTGTGTTTATTTATGTTTTACACAACGTCCCAGCTTCACTGGAATCAGAGTTGTTGCACTTTTAAAGTGAAATTTCAAAGCACATACGAGTATTTGTGGATTTAATCTCGGTGCCAGTTTCAGGCTGTATAGAGAAACCTGTGTGTCTGTTCTTCATCTTTGTCTCGTACCTGGTGTAGCAGGAACTCCCAGAATATCTCTGCAGTATTTTGCAAACACCTCGGCCGTGTCTGCTCGAGAGCTGGTGTGCAGCGTCTGATCCACTTTACTCAGAACCACCTGTCGCAGATTCATCAGCCCTGAGGAGGAAAAACAGAAACAAACTCACAAAGATTCCTGGATCCTGAGTGAACGTTCGGTTTAGGAAACTTTAAAGAGTCTGACCCGTGTTTGCCACTCTGGATGCGATGAGTCTGTCCAGCAGGGTGTCGGGGATCGGCGTGCCGTCCTTGTAGTGAGCGGACATTCTCCTCAGCGGCTCTTTCTCCCAAACCCAGTTCTCCAGCATCTGTGACGGCACCTCCACGAAGTCCGTCTCCACCAGGGTCCCACTGAACTCGGAGAAAGTCGTCTACAAACAAACAAAGATGAAAATGAACTTCAGGCCTAAATACCCAGATCAGATCAATAAACTAAAAACCAGGATAGAAAAATGAAAACTCCTCCTTCGTGTGTCAACATGATTGAGACGGTTCTGTTCCTCAGATTTATTTACAGCTTTCAGAATATTTCCATCTTCCTTTGGTCTTTTTTCTTTGTAACTATTTACTCTTTTAAAATAACTTTTATTTGGGCAAACAAACCCCCAACCTCCAAATCATATAATGCTTTTAGCTCCTGTTTTAGTTTTCATCTGTGTTTTAGCCATAAGCTTGAGTTTTAGCCTTTTTCTTGATTTTTAGCCTTTTTCTCGATTTTCAGCCTTTTTCTCGATTTTCAGCCTTTTTCTTGATTTTAGGCCTTTTTCTCGATTTTCAGCCTTTTTCTTGATTGTGAGCTTCTTTCTTGGTTTTGAGCTTTTTTCTTGATTTTTAGCCTTTTTCTTGATTTTAAGCCTTTTTCTTGATTTTAAGCCTTTTTTCTTGATTTTTAGCCTTTTTCTCGATTTTTAGCCGTTAGCTCAAGTTTTAGATATTTTCTTGATTTTTAGCCTTTTTCTGGAATTTTAGCTTTTTTCTTGATTTTATACCTTTTTCTTGATTTTTAGCCATTAGCTCAAGTTTTAGCCTTAAGGTTGTGTTGTAGCCTTTAGCTCGTGTTTTCGACTTAAGCTTATCTTTTAGCCTTAACCTTGTATTTTAGCCTTTAGTACAGCTTTTAGCCATTGGCTCATATTTTAGTCTTTCGCCAATGTTCTGACCTTTAGCACGGTTTTAGTCTTTAGCTTATGTCTTAGCCTTAAGTTTGTTTAAGCCAATAGCTCTTGTTCGAACCTTTAACTTATATTTTGTTCTATAGCCAAAATTTTACCTTTTAGCCCATTTTTTAGTCTTTAACTCACATTCAAGCTTTCACTTTTGATTCAGCTTAAAGCTCACATTGTAGCTTTTAGCTCATGCTTTAGTGTTTAGCTTGTATTTTTACTTTTAGAGTATGTTGTAGCCATTACTGCAGGTATTAGCAATTAACTCAAGTTTTAGCCTTAAACTCATGTTTTAGCCTTTAGCCTTTATCACTTTCCTGTTTAGCTTTCTTTTGCCTTCCTTGACTGTGTATGATCGTGTGAACACCTGTTTTATTTTTTTCACCGTCTGTCCCTTTTCCGAGTTGTATTATTAAATATAAATTTATAAATAAAATCACTAAAAATAAATAAAAAAGCACAAACAGAATGAAAATGTGATCAAACCTCTGATGTCGGCCCCTACCTTTGAGCAGAGCTCGTGCATCACGTGACCGAACTCGTGAAAGTAAGTTTCCACTTCGTGATGCTGCAGCAGAGACGGCCAACCTTTCCTGGGTTTGGTGAAGTTAGCGACCATCGCCGCCACCGGGAGACGGCGTTTTCCATCAGGTCCTCTGCAGCCCGGCGTCAGCCCGAAGCAGGCGGCGTGACCGTACTTTCCCTCCCTGGAGAAAAACGAGGTCAGACCAGAAAAAACGGTGACATTAAAGAGCAAGAAGTTTCAGGAGCTGAAACTGGTTAAAGCTGCAGCATTCGATCAATAATCTAAAATAAAACGAAATAATAATAAGTATAAAAGCAAATAATCAAGATAAAAAGTTAAAATTTTGAGATAAAAATAATGTTTTGAGTTTAAAGTCAGAATTGTGATATTAAAGGCAGAATTTTGAGATAAAAAGTCACATTTTCAAGATAAATGGTGATATTTTCAGTTTAAAAAGCCAATATTTTGACATGAAGAGTCAAAATTATGGGTCAAAAGTTGAAATTTTGAGCTAAAAAACAGCATATTTTTAGGTAAAAGTCAGAATTTTTAGTTAATAAGTCAAAATTTTGAGATAAAAGGTCAAAATTATGGAGCCAAATTTGACATTTTGAGCTAAAAAAAAATCATATTTTGAGTTAATAAGTCAAAATTTTGAGATAAAGAGTCAAAATTTTAGGGCCAAATTTAAAATTTGGAGCTAAAAAAAACATATTTTGAATTTATACATCAAAATTCTGAGATATATGGTCATATCTTGAGGAAAAAAGTCAAATTTTGAGATAAACAGTTAACTTATAGGGCAAAAGTTGAAACTTTGAGCTTAAAAAAGTCACATTGAGTTTATGAGTCAACATTTTGAGATAAAAGTCAGAGTTTTAAGATAAAAACTCAAAATTTTGAGATATATGGTCATATCTCGAGGAAAAAAGTCAATTTTTGAGATAAACAGTTAAATTATATGGCAAAAGTTGAAACTTTGAGCTTAAAAAAGTCACATTGAGTTTATGAGTCCAAATTTTGAGATAAATAGTCAAAATTATGGGGCAAAATTTCAGACTTTGCCATATCTCAAAGTTTTTGACTTTATACTTGTGAAAAAGGAGAAACCTTAACAAAGCCAGTTTTTCATTTTGATATTTTTAACTGTCAGAAATTGTCTTAAATACATAATTTGTTTCCATTCTCCGAATGTTTTTGAGGAGTGTTGTAAATAAATGTTTGTGTTATGAAGCTGTATCGTGGTCTTTGTTAGAGACTCCTAACTTTTTAGGTTTTCAGGATAAACAAACATTTTCTACCTGGGATGTAGATCCATGTAAAACTGTCCGATCTCCTCTCCCGTCTCCGTGTCTGTCGCTGAGTAAAGCTTCACGTTCTCGTGCCAAACGTGAGCGTGTTCCACTTTGGTGAAAGACAAACCCAGAAGCTCCTGGTAGATCCCGAACAGTCCGTCCGTCACCACGTCCAGAGGGAAATACTCGATGAGTTTGTCCTTGTTGACGGCGAATTTACACTGCTCCACCTGGTTCATGTAATACGGTAAATCCCAGGCGTTAATCTGCCCGTCGAAGTGAAGCCCCTTCATCAGACACTCCCTCTTCTTCAGAGCCAGGAGGTATTTCCTCTCCTTCACCCCGATGGGCTTCAGGGTTTCATAGAAAGTATCTGTTCAAAAAAAAAAAAAAAAAAAAAAAAAAAAGAGAACACAGAGAGTTTAACTTCTGGTTAAAATCAAACATCACAGTTTCTGTCTCCACGTTTGTGCAGACAAAGCAAAGAAATTAATATTATACTTTTTAAGTAGATGAATGAAGACGCAAAATATTAAAAAGGCAGTTCCTTAAAGTAAAAACAGTGCTGGAATAATAATTAGGTTGTATAAAACTAAACCAAAACAAAGATAAAACAACCCACTACCTCTACAACTGGGTCTGATTTTTACACATTTTAACCACTTTTACCTTCTTTCTTCACACTTTTGGAACATTTTTTGATACTTTCTCATTATTTTCCAGATTCACTCCCAATTTTCCTTTTGTCCTTTTTAGTCATTTTCCACTGTGCTTCATTACTTTTTCCGACATTATCAGCAAAAAACTGACTATTTTCCAAGTTTCATTCCAACTTTCTTGCCATGTTTGTTGACTTTTGCAATTTTTTACCACTTTTCACTGTTTTTCGTCACTTTTTTCCACCATTTTGGTGAAATCTCTGAATTTTTTTAGAGTTTCCTCCAAAATTTCTTCCTAATTTTTGTCAATTTTTGTCTCTTTAAACCCTTTTTTTTGCCACTTTTGGACCATTTTCCAGAATAAAACTTTTCTCCAAGTTAAAGTCCAACTGTCTTGCCATTTTTACTACTTTTCACTACTTTTTTTTGTCAATTTTCTTTTTTTTTTCCATTTTTGGTCCTTTCTGAACTTTTTAGAGTTTCCTCCAAAATTTTCTTCCTAGTTTTTGTCAATTTTGTCTCTTTTAACCCTTTTTTTTGCCACTTTTGGACCATTGTACACCAAAAAAAGACTTTTTTCCAAGTTTTTAGTCCAACTGTCTTTCCATTTTTACTACTTTTCACTATTTTTGTTTTTTTGTCAATTTCATTTTTTTCCCCCATTTTTGGTCCTTTCTGAATTTTTTAGAGTTTCCTCCAAAATTTCCTCCAATCTTTCTTTGCTTTTTGTCCAGTTTAGTCAGTTTTCACTCTAAATATTTCACACAAAATATTATAAAGACAGTTCCTTAAAGTAAAAAAAATGCTGGAATAAGAATTAGGTTGTATGAAACTAAACCAAAACAAAGAATTGTTTTTTAAAAATACTTTTTTTAAGCTCAAACACTGATTTAAATCAGACTTTACCCAAAGTTGTGTCTCAAAAGTTGTATTTTCAGTCCTCTTATTTTAAAGCTACCCAATGCAATTTTTGAATAATTAAAGCTCCTGTATTTTTTTTTAATCTTACTTTGAAATCAGTTAAAATTTGTGCAGGGAAGCTTTAAAATAAAACAAAATAAGACACAACTCAATATAAAGTCTAGTTCAATTCATTGTTTTAAAATAAAATAAAGAATTAAGACAAAATTATACGTTGTGATCGTTACCAAAGTTGTTTTATAAATCATTTTAAAGCTACCCTTCGCAATATTTGAATAATTTAAGCTCTTTTTAATATTTTTTTTTTAAATCTTATTTTGAAATCAGTTATTTTTCAAAATTTGTGCACGGTAGCTTTAAAATAAGACGCAATAAGACTTAATTAGACATGCAAAGACACAACTAAGTTAAAATCTTGATCAATTTTATGATTAAAAACTTTTTTTTTTTTTTAAATGACTGAATTTAATGTTGTGATCACTTAATTAATTAAATTCTATGAATTTTTTAATAAAATCTTTAATTTTCCACATAGATTTTTGATGTTTTTTGATGTTAAACTCTCACAAACTTCCCTATTTTTTTGTGTGTGTTGATTCTGGCGCCCCCCTGTGGACAAAGTGATAACTCCTGCATATGTTTTAATTGAGTTTCCTGATACAATCACAGCTACATTCATATTTCTTCACAAGTATTTGTTGAGTGTAAATTGTGCAAAATAGGGTTTTTCTTTATTTTGTGGTCTTTAATCTGACACCTACCCCCCCCTTGCAGTATTAACTATAAATTATTAAAATTTACTACATGTGTCTTTTTTTGATGATTCTGTTTGCTTCTGTGAATCATTAGAGAGGCCTCTTTGTTAGTTCCAGTCTGTTTAATAACCAGTTGAAAAATCCTCACAGGAGCTTTAAGTGTGAACATTATTATCGTGGGAAACATTGTCAGAGTTGCTCCACGGCTTCACGTGTCTCCACCAGCTATAAATTACTGTTAGTTACTCAACATGCAGCAGGCATGTAGAGCAACATAACCCCCCACCCCTACAGTCCATAAATAATAACAATAAAGCCGAGCCGTAATCAGATGGCGTGACATTTGTGACAGCGCGTATGTACATGTGAGGTGAAATGTCACGCCGGGGTCGTACCTAAAAAGTCAGACACATTGTCGGCATTCTTGGCCATGTTGATCTCCAACACGTAGTTTGCGTGGCTGCTGTAACCCAGTAAGTCAGCGACCTTCGCCCTCAGCTCAATCAGCTGCTCCAGGATCGCAGTGTTTACCTGCAGAAAACAGAACAAATGACAACAAAGAGCAGGACCAGGCAATTAATCACAAATTAGATCAAATCACAATATTCTAATCACATACAGTGAAATGTTTCTATAACCTGAAAATGTGTCAAAATATCAGCTACAGTTTTTGCAGCAGATGTTTTCTGTTCTACACCAGAGTTACTCAACCAAAGAGACAAACTGTTAAAAACTACCTTTACAAAAGAAACTATTCAAGTGGTAAAAAGAGGCAAAAACAGCAAAGAGCAGCAATAAAACTTAGTTTGAGGTGGTAAAAAATGCTAAAAAAGCAATAAAAATTGGCCTTTGAATTGGGATAAAAGCTGGAAACACTCAAAAAGTAGCAAAAAAGAGTGAAAAAGTGACTAAAATGGCCAAAAAGAGAATAAAAATTAGCAAGAAATTTTTTGGAGGATACTACAAAATTTAGAGAGAAGCAAAAACGGTGAAAATGGTAAATATTTGACAGAATCAACAGAAAATGGCAAGAAAGTTGGGATCCAATGTGGAAAAGTTAATTAGTTAGAAAAAATGGCAGAATAAGGATGAACAGTGTCCAAAATGGGCAAAAGCAACAAGAATTGGCAAGAAATTGAGAGTGAACCTGGAAAATAGTGAGAAGGTTTCAAAAAATTGTCAAAAAGTGGCAAAAGTGTCCAAAAAGTGACTAAATTGGCCAAAAAAGCAACAAAAATTTGCAAGAAAATTTTTGGAGGAAACTTTGGAAAATTCAGAAAGTAGCAAAAATGGTGAAAAATTGTAAAAATGGCCAGAGTCAACAAAAAATGGCAAGAAAATTGGGATTACACTTTGAAAGTAGTCAGTTTGTTGCAAAAACTATGGTCCAAAAGTTGCAAAAAGGAGTAAAAAGTGGCGAAAATGGGCAAGAACCTGAAATGTGTCAAAATATCAGCTACAGTTTTTACAGCAGATGTTTTCTGTTCTACACCAGAGTTACTCAACCAAAGAGACAAACTGTTAAAAACTACCTTTACAAAAGAAACTATACAAGTGGAGAAAAGTGGGAAAAAACAGCAAAGAGGAGCAATAAAAGTTAGTTTGAGGTGATAAGAATTGCAGAAAAGCAACAAAAATTGGCAAAAAATGGGTAAAGGTGTCCAAAATGTTCAAAAAGCAACAAATTTTGTAAAAAAAAAATTTGGGGGAGACTTAAAAAAAATTCAGAAAGTAGGAAAAATGGTTGAAAAAGTGACGAAAAACAGTGAAAAGTTGTAAAACTGGTAAAAATCAATGAAAGTGGCAAGAAAGTTGGGATTAAAATTTCAAAAAATTAATCAGTTTGTTGCAAAATGGTGTGAATGTGGCAAAACAGAGTGACAAGTGACAAAAAGAGACAAAAAAAATACAAAAATTGGCAAGAAAATGTTGGAGAAAACTTTCAAAAAATTCAGAAAGTATCAAGTATAAGTGAAAAAGTGAGAAAAAAAACAGTGAAAAGTTGTAATAATGGCATGAAAGTTGGGATCAGCCTTGGAAAAGTCAGTATGTTGCAAATAGCAAATAGTGAAAAGTGACTGAAATTAATAATAAGCAACAAAAAATAGCAAGAAAAAATTTAGAGGAGACTTTAAAATATTCAAAAAGTAGCAATAATTGATAAGAAAAAGTGACAAAAACAGTGAAAAGAGGTAAAACTGTACAAAGTCAACAATTATGGCAACAAAGTTGGAATTAAACTTGGAGAAATTGTCAGTTTGTTGCAAAAAAATGGTTCAAAAGTGGCAAAAAAGAAGCTAAAAGTGACTAAAAATGGGCAAAAACAACAAAAAATGGCATGAAAATTGGGAGTGAACCTGGAAAATAGTGAGAAAGTATCAAAAAATGTTCCAAAAGTGTCTTAAAAAGAAGGTAAAAGTGGTTTAAATGTGTAAAAATCAGTCCCAGTTGTAGTGGTAGTGGGTTGTTGTTGTTGTGCTGTAATTAATGAAACTGTTCATGTTCTACAATGAGTTTGTTTAAAAACAGAGAAGATGGGAAACTAGAAATAAAGGTTCAGGTGTGAAGGATAAACAGGTGTGTGTGTGTGAAGTATAGGGGTTAATGAGGTGACGTCCCCTTTTTTGTGTCCGAGTGTAATATTTCCTTCCATCATGAATTGAGTATTTCATCACATGTATTTCTTTATTCTATGAAACCTGTGTTATTTGAACACATCTTTAAACTATTAAAATATAACATGTTTTTTTGTGTTTTGGTTCCTCAAACCCCCAAAATGTCAGGTGGTGCAACCGTCCTGACAAGTATCCACAGTAATTAAACTCTAAAAATTGAATGTCAGTTATTGTAAATGGAAATTAAAAATACAGTGGCATTATTTTATGCTTGAGCCTTTTTAAATAAAACATTCTTTGCAAATAAANTAAAAGAAATGAAACACACAAAATGAAAATGTATGAGTCTCTACAGACACTTGAGAGATACTTGCCAATAATTTCACACAGAAAAAATAACAGGAACATATAAATATATTTTCATATATTTGGTTGCACCACCTGACATTTTTGGGTGCTCAAATTAAAAATACTAAAAAATAATGAACCTAAAAACTTTGAAATGTTGGTCAACTACTGAAATCTGTTAGAAAACATAATTCTTCTCTCAGAAATATGTTTTTATCCATTTTCAAAGAACTTTTTAAAAATAAGTTTTTTGACCCTCTTTTTGTCATTGACCCATAAAGAGGTTCAGGAGCAGACTCACCTCTTTGCACCTGCTGTGAAAAGCCGCCTCCATCTTCCTCCTGGTCTCTGGATTGTGACACCGTTTCATTAGCGGGAAATAATGCGGATACTCCAGCGTCACCACGTAACGACCGTCAGCCGTTTGCTCCAGACCGTTCAGGTAACTGTCGGCTAAACCGCCTTTAAAAAGAGGAAACAAAGAGAAAACAGCCTTATAAAAAAGTCTGATCTGGCGTCCGTTTCACAAAGCAGGTTCAAGAATCTCTGAGTTAAACCCTGAACTCTGAGTTGATCTCCTCTGAGATAGAAAACTCTGAGTTTTCTGTTCCAGCTGATTTGAGTTTGTTTGATCAACTCGGAGTAGTTTCACCTGGAGTTAAGCACCACCGCTGTAAAAAGACAGTATTAGTGGAGCCTGATTCGCCGAGTCACCATGTCAACAGGGAAGCGGAGGGCGGCGTTTTTTTAACCCCGCGAGAACTGGAAATCTTAATGCGCTCATACAGAGAATTTTAACATGATTTTAGGAAAAAAGTGCAACAGCACAGCAGCTGCAAAAGAGAGGGAGACGGTGAGAGAGAACATCGCTGCTCTGGTCAATACGTAAGTTTAAATGTAGTCGGACAATCATAGTAATATTACAGGGAAAACTGCTGAATGTAGATCATTCATTTATTTAATTTAGGAGCAATCCTGCGGGGGAGAAGCTCAAATTTAAGATGAAATATAAGAACATTGTTCAAACAGGTGAGAGCTCCACATAATCTCACAGTTTTACCTCATTTTGATCACGTTTTACATTGTAAAATAAATATTACGTGGCTTTTTGACTGTGCAGTTGTTTATCTCCATCATAATGATGTTTACACACATAAATGTCTTCTCAACCTGCAGACAGTCGCCTTGCATCTCCAATATTATTATTTTAAAAAGCACAATTCACAACATCTGCTGGGATGTGAGAGACTACGGCTGGTAATGTTGCAAATGTAAAGACGGATTATTGTGTCTGTAAATGATGGACTGTGATGTAACGTTTAAAAAAAGAACGAGAATTGTCAGGAAATGTCAGAACATCCATGCTCGCTCTGATGATAATCTCCTGAAAAATATTAAAAATATTAATATTGATAATGCTGCACCTTCATCAACGAGTTCATTGTCAAAAGTTCATGCTACGTTTGTGACAAAAGTGGACTTGTATGTTTCTTAAATAACAAACAGCAGAGCCGTGTTACGCCAAAACTCGCCGCTGACTGAAAGAATGAGGAAATTAAGTATCGTGTCTCGTTGAAAGAGGGCGGAGACAGAGAGAAACTCGAGGTTCATTCACAAAAACCTGGTTAGTTTCACAGCGTCTGTTACTACGGTAACTGACCCAGAGCTGAAGTTACCTCTCTTTAAGAAAAAGGTTAGAGTTTCCCCTCTTTCTCTGTCTGAGTTACCTCGATTGGTGAAACAGAAAATTCAGAGTTTTCCTCATTTCAGGGTTAATAGACTCAGAGTTTTCACTAAACCTGACTCAAACTCAAACTCAAACTAAGACTCAAACTCAAACTTAGACTCAAACTCAGACTCAAACCAAACTCAAACTCAGACTCAGACACAAACTCAAACTCAGACTCAGATTCAGACTCAAACTCAGACTCAGATGCAAACTCAAACTCAAACTCATACTCAAACCAGACTCAGACTCAAACTCAAACTCAAACTCAGACTTAGACTCAAACTTAAACTCAAACTCAAACTAAAACTAAAACTCAAACCAAACTCAGACTCAGACTCAAACTCAAACTAAAACTCAAACTAAAACTAAAACTCAAACTCAAACTCAAACTCAGACTTAGACTCAAACTTAAACTCAAACTCAAACTAAAACTAAAACTCAAACCAAACTCAGACTCAGACTCAAACTCAAACTAAAACTCAAACTAAAACTAAAACTCAAACTCAAACTCAGACTCAGACTCAGAGTCTCAGAGTTTTCACTAAACCTGCTTTGTGAAACGGACCCCAGGTTTATAAAAACAGAACAGACTCAAACACAGACACTGACCCAGCTCCTGCTCCGAGAAAACCAGGTGAGTGTTATCCTCGTTCAGGTTCTGGTTAAACTCGATGGAGAGTTCACTGATGAGTTTGGACGTTCTTTTAATTTCCTTCAGAGAGAAAAACACAAAGACAATTCAACTTGTTGTAAAGAACGTCATAAAACAGCCTAAAAATTACAAAACAGGTGAAACAGAGTTTAAGTTCTGCAGATTTCTGATACACAAATACTTTCCAAACCTAAAGTTTTTTGTCACAACATTTTAATTTAGGCTCCTGTCAAAATTATGAAGGTGTGATAGGATAAAAATTCACAATAAATTTTCAAAAAGAATGAAAAAATGTGAAAATGAAATGATACAATTCTAAATAAAATTAATTACTAAATTAATGAATAAAATAAATAATCAAGAATAAATAAATTATCGGACAATGTGGACTAAAAAGAGGGATAAAAAAAATATTTTTTAAATACTATCAAATCGGACAAAATAAAATAAAACTACATAGAGAAATTTGAATTTAGAAGCAAAATAAAAAACAAAGCTTAATCAAATAAAAACATTTAAAATAAAATTAATTTAATACAGAAACAGTGTTAAAAAAATCACAATAAGATGAACTAAAGTGAAATAAAAGAAAATAATTCTAAAAACAAATATTTTGAAAAAAATTCAACCAAATTAAAAAAAAAAATATATATATATATAATTAAATTAATCCAATAAAAAGGTGTCTAAATAAAAGATAAAAATAAAAGTATCTTATTTATATAACATAAATGATTTCACAATAAATTCAAGATCAACTTAAATTAAACTAAATGAATGAAAATTTCACAAAAGAAAATAAAAATCTGTAAATAAATACTTAAATATTTTCCAAAATTCAATTTGGAAAATATTAAATATTGAAAAAATAACAAAAATTTAAACCTGCATTTTCACATCTATGGTGAAGGAGTTAATTAAATTAAATCATAGAATTGTAGAATAGCATTTGTAGTTGTATGATATATGTTAAAAACTTCTACTTTTGCAACTAATTTAATGTCATAACCTTCTTCTTAATGATAGTAATGATAATAATAAATAATATAGTTTATTTATAGTGCCTTTCAGGGCACATAAGGACGACTGAGGATGTTTAAATTTAACTTAAAAAGATGAAATGACTGATTTTAATGACATAAATAACTGTTGATTGTTTGTGTCTCACCTCCTGAATTTCCTTGGACAGGTGTAAACCTTTCTGCCTCCCCAGCGTCACCATCCTGTTCAAAAACCTCCTCTCTTCAGGTAAAAGGTTGTCTTGGATCTTGTCCTGTAAAATAATCCCACAAACATGTCAAAGCTGCAGAAGTGCGTGTGTTTATTATGTAATACACTTCCCTATTTTTACTGTCTGGCAGCAGAAATGGGTCAGATAGTGAGAGCAGAGCGGAAAAACACCTGGGGCTTTGGATCAGATTCAGTTTCAGCGAAATACGACTCTGAGGTCGAGTCGGGGTAAAATATCCTTGATCTGAACGTCGGAGCTTTCAGAAACAAACATCAATCACTCGTCCTCATTTTCCCTGAGAGTTCATCCAGCCCGAGGTGATTAATGTGTCAGAGCCTCACACGTTAGGCTTAATTAGCTGCACTTCTATTCCGTTAATGGTCAGGATGACTTTAACACCTCGTTACTGTCTGAGAGCAGCAGAGTTCACACAAGGACACAGTTTATGTCCACTCAGACCAAACTCAAACCAAACTACAACTTAAACTCAGACCAAACTCAAACCAAACTACAACTTAAACTCAGACCAAACTAAAACTAAAACTAAAACTCAGACTCAAACTCAAACTCAGATTCAGACTCAGACTCAAACTCAGACGTTAAAAACGTTATAAACTTTCAAGAAAAAAGTTTAAAACTCACCACATAAAAGTTGTAAACTAACAAGAATAAAGTTGTAAACATACAAGTGAAAAGTCGTAAACATACAAGAATAAAGTCTTAAACTCAAAAGGATAAAGTCGGCAACTTAAAAGAATTAAGTCTTAATCTTACAAGAATAAAGTTGTAAACTTACAAGAGTAAAGTTGTAAACTTACAAGAATTAAGTCGTAAACTTAGAAGAGTAAAGTTGTAAACTTACAAGAATAAAGTCGTAAACTTACAAGAGTAAAGTCGTAAACTTACAGGAATAAAGTCAAAAACTTACAAGAGTAAAGTTGTAAACTTGCAAGAATTAAGTCGTAAACTTACAAGAATTAAGTCGTTAACTTTCAAGAATAAAGTGGTAAACTTAAGAGACTAAAGTTGTAAACTTACAAGAATAAAGTCGTAAACATACAAGAATAAAGTCGTCAACTTAAAAGAATTAAGTCTTAATCTTACAAGAATAAAGTTGTAAACTTACATGAGTAAAGTTGTAAACTTACATGAGTAAAGTTGTAAACTTACAAGAATTAAGTCGTAAACTTACAAGAGTAAAGTTGTAAACTTACAAGAATAAAGTCGTAAACTTACAGGATTAAGTCAAAAACTTGCAAGAATTAAGTCGTAAACTTACAAGAGTAAAGTCAAAAACTTACAAGAGTAAAGTCGTAAACTTACAGGATTAAGTCAAAAACTTACAAGAGTAAAGTCGTAAACTCACAAGAATAAAGTCGTAAACTTACAAGAATAAAGTTGTAAACTTACAAGAGTAAAGTCAAAAACTTACAAGAGTAAAGTCGTAACTTACAAGAATAAAGTTGTAAACATACAAGAAAAAAGCCGTAAACTCATGAGAACAAAGTTGTTAACTTAAGCGAATGAGGTCATAAACTTACAAGAATAAATTAGTTAACTTCTGAGAATTTAATTTTAAAATCAAAACACTAATGTTGTAAATTTACAGAAATAAAGTCGTTACATTTTTCAAAGAAGTTTGATGATTTGATGTAGTTTTTTTTGTCAAGTGTGTAAATTTGACTGTACATTGTGAAAACTTCACTGATGCTTCATTTGAAGAAATTCATGAATTGAAATGAAATCACAGCATCAGTCAGATCTTTTTCTAAAAACTTTTCAGCCTCAGTTTTGTTGATGAACACACCTGCAGGGCCGTGATTCTCTTAAAGACGTCTTCTCTCATACTGATCTCTACGTCAAACTCCGACAGCTTCTTGTCGGCCTCGGTGCTCGCCGTGCGGACTTCTTTAGACGGGCAGACGAACTGAGGGAAATCCAGGACGTGACGTGAGGCTGAGGGCGAGAAGGAGCAGAGAGGATGCTGGGAAATCAGGAGAGGGAAAAAAAAACAACAACAACAACAGAGGAAGAAAACCCCCACAGTGTACTGTCCCTTTAAGTCACACTCAGCAGTTTGTTTTGGACTCTTTAAATTGTGACCCCCCCTCAGCGTGTCCTCATGTGGCCCTGGTGTTGTGTTTCCTGCTTTAGGGTCTTGACTTATAGGAGTTCAGGCTGAGGTCAGGACGCCCCGGCCCTTTAAGGACCTGCTGGTTCATCAGACCTGAAGAAGAGTTTGCTCCACCTCAGAGAACCAGTTTCTGTCTCTGACATGGAGGGTGCTCTTCAGGGGTGTGTACAGGGGGGGGCTCTTCGTGCCCCAATTGTTGAGAAACACAACCTTGAGTGCCCCCCTTTTTGGGAAACCACATATATCTGTCCTTTTGGCTGATTAAAATATGATAAACTGACCTCATGGGGGCCAAAACATGTTCTAAAATGTCCTCTTATGCACAAAAATGCACCAAAGTTCCCTTTTAGGAGCCAAAACATGTGCTATGGGGTCTTCTTGGGGGCCAGGACACATAGTCAAGTGCCCGCTAAAGAAAAAAAACACCATAAAATGCTCACTCAGGAGCCCGGTGCTTGCTACAGTGCCTTCCTTGGAACCAAAATTGCACCAAACTGCCATCCTAGGCGCCAAAACACACACTTAAGTGCCCTTTTGAGAGCCAAAATACACCCAAGTGCTCTCTAAGGGTCCAAATGCTTGCTAATGTGCACTCTTGGGAGCCAAAACATGTTCTAAAATGCTTAATTGAAGGCCAAGACACATATTAAAGTTTACTTTCAGGAGCAAACCACTTGCTTAAGTGCCGACTTGGACCCAAAACATGTGCTAGAGTGCACTTTTGGGAGGCAAAATACACTTAAATGCCCTCTCGGGACCCCAATGCTTGCCTAAGTGCTCTCCCTGGAACCAAACTTGTGCAAAACAGTCTTCTTGGCAGCCAAAACACACACCTAAGTGTCGGCCAAGGAGCCAAAAAGTGCTATGTGAGCTCCCTGAAGCCAAAATACACCCAAGTGCTCTCTAGGGGTCCAAATGCTTTCTAATGTGCACTCTTGGGAGCCAAAACATGCCAAAGTATCATTGGAAAAATACACTAAAATACCTTCTTGGGAGCCAAAACACATTCTAAAATGCCACTTTGAAAGCAAGAACACATATTAAAGTTCACTTTCAGGAGCCAAAATATGTGCTAGAGTGCACTTTTGGGAGGCAAACTACACTATAATGCCCTTTCAGGACCCCAATGCTTGCTAATGTGCCCTCCCGCGAACCAAACGTGCACAAAACAGTCTTCTTGAGAGCTATTGGAACCCAAGACACATATTCAAGTGTTGTATCACAAGAAAAACACTTGCTTAAGTGCCTTCTTGGAGCCAAAACATGTGGTAGACTGTCCTCTTGGGAGGCAAAACACATTAAAATGCCCTTGCAGGAGCTGAAAAATGTGCAAAGCAATCTTCCATCTGCACCAATCTTCCTTTGTGGCTGGTTCAAATATAATGAACTGCCCTCCTGGCAGCCAAAATACACTTAAGTGTTGTCTTGGGAGCCAAAATGTGCCCAAGTGCCAGCAGAAAAATACACTTAAATGCCTTTAAGAGGGCCAAAACATGTTTGAAAATGCCTTATCGGGAGCCAAAATAGACAAAAATGTCCTCACAGATGCCAAAATACACTTAAGTCAACTCTTAGGAGTCAAAACATGTGCTTAAGTGCCCTCTTTGGTGCTAAACTTGTGCTAAGGTGCCTTCTTCAGGGCCAAAACACACCCTTAAGTGCCCTCTCTGAAGCCAAAATACACTGAATTACTCTCTAAGGATCCAAATGCTTGCTAATGTGCACTCTTGGGAGCCAAAATATGTTGGAAAATGCTTTCCTCTTTTTGCCCTGCCCTTCAAAATGTTGATGCATACCACTGGTGCTCATCAGCTTTGTCTTTGCTCTTCCTGCCAAAAAACCTGAGGACGATTGTTTTCTTTGTCTACTTATCATTTCATTTCTACATTTTGTGAAAAAGCTCTGCGACAAAAACAAAGATGATGAAGTCTTTAGTGATTGTTACAGGATAAATGAGTAAAAACCAGAAACACTTACAGGCATAATCCAGTTTGGCGTTGGCCAAAGTCTTCAGGGTGTTTTCCACGGACACGTTTTCTATCTTCAGGGCTCCGATGTCGTCGTAAACTTTCTTCACTCTCTGGATCAAGTTTTCAGTCGCTGCCCTGATCTCACCTGGAGACAGATCCCACCTCAGCGTGTTCCTCTTCACCGCCGCCTGAGAACACTCTCTGGTAGAAACCACGCAGTTATTCTGGATCGTCATCGTCAGGACGAGGTTAGAGGAGCTGCAGAGGAACAAGAGTCAAACGGGGTCAGAGGTTTTTAAAAACAGACGTATATCAGGGTCGGTGTGAGGGCATGAGAAAAAACAAGGAGGAAGATTTATCACTGTTATTCTCTTTTACGCATTTCCAGGAAACACTAAAACAAAGACATGATGTAAGTCAGAGTTTAGAAACAATAAAACAGTGAAATACGGGAAAACTTAATCACATTATTTTTATTCTTTTAAGTTGAAGTTGAACCCTTTAGGATTTCACTGTTATCTCAAAATGCAAAACAAGGTAGAAACATATTTCAAGTAAAAATTTAAAAAAAATTTAAAAGACAATTTTGACTTCACACTGAAATCATTGTTCAAATTTCACAGCTTTAATTTTCCTCTTTAAATAAAAGTTGAATAATCAGAATCATCACTTATATTTTATTCTTTTATTTCTGAATAAATACAAAATAACATTACATTAAATAGAGTAACTGATTATTTATTATTTCTAATATTTTTCTTCCCAACATCTTTTATTTTGCTCTTAAGAAATCTTATTCAACACAAAATCATGAGTTTAAATATTCATTATTACTTATTACAATTATAATAACTGATATTTTAATGTTCATCATCTTTCAGTATGCTCTAAAAAATTGGAATAATATTAAATCGTATTATTTTAAATACTTTTTATTGCTTATTGTTAACGATTATACTGATATTTTTATTCTCAACAACTTTGATTCAGCTGTTTAAAAAAAATCTGAATAAAGATAAATAAATAAAAAGGAACAAATGCATAAAAATAAAGCAAATTCTTTAAAAAAAAGTCAAAACCTTTGCCTGTAAAACTGTTTTAACAGGTGAAGAGTAAAAAAATTGTAATACTCATCTATGTTTAACATTTCTACCAAGATAATACCTGAAGAATAAGATAATTTTGCACCTGATGATGACATTTTTCTCTCAATTCTAATTTTATTCACAAAATTTAAAATGTAATCTCAAATCATACATCTAAATATATATTTTTTAATTTATTTATCTTTTTAATCAAAGCCCTACATGTGAAATTATACATTTAATTCACTTTTTTTTCCATGATAATTATGAATATTGACTAATTTTTGAATGCATGTCCTTTTGAGGCTTCCGTACATGACTCTAAAGTGGGATTTAGAGGATCCAACCACCTTCCTGCTGTTCCCTGTTTCCTCACACCTTAGTTCACACACACACTCACACACACACACACACACAGAGTTCAGGAACAGGTGTCACACACACACTCCATAAATTCCCACAGTCACATTAGAGACGAGCTTCGCATTTTTTCCGCGCTCAGTGGAAATGTTTCCAAGTCCATGAGGCTCCAGTTTCACAGGCTGGCATGGTGAGGAAGCTTTTCAAAATAAGAGCTTACAGTAACACAGAGAATTTCAGAGGTGAGCCAACACTTTCAGACAGCTCAGCTATTTCTGAAACATGAAAAACACACACACACAGTTACACACACTCTACATTTAATGCTTCACATTAAAGTGGGTTAATAACATAAAGCACACACACACACACTGAGAGGAAGCTGTCACTGTTACCTTTAAAATGCATCAATTAGAGACATCATAAAAACATGAAAACAGACAGAAATACCTGCACACAGTCCTGCTGAAAACAGCTCTGAGCGCAAACATGCTGAAGCTTTTTCATGCGCCTGAGTGCAAACTCAGATTTCTGCGCCTCTTACTGTAACTCAGTTTATCTCAGTCTGTAACTCAGTCCAGCAGCAGCAGGAATAACCTCACATGAAGTCTCTCTTCTCTTCTTCTCTCTGCTCTCTCACATGTGGAAAATGTTTCTCCTCCTCATTTCCGCCGTGAACTAACGAGCCAGGGATGAGAAGTCCAACTCTCTCAAGTGAGTCGGATCTTTTGGCTCACTCAAGCAAGATTCGACTCACTATTTTGAGACTTAAAATTTTGCATTTAGTTTTTATTTTATTTTTTTATGACACTGAATTATCTCGTTACTTTGTGATACTGAATTATTTCACTGGGTGAGCACCCGATCTCAATATCATCTAAACCAGGGGTTCCCAAACTTTTCCGCCTGTGACCCCCAAAACAGCAGTGTTAGGGACTGGTGACCCCCTGCTGTGGTACAACACTAATGGGACAATCCAAAAACAGACAAAAACCAACAAAACCCTCCCTGAGGAAACTTAATTTAACTGATCGATAGAAAATTTACTGACTAATGTGCACTTTGCTGAGTTCACGGCATCAAACTTGAACAAAGAAATGTGAAAAACAGATAAAACATTTTCTGTTTGCATAATGTGACTAAAGTTAAAATGTCGAGAATAAAGTCGAAATATAGCCCTGAGAATAACATTGAAATGTCAACAATTAAGTCTCGACATTTCTACTTTATTCTTGACATTTCAACTTTATTCTTGACATTTCAACTTTATTCTCAACATTTCAACTTTATTCTCAACATTTCGACTTTATTCTTGACATTTCAACTTTATTCTCGACATTTTGACTTTATTCTCGACATTATATTTCAACTTTATTCTCAACATTTCAACTTTATTCTCAACATTTCGACTTTATTCTTGACATTTCAACTTTATTCTCGACATTTTGAATTTTTTCTCAACATTTCGACTTTATTCTCAACACTATATTTCGACTTTATTCTCGACATTTCAACTTTATTCTCGACATTATATCTCAACTTTATTCTCAACATTTCAACTTTATTCTCAACATTTCGACATTTCGACTTTATTCTCGACATTATATCTCAACTTTATTCTCAACATTTCGACTTTATTCTCGACATTATATCTCAACTCTCGACATTTCGACTTTATTCTCGACATTTCAACTTTATTCTCAACATTTCGTCTTTATTCTCGACATTATATCTCAACTTTATTCTCAACATTTCAACTTTATTCTCGACATTTTGACTTTATTCTCAACATTTCAACTTTATTCTCGACATTTCGACTTTATACTCAACATTTCAACCTTATTCTCGACATTTCAACCTTATTCTCGACATTTCTACTTTATTCTCGACATTATATTTAAACTTTATTCCCAACATTTCAACTTTATTCTCGACATTTTGACTTTATTCTCAACATTTCAACTTTATTCTCGACATTTCAACTTTATTCTCGACATTTCGACTTTATACTCAACATTTCGACTTTATTCTCAACATTTCAACCTTATTCTCGACATTATATTTAAACTTTATTTTCGACATTTCGACTTTATTCTCGACATTTCGACTTTAACGACTGGGTGAGGGAGAGGGGGAAAAAATTCCTCCCCTCATTTTCTTTTCTCAATGTGGCCCTAATCCATCGTCTTAATGTTGTGATAACATAAAAAAAAAAAAAAAAATCCAAAGGAGTCGTTTCTTTTAACCTAGTCGTTCTCGAACGGCACATGATCGGAGCATGCGCAGACGCTGTGGCTGATGTATCAACCTGGCAGAGATCCTCATGACGCGGTAGCAGGCGGCAGACAGCTGGATAAGAGCTCAGGTAGGTGGGCGGGGGAGGATGGGGGGGGGGACACCGAATGGCACCTTTGGATGTTATTTCTAAGCTCAGGGTGATGTGAGGATGATGAGTCCGCCCCGAAAACCCGCTTTGATCCTTTTGACCACGGGCTCATCAGCGCGCGCAGGGACGTGTTTTGTGGAGGTTTTAGCTCAGATCTGCTCCTCAAAACGCTCCTGCTCCTCCTGCCATCCTCTGCTCCTCCTTCAGGGAGCTGATTTACAGAGAAATGATGCTTTTATCATGAACAAAAACACCTCTCATGCACCGCTTTGGTATTACATCACAGCTTCTGCATCACTGCATGTCAACACACACACACACACACACACACACACACATATGCACACACACACACACACACACAGGGAGGAGGAGGAGGAGGAGGAGGAGTGGTTCTGTGCCAGCCAGACCATAAGGAACATAACAACGACTGGCTCCGGCACGTGATGGAAATGTGAGGCAGTGTTTGCACCTGTCCATCATTTTTCCCTTGAGCTTAAATTACAGTAAATACGGTAAAAGTCTGTGCGCCCTGATGCTGCAGCAAAGTGTTGTTTGTAGCTGCAAAACATGTTTTTGTTTTTCTGTCATTAAGTCTGCTCTCTATGGAAGCTCATTTCTGCCAGGTAAAATTAAAAAAAAAAAAAGAAAATTTGGCTTTGTGTTTGCACCTGTCCATCATTTTTCCCTTGAGCTAAATTACAGTAAATACGGTAAAAGTCTGCGCGCCCTGATGCTGCAGCAAAGTGTCGTTTGTAGCTGCAAAACATGTTTTTGTTTTTCTGTCATTAAGTCTGCTCATTTCTGCGAGGCAAAATTAAAAAAAAAAGAAAATTTGGCTTTGTTTAGATTTTTTAATCCATATTGAGTCAAATTGTTGAGACAATTGAGTAAAAATTTAAATTGAGATTGAGATTAAAAAGTCACGATGACGAGACAAAAAGTCAATTTTTTGAGATAGAGGTTGAAATGATGAGGTATATGAAAATATCGGAATCAATAGTCAAAATTTTAGATAAATTGTCAAAGTTTCTGAATTAAAAAGTCAAAACTTTGAGAAGATAATGTCAATTTTTTTTAGATAACTAAGACAGAATTCTGAGAAAATACAGTTAATATGAGAAAAAAGTCAATTTTGAAAAAAAAAAATGAAGTATGAGATAAACAGTTAAAAATGTGATTTAAAAAAAGTCGCAATTATGAAAAAAAAAGTGACAATTTTTAAATAAAAAGTCAAAATTATGAGGTTTTTAAGTTGATACATGGGCTACATGGATAAAATTGAAAGAAGAAATTTAAATATTATGAAATGAAAAATCATATTTGTTAGACAGAAGTTGTAATACTGAAATAAAAAGTCAAGATTTTGAGATGAAAAGTCATCATTCTGCAGAAAAGTCTCATTTTTAAAGAAAATGTCAAAGTTTTGGGATAGAAAATCAAAATTTTGAGACAAAAAGTCAAAAATTTATAAAAAGTCAAAGTTTCAAAATCAAAAAGTCAAAAATTTGAGAAGATTATGTCAAAATGTTAAGATAATAAAGTCAGATTTTTGAGAAAATACAGTTAATATTATGAGGAAAATAGTCAATGTTTGAAAAAAAAGATGAAATATGACATAAAAAGTCAAATATGTTAAAAAACAAAAAGTCACAATTACGAAAAAAAAGTCATACTTTGTAATTAAAAAGTCAATTATGAAGTTTTCAAGTAGATATATGGGATACATGGATGAAACTGAAAGAAGAAATTTAAATATTATGAAATGAAAAATCATATTTGTTAGACAGAAGTTGTAATACTGAGATAAAAAGTCACGATTTTGAAATGAAAAGTCATCATTCTGCAGAAAAGTCTCATTTTTAAAGAAAAAGTCAAAGTTTCGGGATAGAAAATCATAATTTTTGAGATAGTAAAGGCAAAAAATGTTGAGATAAAGAGGATAAAAAGTCAAATTTTGAAAGAAAGATGAATTTTGAGACATAGAAAAGTCAAAAAATGTGATTAAAAAGTCCCCATTCTGAGAAATTTTGACTTTTTTTCTTCATTTTAATATTTTACTTGACAGGAATAGGCCTCTATAGCTTCCATCCTCCTTTGTGTTGTCTTAGAAAAAGGAATTAAACATAAATATAAACAGCATTAGCAGTCTTTATTTTTCATTATAATCTTCCATGACTCATTAGGGACACATAAGGTTAAAATGTGTAAAATCTATCACAGATATTAAAGAGTAAATCTTCAAAAATGCAGGAAATCTGTGCAGTTATTTTCTCTCCTGAGTTTATTTATTCTCATATAAACGGTGTAGTGTTAATATACGCTGCAGACTGGCTGTTTAACTCGTCATAAATATTAAAAAAAGAATGTTTTATTACCTTTCATGTTTGTTTACTGATAAATATTTAATGCTGTAGAGAATGATTGGGTCATTCTGAGTGTAAATTATTCCTGAGCGCTGCAGAAATAATCACATATTGACTGTTTACCCACAGTGACCCTGGTTTTATAACCTCTGATACCAGATAAGATGAAATTCAGTTACAGAGCAAAACAGACCAGCTCTAAAAGACAGAAACTCATTTTATGCTCTCAGAAAGAAGACTCTTTGTGGTTTTCAGTGTTTCCATCCCCCACTTCTTAGTAGCTTGTATTTCCCCCTTTAACATCAGTGACAGCTTGAAGTCTTTTGTGCTCGTTGTGGATGAGGGTCTTTATTTTCTCAGATGGTAAAACTGACCATTCTTCTTGGCAAAAAGCCTCCAGTTCCTGTAAATTCTTGGTCTGTCTTGCATGAACTGCAGGTTTGAGGTCAGGAGACTGAGATGGCAACTCCAGAACCTTCACTTTATTCTGCTGTGGCCAATAGCAGGTCCCGAATGTTCTTTTCACCTGAAATTTTTCACTTTTTAATATCAAGAATAGGACGTCTTCTCTAAAATATCAACTTTTTATCTCAAAATTGTTATTTCCTCACTTTTTTTGTCCTTAATCTCAAAAATTGGACTTTTCTCGAGGTTTGACTTTTAATCCAAAACTTTGACTTTTTGCTAATTTTGACTCCCCAAGATTTTGAACTTAAAATCTCATAATCCAACTTCATATCTCAGATTTTGACTCAGTTACCCCCAAATTCAACTTTTTGTCTTAAAATTTTGACTTAATCATGTCAACTTTTTTCTTTTTAACCCAATGTTTTGGAGGAGTTTTTAATTTCAAAAATTTTGATTTTTTTTGTCTCAAAATTTTGACACTTTATCTCAATTTTTTTCTTTCATCCCAAAAATTTGGATTATTTTCCCCCTCTATTTTGCAAAATTTCAACTTTTATCCAAAAACTTTGACTTGTCCTTGTGAGACTGAGATGGCCACTCCAGAACCTCCACTTTATTCTGCTGTAGCCAATGGCAGGTCCACTTGTCCTTGTGTTTTGGATCATTGTCATGTGTGAACGTCCAAGTACGTCTCATGTGCAGCTTCTGGGCTGATGAGTGTAAATTTTCCTCCAGTATTTTCTGATAACATGCTGCATTCATCCTTCATTCATCAGTTTGGACCAAGTTTCCTGAGCCTTTGTAGCTCACACATCCCCAAAACATCAGTGATCCACCTCCGTGTTTCACAGTAGGAATGGTGGACCTTTCATCATAGGCCTTGTTGACTCCTCTCCAAATGGAACAATGTTTATGGTTGTGGACAAAAAGTTCACTTTTGCTCTCATCACTCCAAATGACTTTGTTCCAGAAGTTTTGAGGCTTTGTGGCATTTGCATAGAAATGTCTTTCTTTTGGTGACTTGACTATGCAGCTCAATTTTCCTCAAGTGCCTCCTTATTGTGCATCTTGAAACAGCCAGACCATATTTTTTCAGAGTCCTGTATTTCAGCTGATTCTTTTTTTTTGCATCCCGAACAATTTTCCTGTCAGTTGTAGCTGAAACTTTTGTTGGCCTACCTGACCAGTTTTTTTTTTGTTATCATTCATATTCTCTGAAAAACGGCCAAGAACAAATGATTTTGTTCCAGAAGTTTTGAGGCTTGTCTCTGTGCTGTTTGGAGTATTGTAGGCGGGAAACTTTGCAACATTTGCGTACAAATGACTTTCTTCAGCCCATTTTTCTTGAAGTGCCTCCTTATTGTGTACATTCTTTCATTTTTTTGTGAGTTTTCTTTGCATCCTGAACAGTTTTCCTGGCAGTTGTAGCTGAAATGTTTGTTGATTTGGTTTAAACAGAATCCCTCATTTCCCACTTCTTCATTAGAGTTTGAACTCAGCTTATTGGCATCCTCAGTTCCTTGGATATTGCAATTCTTTGTCTTTCTCCATGACTCAGAATCCAGAAATGTCAGTGCAGCACTGGATGAAAGATGCAAGTGTCTGTCAGGAGCTCAGAAACTCACTGACCTTTCATACACACACTCTGATTATAAGAAAATAGATCAGAGGTGAGGATGTTTACCTTTAGTAGACATAGAAAAGTTTTTGTTATCCTTCATATTCTCTGAAAAATGTCCAAGAAATCACAAACTCTGACTCAATATTAGGATCTTTAAACAAAGATGAAGTGTAATGATGTGTGGGCTCCTCTCCCTCTGTGTTTTTACCCAGCAGTCCGAGGTAAAAATGGCCGTGGAGAAGCGCCTGGCGTTCTCTATTGTGCAGTTCCTCCGAGATCAAACACATTGTGGTGCTTTGAATTCTGATGAGCAGGAGAGCCTGGAAGGTAGGAGCTTCTTTTCAAACATACAGGAAACTCTGCTTCACCCTGCTCAGACTGATAGAAATGACACCGTGCCGCTTGTGCAGGAGGCGTTTTATTGAAAAAAAAGAAAGATGGGACTGTAAAATGTCTCACTCTGGGTTTGCTGCCAAGCTCTGACTCACCACAATAATCCTGAGAGCGATTGTTTGGCTGTTATATTAAAATCTCTGTCATGTTTTAATCCCCTCACATTTCTGCTCCACAGTCGCCATTCAGTGTTTGGAGACGACTTTTAAAATCAGCTCCAGCGACTGTCACCTCGCCGTGCCGCAACCTCTGACCGAGATTTTCCTCAACTCCCTCCTGAAGGTGAGAAAACTCTTCAGAGATTAAAGCGACGCAGACAAAGCGTGGCTAATTTTCCTGAAAGACACGCGAGGTAAACATCCAAAACAAAGAGAGGAAACCTGATGAGTCATTTCACCTCCGCTTCACCTGAACGGTGACGACTAACGAGCAGAGACCTCGGTGTGTGCGGAGCTTTTTGATGAGCTTCGAACAGCGTGAAGCCAAACGAGCGAGGGAACGCGTCATTTCACAAACACTCAGAGAGAAACTTCCTCGTCTGTTGTACCTCAGAGCAGAGGTGTGCACAAAGAGGGGGACACTTCTCATGGCCCGAAAACACGTAATAACTGTGAGTTTTGATCCCTCAAGAGCACAATTTAACATGTTTTTTTTCGTTCATTTTGTCTTCACAGCACTCAAGCAAATGTTATGGCTTCCAGGAGTATTTAAGTGTGTTTTGGCTCCCAAGATGTCACTCCAACATTAGTTATAGTCTCCTAGAGGGCATCTCTGTGTGTGTTTTGGCTCCTAATAGAGAACCTTAGCGCTATTTTGCTCTAGAGGTTTTTTTTTTAACATGTGTTTTGACTCCCTTGAGGCTTTTTAACTGTGCATTTGGGTCCCAATAGGGCACCTAAATATGTATCTTGGTTCCGAAGAGGGCACTTGAGTTTGTGTTTTGGCTCCCAAAAAGGTACTTGAGGTTGTATTTTGGATCCCAAAACGGCATTTGAGAAAGTGTTTTGGATCCCAAGAAGGAACTTAAAGAAGTTTTTTGCTCCAAAAAAGGTACTTGAGTTTGTGTTTTGGCTCATGAAGGCACTTGAGTTTGTGTTTTGGATCACAAAAAAGTACTTCAGTCAGTGTTTTGGCTCCCAAAAGGCACTTGAGTTTGTGTTTTGGATCCCAAGAAGGATCTTTAAAATGTTTTAAGCTCCAAAAAAGGTACTTGGGTTTGTGTTTTGGATCCAAAAAGGCATTTGAAAATGTGTTTTGGGTCCCGAGAGGACACTTGAGTTTTTGTTTTGGATCCAAAAAGGCAATTGAAAACGTGTTTTAGATCCCAAGAAGGAACTTTAAAGTTTTTTGCTCCAAATAAGGTACTTAAGTGTGTGTTTTGGCTCCCTAAAGCACTCGAGTTCATGTGTTGGCTCCTAAAGGACCTTGAGTTTGTGTTTTGGCTCCTAAAGGCATTTGAAAATGTGTTTTGGATCCCAAGAAGGATCTTTAAAAAGTTTTTATCTCCATAAAAGGCACTTAAGTTTGTGTTTTGGCTCCCGTAAAGGTACTTGAGTTTGTGTTTTGTTTTGGTTCCCAAAAGGACACTCGAGTTTTTGTTTTGTATCCAAAAAAGGGACTTGAGTGTGTGTTTTGGATTCAAAAAGGCAACTGATAACATGTTTTGGATCGCAAGAGGACACATGAGTTTTTGTTTTGCTCTCAGAACAGCACTTGAGTTTGTGTTTTGGCTCCCAAGAGGATATATGGGCATGGGATTCTGCTCCTAAGAAGCCATTGTAAACCAGGTTTTGGCTCATAAGAGGGCCTTTTTGTGTGTTCTGAGGGCTTTGAAGGTTTTTTTTGGTACCCAAGAGGGCACTTAAGTGTGAAGTTTGGTTCCCAAGAGTGTATTTTACTTTTTTCTTAGCCAGAAGAGGGCACTTTAGCTTTTTTTCAGTGTCCAATAGTTTGCTGTAGCATATTTTGACTTTCAAGAGACAGATAAGTTATAGCTTGGCTCCCAAGAGAGCTCTCTGACATGTGTTATGGAATTCAAGAAGGCACCTTAGTGGGGTTTTTTTGGCTCCCAAAATGGCATTAAGCACATTTTGACTCTGAGGACAGCACTTTGGTGTGTGTTTTGGGACTCTAGAGGTCACTCTACTGCACATTTTGGCTTCCAAGGGGACATTTTTGGGCATTTTTTTCAATAATTGCAGCATGAGGGAAGGTAACTGCCCCCTTGTCCCCCCCTCTGTGCACACCACTGCTCTGAAACTAATGTCAATATGGATCTGATCATCGAATGCTTTGGTGCTGTTATAAAGAATGAAAAAGGTTTAAAGCAGCTGAATACATGTTACTCTACCCTCAGAAAACATCATAAACCTTCCTCGTTTCTCACATGGCTCCTCTCCAGAACCTGCTGCTCTCTGGCAGCTGTTATTGGCAGGAGGACGGTGAATAAATCCTGCCATAATAACATCAGTTACACCTGTTATCTGCGGTTCAGCACGGCGACACCTCTCTGAGAGCTCTGCAGTCACAGTTTTCAGAAAGACAAGTTCATTTAAAGGTGAAACACGTAAATGTTTATGTGTAAATGTATTATTATTAAATGTGTCTCTGTGTTTTTGTTTAGAATGACAACCTGACTCTCCCAGAGACGTCACCGTCTCCAGAGGACATCGAACGAGCCGAGCAGCTGAAGAACGAAGGTAGTGACGCTTTTAGCAGCATCAGCAGGGGCGTATCTACAGGGGGGGGCATAGGGTGGCAGCTGCCCCCTTAAAACAAAACCTTATTATCATCTTTACAACCACCCCAGTCATAAAGATGATGATGAATGATGAATTCACTCACTGACTATGAGATGAGTCAAAATTAAGAGAGATAAGTCAAAATTTTAAAAGAAAAAAAATAATATTTTGAGTTTCAAAGTCAAAGTTTTGAGATAAAAAGTCTTAATTTTAACATAAGTAGTCAAAATTATGGGGCGGAAGTTGAAATTTTGAGCTAAAAATCAAAATTCAAATTAAAAGGTCAAAATTTTGAGTTTTAAAAGTCAAAAGTTTGAAATGAATTATCAAAAGAATGGGGCAAAAGTTGAAATATTAGCCTTAAAAAAAAACATATTTAATTTAAAAGCCAAACTTTTGGAATAAAAAGTACAATTATGGGGCTAAAGTTGAAATTTTTAGTTAAAAATCAAATTCTACATTGAAAAGTCTATCGTTTGAGATTATAGTAAAAAAAAATTGGCAAAAATAGTCAAAATTATGAGCCAAAGGTTGAAATTTTGAGTGAAAGTTTTGAATTCTGATTTGAAAAGTCAAAATTTAGAGATAAAAAGTCAAAACTATGAGTTCCAAGAGTCAATATTTTGAAATAAATTGTCAAGATTATTGGGCCAAAGTTGAAAGTTTGAGCTAAAACAATCAAATTTTCGAGTTTGAGTCAAAATTTTGAAAGAAAGTAAATAATTTGAGATATTAAAGTCAAAATCCTGACATAAAAAGTCAAAATGTTGAAATAAAAGTAAATAAATTGAGATATTAAAGTCAAAATCCTGACATTAATAGTCAAAATATTGAAATAAAAGTAAATAAATTGAGATATTAAAGTCAAAATCCTGACATAAAAAGTCAAAATGTTGAAATAAAAGTCAATAATGTGAGATATTTAGGTCAAAATCCTGACATAAAAAGTCAAAATGTTGAAATAAAAATAAATAATTTGAGATATCAAAGTCAAAACTTTGAGATAAATTGAAAAAATTATGGGGCAAAAGTTGAAAGTTAGAGCTACAACAATCAAATTCTCAAGTTTATAAGTCAAAATTTTGAAATAAAAGTAAATAAATTGAGATATCAAAGTCAAAATCCTGACATAAAAAGTCAAAATTTTGAAATAAAAGTAAATAAATTGAGATATTAAAGTACAAATCCTTACTTAAAAAGTCAAAATGTTGAAAGAAAAGTAAATAAATTGAGATATTAAAGTCAAAACTTTGAGATAAATTGATAAAATTATCCGGCAAAAGTTGAAAGTTAAAGCTAAAACAATCAAATTATCAAGTTTCTAAGTCAAAATGTTGAAATAAAAGTAAATAAATTGAGCTATTTAAGTCAAAGTCCTGACAAAAAAAGTCAAAATGTTGATATCAAAGTAAATGAATTGAGCTATCAAAGTCAAAACTTTGAGATAAATTGTTAAAATTATCGGGCAAAAGTTGAAATTTTACCATATCTCAAAATTTTTGACTCTATTTGTGCCAAAAAAGGAGAAACCTCAACCAGATTTTTTTATTTTGATATTTTTAACTTGCAGAAATTGGCTTCTGTACATTATTTCTTAAATGTTTTTCCTTCAAATGTTTTTGGGGAGTATTGTAAATAAATGTTTGGGTTTTGAAGCTACTTTGTGGTCTTTGGTAGAGGCTCCTAACTCTTTTTAGGTTTTCAGAATAAAATCACAGTGATATTAAATTAATGCAGCACATAAACTTCTGACAGATTCACACCACTTTACCGTCTCTTCAGAATTAATTCAGAAATAATCAGAATTGTAAAAATAATGCAGCATATCAGGGATCTTTCTGGATGGATTGTAAATTCTCAGCAGCTCCACTTCAGTTTAATTTATTAGGAAAAGAAACTGGAATAAAAGAGCAGTTTGTGGTGATGCAGTGCAGCTTTTTCAGCAGTTTCTCTATAAATTGTTCATGTTCCCTGATCCCAAACACAGAATAAACCCAGAGGAGCTTTAAAGAAGAGGAACATCCTGCAGCTCTGCAGCTCCCTCCACCTTGAGGATGACTTATTAATAGCTCTATTTGCAGCTCCTGGCTCGAGTCCTGTATTGATCTCTGAGGCTTTGAAAAAGAAAAATGAGGGCCGGGTAAAAAATGAAAGGACAAAAATAACACATTCATCTTTTTTTTTACTGCTATTGATTCACAGAAAGGAGGAAAAATACCTTAAATTGTTTTTGTAAACTTTTACTCTGATGTGTTTTATGTCTGGTTTTAACTCTCTTTAATGTTTTCACTTTTATTTCAGGGAACAACCACATGAAGGAGGAGAACTACAGATGCGCAGTGGAGTGTTACACCAAGGCCATCGACCTGGACCTGAGGAACGCCGTTTACTACTGCAACAGGTTTTTATTCTTTCTTCTTTTTACATCGACTTTTCTTTAGTTTAGAAGCTACATTTACTTTAGCTCCTCACAGCTCGGTGCTCTGATACATGTCAGTAACATTAGTGAATCCTGGTTGTGTCCTACCAGGTCTCATCTACCAACTCCAACCTCACCAAGCAGAGCAAACGTAACCTGGCTCTTTATTTTATTGATAGACTCTCAGGTTTGAACAGATCACTGCAGAATAACTGCTGCATGTGGACAGGAATCAACATTAGCACAAACACATTAGAGACTGGTTTAGCCTTTAGCTCCAGTTTTAGCCTTTAGCTCCTGTTTTAGACTTTAGCTCCTGTTTTAGCCTTTAGCTCCTGTTTTAGCCTTTAGCTCCTGCTTTAGCCTTTAGCTCCTGATTTAGCCTTTAGCTCCTGTTTGAGCCTTTAGCTCCTGTTGAAGCTTTTTACTTGTGTTTTAGCCTCTAGTTTGTGTTTTAGCTTTTATCTTGTGTTTTAGCCTTTAGCTCCTGTTGTAGCTTTTTACATGTCTTTTAGCCTTTAGCTTGTGTTTAAGCCTTAGCTTGTGTTTTAGCCTTTAGTTTGTGTTTTAGCCTTTAAGTCGTGTTTTAGCCTTTAGCTCTTGTTTTAGCCTCTAGTTTGTGTTTAAGCCTTAGTTTTTGTTTAAGCTGTTATCTTGTGTTTAAGCCTTTAGCTCCTGTTGTAGCTTTTTACTTGTCTTTTAGCCTTTAGCCTGTGTTTTAGCCTCTAGTTTGTGTTTTAGCCTTTAGCTCCTGTTGTAGCTTTTTACTTGTCTTTTAGCCTTTAGCTTGTCTTTTAGCCTCTAGTTTGATTTTAGCCTATGTTTAAGCCTTTAGCTCTTGTTTTAGCCTTTTGCTTGTGTTTTAGCCTTTAGTATGTGTTTAAGCTTTTAGCTCCTGTTGTAGCTATTTAGTCGTCTTTAGCCTTCACTTCGGTTTTAGCCTATGTTTTCGCCTTTAGCTCATGTTTTAGCCTTCAAATTTTCCTTTATTCCTCTTGGCATTTAGAAATATCCTTTTCTCTGCACTAATAATTTCATTTTAAATTGTGCATTATGATCAGACATTAATCTACGGATGAGACTTTTTCTAAGTTGTGTAAAAAGTCCTCACTGTCCCTTTAAGGACATTAATTTCCAAGTATTTGTCTCTGTAGAAAGTTAGGCGTGCATCAAAGGGTTAAAAACTTATCAGCTATGAAATATACAAAGTTAAAATGTTTGAAAATGTGTTCAGCTGTTGTTTTTGTTGATTTACCGCCTTAAACTCTGCAGAGCGGCGGCTCACAGCAAACTGGGAAACTACACGGAGGCGACGGGCGACTGTGAGCGAGCCATCGGGATCGACCCGACCTACAGCAAAGCGTACGGGAGGATGGGGTGAGTCAGAGCGGCGGGAAAAACTTTTATTTACGTGAGAATATAAGATTTATGAGGAATTCACGTCCGGCCCTTTAATTCCTGTCCCCAGTTTGGCTTTGACCGCCATGAACAAGTATCCAGACGCCATCACCTACTTCAAGAAAGCGTTGGTGTTAGACCCCGAGAACGACACGTACAAGTCCAACCTGAAGATCGCCGAGCAGAAACAGAAAGAAGCAACGAGCCCCGTGAGTGGAGACGAGATTTATTATTAAAAAATATATAAACATCTGATATAAACTCATGTCTGTGTTTGTGTGTCTGCAGATCGCTGCTGGACTGGGGTTCGACATGGCGAGTTTAATCAACAACCCGGCCTTCATCAGCATGGTACACACACACACACACACACACACACACACACACACACACACCTCCTGCTTCTCTCTGACAGGTTTAGAGCAGAAACTCTCCCTCATTAGTTCGGTGAGTGACGCTCCGATCGTTAATCAGACGAATCTCAGAGTCTGAAGCTTTGAGACGATGACACAAAGGAACTTAACTGCCGCTGCCACATGCCAGAGTTTATTACAGCCACAACATCAGAATGAGGCACGTGTGTGTGTGTGTGTGTGTGTGTGTGTGTGTGTGTGTGTGTGTGTGTGTGTGTGTCAGCGTAGAGGACTCACACATTTTCCTGTAAACATGTTTGTTTTTGAAGTTCAGGCAGGTAAAATATGATAAAAAATTTATTTTAAGTTTTGTATTTTTTACTTAGTTTAATGTCATTTGGGCTCCTCTGGCTGATGCAGTTTCCTGTTTCCTGTTTTATTCTCTTCACTTTAAAATAAAAGTCTAATGTTACGGTTGCACCACCCTGACATTTGACAAGGTGAAAATTACGGGACAAAAGTTTTTTACATTTCTCAACAGCTTTAAAATTCTTTTTATTTGCAAAGAATGTTTTATTTCAAAAGGTTCAAGCATAAAATAATGCCACTGTATTTTTAATTTCCATTTACAATAACTGACATTCAATTTTTAGAGTTTAATTACTGTGGATACTTGTCAGGACGGTTGCACCACCTGACATTTTGGGGGTTTGAGGAACCAAAACACAAAAAAACATGTTATATTTTAATAGTTTAAAGATGTGTTCAAATAACACAGGTTTCATAGCATAAAGAAATACATGTGATGAAATACTCAATTCATGATGGAAGGAAATATTGCACTCAGACACAAAAAAAGGGACGTCACCTCATTGACCCGTAAAAAAACAGACTTGACCTTTGAGTCTCATTGACCTGTGTGGTCAGGTTTTCCTGGCGTAACCTTGAAAGGTTTTGACCAATCAGAGTGGAGTATTTCTCAGGTGATGATGTGACGGAGTTTGTTTTGTGTTTACAGGCGGCGAGCGTGATGCAGAACCAACAAGTGCAACAGCTGTGAGTGTCAACACCACGACGACGGCGTCACTTTAGACAGATCTGTTTGTTCACAGCTCACTCTCTCTCTCTCTCTCTCTCTCTCTCTCTCTCTCTCTCTCTCTCTCTCTGTGATCAGGATGTCGGGGATGATGTCAAACGCTGTGGGGGGTCCAGCAGCAGGAGTGGGGGGACTGTCAGACATTTCCAGCCTGATCGAAGCGTGAGTTTGTTCAGAGTTTGCTCAGAGTTTACAGATTTTGACTAAACTAAAACTCTTTATTTATTTATATTTATTACTTTTTCTCCTCAGGGGTCAACAGTTCGCTCAGCAGATCCAGCAGCAGAACCCGGAGCTGATCGAGCAGCTGAGGAACCACATCCGGAGCCGTTCGTTCAGCGGCAGCGCGGAGGAACATTCATGATCTTCTTAGGTAACAAGTTTAATCAGAAACTCGCTTTAAACTACAGTGACCACGTTCTAAAAATACAGAAAAGAAAGAAAGAAAACTCCCTACACAACCTCAAAGACCACAAAGTAACTTCATAACACAAACATTTATTTAAGAAAACACTTTACTGTTTGAAGGGACATTTTCTATAATGTATGCATGAATAATGTAAAGAAACCCATTTCTGCCAAGTAAAAATAAAGAAATGAAAAAAAGGCTACATTGAGCATTTACTTTTTGCAAACATTGTGTTGAAATTTTGGGATAAAAAGTACAAAATTTTAACTTTTTTCTCATAATTTTGACTTAATTATTTTAAAATTTTGAATTTTTATCTCAAAATTTGGACTTTCCAGTCAAGAATATATGAACAAAGAAAATGGCTTTGATAGGACTTAAATTTTTTTAATGCAAATATTGAGTTGAATTTTTGGAATGTAAAAAAAAAAAAGAAACATTTTAACAATTTTGACTTAATCTCAAATTTAAATTTTTATCTTAAGATTTGGACGGTATAATCGAAAAAACTTTGGCTTTTTCCTCAAAATTTTGACTTTTTTTTCATAAATTTTGACCTTTTATCTCCAGTTTATAGAATAAATCTCAAAATTCTGTCCTTTCCCCTTAATTTTGACCTTAGTTTCTCAAAATTTAAACTTTCATCTTAATTATTTTTTAATCATAGAGTTAACTTCGTTTTTCAAAATTAACTCCAAACTTTAATGATGATTTTAATTATCTCAACATTCTGGATCTTCCCCCTTTAAATGACCTTAGTCTCTCATAATTTTGACTTAATTATCTCTTTTAAAAAAAAAATCTCTCAATTTTTAGTCTTTTCTCTAAATTTAAACAATTTATCTAAAAATTTTGACTTTTCCTCCATTGCTTTACTCTTTTCTTCTCAAAATTTTGACTTTATTTTCATAAAACTTTGTTGCAGGCCAAAAAAAAAACTTCTCAACTGAGCCAAGTTTTTATTTTTATTTTTTTTTTTTTGCAGAACTGGGCCTCCATAATAATGCCTCTCCACCACAAACTGAAACAAAAATAAAAATATTCACATTTCTCTCATGCAAAGATATAAAAAATGCCTCAAAATCTTAGTTTAAATTGAATTTTTAAATTTAGGGTGTTGTAAATGTTCAGGTCACACAAAGATGCTAAATATCATTAGAATAAAGTCGGCGCAGCTTTGTTTTATTATAAATATTAATGATCAAAAAATCAACAACAAATTTAGTTTTAAAGCCAAAAAGGAAAAAGAGGACGTTTGGTCACTGTAGTTTAAGCTCATGTTGTTTTTAATATTTAAGTGTTTATGTTTTTGATGATTCTGTTTCATTTCAGCGCCACTTTTTTTTTTCAAGAAAGGGCAACCATACGGCGCGATAACAATCTCTACACCCATTTCTTAACGTCAAATCCCCGGCAGAGCTGGACTGAAGAGACAAAGACAAAGACGAGGACGAAGACGGGGGTGAAGAAGGCACTTTAACGAGAAACCAGAGAAACGAGGGAGGAAAAGGAGAGAGACGAGGGTCGGGAGAGCAGGAAACAAAGCGAAGCATCCCCACTCATCCAGAGTCCGACTTCTCATCAACACCTTCATCATCCCGGCGAGGAAGAGGAGGAGGAGACGGCGTCGACGCTTCTGCAGAGTTTTCAGGAGCTGGACTTTCAGAGGAGACGAGGAGGAAAAGGATCAGAAGGTTCTGGAAGGAATGTACTTTTACAGCAGGGAACATTTCAGCTTCTTCTTCTTCTTCATCATCTCTGCAGGAACATCAGGTCGACCTTCTTTCTACTGCATCTCTAATTTTTCTAGACGGACTCACTCCACCTGTGTTTGGATCATGGTTGAGACTCTTTCTCTCTCACTGCTTTAAACACTTTCATCACTTTGAGTCCAGAGCAGTTTGTCGTATAATCGCAGTGTTTGCAGCCTGCATTCTGTTGTTATTGCACTTTAGTAAAGAGAAAAACTAAGGTCCCGTTTGAATTAAGCCTCTGTATCGTTCTTAAACTGGTGACCGAGTCTTTTTGCATGCTCTAAATCTGGTTTTTCAGATCAGGTGATTTATGGAAACCATAGGTATGCTAGGACGCACGACGGCGTTTTGTCTAAAACATCAATAAATGTCTGAAAAATTAACACCCAGTTTTCTCTGTTTCAATTCTGTGACATTATTATGAAACATGTTTAATTTTATTTGACGTTCACCAGGAAACAAACAGATATTTTGATACTGAAATCATCAAAATTTGACTCTTTTTTTTTTTTTTTTATTCAATATGAAGTCATAATTTTGAGGGAAAAAAGTAAAAATAACAAGATTTAGCAGATTCCAGAAATAAAAAGTCAAAAATGTTAGTAAATAAGTCATAATTATGTTGGAAAATGTGAAAATTATGAGGAAAAAAAACCCAAAATTTTGCAATAAAAAGTCATTATTATATAAGTCAAAGATATGAGAAAAAAATGTCAAAATTGTGAAATAAGAACCAAAATATTGAAGATTGAAAGGTGAAATTTTTAGGAATGAGACATTTTTTTAAGATTAAAAGTTATCAATTTGTGGTAAAGAGTCATTATTTTAATATTAAAAATTCAAATAGTTAAGTAAAAAGTCATTTTGGTGTGATTTAAAGTCAAAATTGTGACAAAAGAACCAAATTTTAAGATTCAAAAATTGGAACTGTTAAGAATAAGCCACATTTATGAGATAAAAAGTTATTATTTTGCGGTGAAGAGTCATTATATTGAGATTAAAAATTCAAAGTGTTAAGGAAAAAGTCATTTTGTGTGATTTATAGTCAAAATTGTGACAAAAGAACCAAATTTTAAGATTCAAAAATTGGAACTGTTAAGAATAAGCCACATTTATGAGATAAAAAGTTATTATTTTGCGGTGAAGAGTCATTATATTGAGATTAAACATACAAATTGTTAAGTAAAAAGTCATTTTTGTGTGATTTAAAGTCAAAATTGTGACGAAAGAACCACAATTTTGGGATGTAAAATTGAAGTTGTAAGGGAAAAGTCATATTCATAACTGGGACAAAATTTCATAAGTTTGCACTGGGATGTCATTATTTTGAAATTAAAAGTTAAAATTGTGAAGTTAAAACTAACTTTGTGAGATAAAAAGTCGAAATCCTGACATTTGAACTAAAATCTGGGGATTAAAAGTTGAAATTGTTCAGAAAATGTCATATTTATAAGGAAAAAATAGTCATAATTATGAGGTAAAAAGTCATTATTGCTGTGAATGCAGCAAGGCATTCACAGCCTATGTTCTTCTGTGTCAAAAAAGTTTAAGATTCTTCTTCTTCCGCCCACTTTTTTGGATCGCTTCTTCTCCCACAAATTCCGTCAAACTTCAAAACGACCGGCTCGTTCAGGACTGGTGCGCTATGACTTTTCAGACCGGTTTCACTTATACTTTCAGAGATATTTCAATTTTTTCACAATTTTTCTTCCATCTGGAATAACAGGGGGAGCTTCAGATTCTGAAGATTTCAGGGAATTACTTCAGCCTCATTCAGACCCTTCTCATTCAGTCATACTTTCAGCCAGAAACTTAATTCAACCTGCAAAATGTTCAGCCATCGTTTGGCTTTCTTCAGTATATTTCAGCTTCTTTCTATCATTTATAGTTTCTTCACAAAACTCCTTCAAAGGTCATGAAGTTTATCAGCCCTTGCAGCAGTTTAACATTGGTGTGTATGTGGTGGAATGTTCAAACTGTAGAGTGAGGATTTGAATTTTAGAGTGTGGACCAGGAGAGAAATCACCTGGAAACTTTTTGGATAAACAGGCCTAGGGGTCACAAATTTCACTCCACATACACAAATTTGGGCTCAAAACGTAGGTAATCTTGTTCTGCTTCTGATTAAGGACACTTGACACCAAAAGGACAAAGGACAAAGCCTGCAGGTGGCTAACTGTCACAGAAAGTCATCATCTGTCCCCATCTGCTCTAATGTTAATTTTCAGGGGACTTTCTGAGAGATTAAGAAAAAGTAACAGTTTTTTAACTCACATTTCTGGTAAAACCTGTGGCTCCACAGACATGAAATTTACATCAATAGATACTTCTGAGCCTTGGGAATCTCATGGTTGTTTTGGTTTTCTGCTAGCCCTTAAGGATTCTGTGCAGCCTAAGGATATTCGCACCCTTGTCCCTGGCTCAAATCCAGCTCCTCATCAACTGTCTGTCAGTTAAATCAAACAGCTGCAGCTTCAAACAGCCTAACGAGCAGGTTACCATGGAGACCTGTGATCTGACACACCTGTTTATACCTACAGATCAAAACACTGATGAAGAAAGATACTCAAGTGATTGTTTCTCTGCATCACTGACCAACACACAGCACACCAAACATATACCCACACACAAACACACCAAACACACGCAACACACAACACACATCAGCACATTAACCATATACACACACAAACACACACACAAGCACACACACTCACACACAACACACACAAGTATATTAACCATATACACACAAACACACACACACACACAAGCTCTCTCATTCACAGCGCAATTTCTTCAGAAATTGCTTTTCTAGTTTTGACATTCACCAGGAAACAAACAGATATTTTGATACTGAAATCATCAAAATTTGACTCTCTGGGTATTTTAAGTGAAATCCATAGAATTTTTTTGTTTTTTAGCCAATATGAAGTCATTACTTTGAGGGAAAAAAAGTAAAAAATAATGAGATTTAGCAGATTTCAGAAATAAAAAGTCAAACATGTCGGTAGATAAGTCATAATTATGAAGGAAAAAGTGAAAATTATGAGAAAAAAACATTTTTGCAATAAAAAGTCATTATTATAGCGTCCCCAGAGACATAAACTCTGCACAGAGAAGCAAAGAAAAGAGAGTTTATTAACATTTATGCACATTTACATCTTTCTTTTCAGACAAAGTGATTTATATTATTCACAATTCATTTCAAATACAGTTTCATCCCACGCAGGTTTTTTTTAAAAAGAGAGTGAAATGTCAGTGCAGAGTTCCACTGTTGGTCCGTTTGTATCCAGGTGAGTTTGGTTAAAGTTTAACACTCGTTGGCGGTGAACGGGCAAACCACACACACCTGAGCGATGTCGTCGTACTCGTACGTTCTCTTCAAGAACGTGTCTGTGAGTCTCAGGCCGGAAATACTCTGGAGAAAGGAGAGAACGTGAGAAGAAGAAGGAGGGAAAGAAATATTATAGTTAATCAGGGTTGAGAAATTAATCACAATATGTCCTGTTGCAATATTTCTATAACCAGCAGATGTTTTCTGTTCTACACCAGAGTTACTCAATCAAAGAGAGAAACTGTTAAAAACTACCTTTACAAAAGAAACTATACAAGTGGAGAAAAGAGGAGAAAAAAGCAAAAAGGAGCAATAAAACTTAGTTTAAGGTGGTAAAAATTGCCCAAAAACCAACAAAAATTGGCATTTAAATTGGGATAAAACCTGGAAATACTCAAAAAGTAGCAAAAAATGGTCCAAAAGTGGCTGAAAAGTGACTAAAATGACCAAAAAATAGCCAGAAAAATTTGGAGGAAACTGTAAATCATCCAGAAAGTAGCAACAATGATGAAAATGTGACAAAAAAACACAAAGATGTCAAGAAAGTTGGGATTTCGCTGAGTCTTAAAGTGTCAAAAATGGGCAAAAACATCACAGAATGGGAAGATAATCGGGAATGAACCCGGAAAATATAAGATGGTATCAAAAAAATGGGCCAAAAGTAGCAAAAAAAATGTAAAAAGCAACTAAAATGACCAAAAAGTAATAAAAATTTGCAAGAAATCTTTTGGAGGAAACTTAAAAAATTCAGAAAGAAGAAAAAATGGTGAATAAAAGAGACGAAAAACAGTGAAAAGTGTGAAAAATGGCCAAAGTCAACAAAAAGGGTAAGAAAATTTGAGTGAATCTGGGAAATAGTCAGTTTGTTTCAACTCATGGTTTAATAGTTGGCAAAACAAAGTGAGAAGTGACTAAAATGAGCAAAACCAACAAAAATTGGCAAGAAAATCAGGAATGAACCTTTAAAATAGTGAGATGATAAAAAAAATTGATCCAAAAGTGTTAAAAAAGAAGGTAAAAGTGAGTTAAATGTGTAAAAATCAGTCCCAGTTGTAGTGGTAGTGGGTTGTTGTTGTTGTGCTGTAATTAATGAAACTGTTCATGTTCTACAATGAGTTTGTTTGAAAACAGAGAAGAAATAATCACACAAAATTATAGGAAATGATAATTGCAGTTAGATTATATTTGTAAATGGTTGAGCTCTATTCCTGAGGGGGGGGGTTCTGGTACCTGCAGACCCTGGATGGAGGAGAGGAGGGTGAGGGGCAGAGAGAGGAAGGCGCCTGGACTCAGTTTCCCCAGCTGTCGCCCTGAGACGCCGCACCAGTGGATGGATCTGGTGTTACACATTTCCAGCACCAGGTCCATGGTTCTTTCACTGCAGCAGGAAACAGTTACACACTTTAACTTTAACTCATCAATCTTTATGAGTTTAACACAGAAGAGACAGAAAGATCCAAACCTGCAGTTGGTGATTTTACAGATGATCTCAAACGGCTCCTCCAGGTTCACGGTGTCAGGAATCATCTCTAAAGAAAGTCGGATATCTCCGTATCCTGGAGCCTGGAGCGAAAACAAGGACACGACATGAAGCTGATTTTACACCTAAAACACCACGAACCTTCAGCCTCTAAGCGTTTCATTTTATGTTGCTAAAAAGTTCCTCCCACTGATTGCAGTTTGTGTTTCCACTGAGCTCTAACGGCAGAAAGGAAAAGAAGTTTAGTCCGTATCCTAAACCCCTTAAAGTGGCTTTATTTTTGCTTTATCTTTTTGCTGTATCTTTAACTTTTGTCTTTTTATCTTCCAATTTGATTTTCTTCCCCAAAACTTTGACTGTTTCTCAAGCTTTGACTTTTTTTTTTTTTTTTTGAAAATTCACTTTATATCAGAATTTTGACTTTTTTTCCTTCAAAAATTTTGTCTTTATCTCAAATTTTTTGTCTCTAGCCTCAAAATTTTGTCTCCTGGTCTTAAAAATTCAACTCCTGTTAAGTTTTACCTTGTTATCTTACAATTTGACTGCTTCCCAAATGATTTCTCTTTCCTAAAAATTTAACTTTTACTCAAATTTTGACATTTTTTCCTCAAAATTTTGTCTCTTTATCTTAAAAAATTTAAATTTTTTCTCAAAATTTTTGTCTATTCCCCTAAATTTGTTTTTTCTTTCCCTCAAATTTTGACTTTTTTCTCAAAATATAGCTTTAGGTTTTCGTAATTTGACTGTTTATTCAAAATTTTGTCTCTTTATCTCAAAATTTCAGCTTTCCCAACTTCTTCTCAAAATTTGACTTTTTATGTTAAAATGTTGACTTAATCTCAAAATTTTCTTTCTCAAAGTTTTGCCTTTTCAGCTAAAAATTTTTGACCTCTAATCTCAAATATGTTTTCTCCTTCCCAAATATTTGACTTTTTTTCTTGAACTTTTGTCTTCATCTCAAAAGTTTTGTCTCTTGATCTCAAATTTGACTTTTTTTTCACAAAATTTTCCCCCTTAATCCTAAAATTTTGTCCCTATCTGAAAGATTTGACTTTTAATCTCAAAGTTTTTTTTTTTTGGCCATCATTATCAGCAGAGTCTTATTAAAAAAGTCCTAAAAGTCCCCGTTAAAGAGCAGAAATGCTGTTACCATCCTCTGAAGCTGACTGGTCTGTAGCCTCCCTCTCTCTCCGAGGTTCGTCTTCCACACGATGTCCAGTTTCCCGATCACCGTCACGCCCTTGATGACGCCGGCCTTCTCCGCGTACTCCGGCTTCGGCTTCAGACAGTACAGGTACTGACGCGTGTCCATGGGCTGCAGGTACGACATCTTCCCGAACGTGGACTCTCTGCAGAGAGAAAGTTACAGAAAGTTACAGCTTCACTGTTCGTTAGGGCTGAGAGATTTATCGTTTTCTGATCCAAATCGCGATTTCAGACGTTACGATCATGTTTTCGCCAAAACTGCAATTTTTTTGCTCCTGACTGACCCAGGATCTTCAGTGTCAGCTGTTTCACACACACACACACACACACATGTTTAAGTATAAAACTGTTGGGAAAAGTTCCTTTTTTTCCTTGGGATTGTTGAATTTCATTTCTCTTATTATCACTTATTTAATTTTATTTATCTTTTTTAACATAAAACAGTTATTTTGGACTCAATTGATTTTAAATTTTTGGAGTCACAGATGGCTCTTTTTGTTCTTCAGTTGTTAAAACTAAAAATATGATTAAAAAGTCCAGTTTAAAAACAGTGAGAGTCGTATTTACAGTTCAGACTCAGTGGAGGTGTTTGACTAAGGGTTTTAAGAAAAGTCAGAATTTGGCTAATTATCTCAAAATCCTCTCTTTTTTTTTTTCAAAATTTTGCCTTTTATCTACGAATATTGTCTTAATTTCTTGTAGTTTCGACTTAAATCTTAGAATTTTGACTTTTTTATATCAAAATTCCCGCTTTTTACCTCAAACGTTACTTTTATTTTTAAAATTTTGATGCTTAATCTCAAAAATTTGACTTTTTCTCTCAGACATTTGTCTTTATCTTAAAATTTTGACCCTTAATGTGAAAGTTTGGATTTTTTTCACATAATGTTGGATTGATTACATAAAATTTGGATTTTTTTTTAAAATCTCAAAATATTGACTGTTTTGTCTCAGAATTTTGTCTCTATTTTTCATCTTTAAATATTGACCTTTATATCTAAAAGTTAAAAATGATTCTTACCTTCATTTTTATCCTTGCATTACAGTAAAAACTTTTGATGTTTTGATGGTTTGATGTAGTTTGCTGCCGGACATTGGGAAAACTTCACTAAAGCTTGATTTAAATAAAATTGAGTAAATTGAATTGAGATCGCAATATCTGCCAGAAAAATCGCAATTAGATCTTTTTCTAAAATCGTTCAGCCCTACTGTTCGTTCATTTTTAAAAGGAGGAGAAGTTAAAGCAGCTCTCACCCGTCGTCTCCGCTGGTCACCGTGTTGAGCTCCGTCACGTTGTACATCATCGACGGCTCCAGAGAAACTTTCTCCATGAACATCGGGGAAGTCGTGATGTTCTGGATCTGAGCCTCCAGGAAAACTTCGTCCGTCTGGAGCCAGAAACACAGAGTCAGACTGATTCATGCGAGAGGAGGAGAAACACGTTTACTCCGAGGTGAACTGAGCAACACGTCCACTTTCTGACGTTAGGAAGTGTTAGGCTGCGTGGAAACCTACGGCCTGAAGGAAAGTTCACATTTTTAACGTCTGTCTGATTCAGAGACACCTCCTGGAACAAATCCTAAGAAATAAAATCCACAAATAGAAAAAAATTACTCACAGATTCAACTGAGGCTTCAAAAAGTCAAAGTAAGTTTTGCTCATCTTTGCTCTGCGCAGAGCTGCAGGACGTGCTGCGCGCTCACATCCTGACATAAACCACCACAAACAGCTAAAAATTAAACCAAATTTTACTCTTTCTTCAAAACAGAGAGATGATTTGACTGCAGTTGTTTTGCTTTTTTGCATTTTATACAAGCTCTCTCATGTTTTTAAGCCAATTTTGCTGAGGAGAAATAATAACAAAGAGTTATAACTTGATGTTTTGAGACAGATTTAAAAAATGTGAACACATCCTTTGAGCTATTTTCCAGTGATGTGAGCGTCGTGTAGTGAATTATATTCATTATTCATGAAACTTTCTGAACTCTATGGCGTTTGCTCAGTAAACCTTTGAGGTCAGTGTTAGTGAAGTGTTGAGGGTAAAGTAGAAGTCGCACCAAAACTTGATTGAACAGTTTTGTTTTTTTTGAACAAGTCAGACAAAGAGCTCGCTGAAACATCAACTAGTTACAGAGATTTTTAGTTTTTAGTTTAGGGATTAAATTCTTTATCTACTCTTCTTTGTTTGAGGTTTTTAAGACACGACAAAGAAAAGATAATTATTGTTCAAACTGATAAACTTTATTGTTTTTTATTGAGCTGGAATTCTTTCACATTCTTGTTGATGAACAACATTTAGCTGCACTCTTCTACTACGGAGCCACGCTGTTGTAACAGGAGCAGAATGTGTCTTGGTTTCATTTTCTTGCTGAAATAATCAGGGACGTCCCTGAAAAAGACAAAGTGTCTTGGATGGCAGCGACCTGGTGGAGCGCCAGGTCAACGTTTCAGAGGAAATAAGAGATGATGCAAACCCACGTCTGTTTGAAAGGTTTCCACTGAAGAAGCTCTTCCCCACAGAGTCACCGCTCAAACAATGAAGCTTTTTCTGAGCCTGTTGTTCACACTGTGACTCTTTTACACCGGATTCTGAATCAGATATTTATTTTTTAACATCAAAGAATAATTCTTTAAAAAGAGGAAACTCCAGAGTTTGTCAGTGTGGAGATATTTTGGTCCATTTTGATGGATGAGTCCTGTAAACAAAAGACCACAGGCCAAAGTTACATTTATGAGAAGAGACGGTTACACAACTGCGTAATGTAAAGTTTCAGCATCAGATATTTACATCACAATGTTTAGAATATAATTGAGCTTTTAAGTTAAGTTTCTGTTTTCCGTCTACGCCCAATCACATCACTAATAGATATAAACGAGCCTCTGTTTATGTATTTGATGCTTTTTGAATTTGACACCGACTGCAGGCAGGTCAGTCTAGTAGCTGCACTCTTCTACTACAGAGCCACGCTGTTGTAACAGGAGCAGAATGTGTCTTGGTTTCATTGTCTTGCTGAAATAATCAGGGACGTCCCTGAAAAAGACAAAGTGTCTTGGATGGCAGCAGATGTTGCTCCAAAACCTGTTTGTACCTTTCAGCATTAATGCTGCCTTCACAGATACTGGGACAGTTACCCATGATGCCATGGGCACTAACACACCCCCATACCATCACAGATGCTGCTTTTGAACTTTGCTCTGAGAACAATCCTGATTGTCCTTTTCCTCTTTGGCCCGGAGGACACCACGTCCACGATTTCCAAAAAGAGTTTAAATGTGGACTCGTCGGACCACAGCAGCACAAAAGAGGCAAAAACAGCAATGAAACTTAGTCTGAGGTCGTAATAAATGCAAACAAAAGCAACAAAAAATGGCATTTAAATTGGGACAAAACCTGGAAACACTCAAAAAGTAAGCAAAAGGTCCAAAAGTGGTGCAAAAGAGTAAAAAGTGTCAAAAATGGCCCACAAACCCTAAAAATTTGCAAGAAACTTTTTGAGGAAGCTTTAAAAACTTCGGAAAGTAATAAAAAATGATGGAAAAAGTGAAGAAAAAAATAAATGAAAAGTGGTAAAAATGGTCAAAGCCAACAAAAATGACAATAAGATGAAACTTAGATAAAAGTCATTTTGATACAAAAAAAAAAAAAACATGGTCCAAAAAGAGTTCTGCAGCGTTTGTGTGTGTTGTTGATGTCTGACTTTATCTTTGCATGGTAGAGTTTGAACTGTCACTTGTAGATGTAGTGATGAACTGTGTTAACTGACAATGGTTTTCTGAAGTGTTCCTGAGCCCACCACGATTATAGGAAATGTGTTACTACACCCAAAAATTACGTCGCGGCGGACTCCCCAGTTTCCAGTGCCGGTAAGTTACAACCAAAGCCCGGAACGACGAATGCACGAGAGATTTCTCCAGATTCTCTGAATCTTTTGATGATATTATGGTCTGTAGATGATGAAATCCATCAATTCCTGCAGTTGGACAAAGTTGAGAAACATTGTTCTTAAACTGTTGGACTATTTGTTATAATATGTTTTGAAAATGTTTATCTTTTCTCCATTAAGAAAACTTATAGTGTTACTCAGACCATGTAATTAAGTTGATTAAGTTGATTAAGTTTATTTCTACATTTATTTATTTGTTTAATTTTATTTTATTTTTTGCAAAACGGGTCGGCAAAATAAGCATAAGCTTCAGCCTACACCCTTTCGATTAGCTTCAACCATTATGTGATATTTGGATCTATGATATATTTGTTGTGCGTGGTCTTTAAATGCTAATCGAATAAATTGAATTGAATTGAAAAAAATTTGCTCACGCAGTTGTTGACAAAGTGGTGAACCTGGACTTTTAGCCTTGTAGGAGCGAGTTGCAGGCATTGAAAAAAGCAAAAAAACAACAAAAAAGTTTATCAGTTTGAACATTAAATATCTTGTCTTTGTAGTGTATTTAAAGTTAAACAGGATTTGAAAATCATTATAATTTGTTTTCATTTATTTTTTACACAACGTCCCAACCTCAATGGAATTGGGGTTGTATGAAACTCTCATGATTTTTTTTTGTGTTGTTTAAGTAGTTGATGTTTTGGAAAAGAAACACTCGGTGCGACCTCTACGATACAGCGAGACTGGATGAGAGAGAGAGAAGCAGAGATTAGTTCATGCCTGCAATTCATCACATGAGAACTGACCATTCGTAGAACTGGTATCATCCAAGTTAAAGGGAAATCACAGAGCTGAGCATCTCTGTAACATGCAAAGCCAAACCAACAACTGAGCCTCCGTCACACCTCAAACAGCCCTCACACCATCAAATAAAGGTTTATTCCCCCTAAAATTATCAGGAATTTCCACATTTATCTGATTTAATAAAAGTCCAGATGTAATTTTTCAACCTGTTTGGGGTTTTAAAGAAAGATGCTCCGGTAGATTCCTGCACCAAACGACGTGTTCGGAGGATCACTGCAAATAATCTCACACTTGCCACGATTTAAAATCTTACTTTAAGGCTGGTTTAGAAATAACAAGAATAGGTTTTAGACTCTGGGTTTGATAAAAGTCAAAATTCGACTATTTATCTAAAAATCATATTTTTGATTGTTTTTGCCTTTCATTCCATATTTTGGATTTATTTCGTATATATATATTTTTTTAAATCTTAGAGTTTTGACTTTTTATATCAAAATTGTAACTTTATATCTCAAACACTGCCTTTATTTCAAAACTTAGACTTCAAAATTTTGACCTTAAATGAGAAAGTTTGGACTTTTTTCACATAATGTTAAATTTATTTCATAAACTCTGGAAGTTATTGACATTTTGTCTCAGAATTTTGTCTTTATTTCTCAAAATTTCCACTTTTCATATTTAAATATTGACCTTTTATCTCAAAGTCTGAAACAATTCTTACCTTCAGTTTTCATTTTCTTTTTTTTTAACACTTAAAAGTTTATTTCCATTTTTTCATTTATGAACAGCAAAGACAGAAAAGAAAAGTAACATGAAAAATAAAAAACAGATACAAGACAAAAAACATCAAAAACGTTGCCAGGTCTGAAATGTTCACGGTTGCCGAGGAGTTTAACAGTCATAGGTTTTTTACAGTATTTTCATAAATTAATGTTCTGATGAAATGTTAAATGGTTCTGTTGTTTTCACAAGTTGGAATGAGGAGCAGACACCCTCCACCTCAACTATTCCAAAATAAAGTGTCAATTTTTCCCATCTTGAAACATACAAATCTCTTCTTAATCTTAATAAAAAAGTCATTTTTTCCATTTCATGAATTTCTTTTATAATTTCTATCCAATTTTGTATTGTTGGTGCTTCCGCCTGTAGCCATTTACGGGTGATAGCATTTTTAGCAGCAATGATAAATATTTTTAAAAGATATTTAGTGTCTTTGCTTATATCATGTGGCAGGTCACCCAAATAAAGAAAAGTGAAATTTAACAGAACTGATATTCCCAGAATACGTTCCATAATTTTTTATATTTCTAGCCAAAACGGATGTAGAGTTGGACAACTCCAAAAAACATGGTGGTGATCTGCTCCATCACTTCCACATTTTCTCCAACAGGAATGACTTTTTAACACAGAATATTTTTCCATTTTAGGAGTGATACAGTTTTTATTTTCATCCTCACATTAGAGTAAAAGCTTTTGATGTTTCAATAGTTTGATGTAATTATCTGTCAAGTTTGTAAATGTTACTGTAAATTGTGAAAACTTCACTAAAGTTTGATTTAAAGAAAATTGTGAATCGAATTGAAATCGATTTATCTGCCAGAAAAATCCCAATTAGATCTTTTTCTAAAACCGTTCAGCCCTATCGGCAAGTCTCACTGCGGTTAGTTTTATAAGTTTGTTTGACTTATTGCTTTTCAGAATCAGAATCAGAATCAACTTTAATAGCCAGGTATGAATGTACAAGGAATTAGTTTTGGTATACCATGCTCTCTTGTACAGGTAATATTAAAGCATAACAAGGGAAATTAATAATAATAATAAAAATGTTGCATATAGAATAAAGACTAATATTTACAGGCTAAAAAATATATATATGGTAATAGGATGCAGATATCAAATGAGGTAGTTTAACAAAAGTTGTGCAGTGGTAGTTAAAAAAACCCAATAAATAATAAAAGAATAAAATATCTGTGTTTGTTAATAGTTTTATGTGTCTGGGCAAAAAAAAGCAGCAGGTGAGAGAATCTACTGGAGCAGCTGTTAAGGTTTGTATCTATAAAACAAAGACCCCAAAATCAGGACCAGGATTAAAAACACCAGATTTACCCTTTAATCTACCACAAATTATCAACTTTAACTGAGAAATAAAATAAATTCAGAAGCTTTTGACGACCAAACTTCATGCCTTTATAATCATTAACATCAGATCATTCATAATCCCCATGGTGATACTCTGATTTAAAAATTAATCCACCAAAATTTAACACCGCAAACTTCATTTTAGAGTCAAAGCCCTGAGTAGGATGAGCTTGCAAGAAAGCATGAGCGTCCAAAGAAAGGGCAGAAGACAGAGGATGGAAAGTTGATGTGGAGGAGTAACATGATAAAGTGAACATGAGAACGTTTCTGATTTATCTCTTTCTATCTAACAGCTCGTCTTTGAGCTCATCACTTTCCATCCCTCCACTCGGCACCTTTCCTTTGGCCCCAGAAAGACAAAGTCTGCTGCACCAAAAAAAGGATTAAGAGAAGCTAATGTTCAGCAATGAGAACAGAAGGAACAATTACCACAGAACTGAGGTCACTCTAATGGAGAAAATAAAATACAAGACATTATAAAACAAATGAAGTTACATGCTGCAGACGATGACATGGATATTTGCAGGATATAAAAAGCTACTGGTGGAAACATGAGAGAGGGAAAAGCTTCTTGCATCTATGAGGAAAACACTTCATCTCCAGATTTCTGAGCAGAAACACTCCAAATTATGTTTTTTAATAAATCAGGGTCTGAATGACTGAAACCAACCTCCTGTAAATCTTTTACTGCTGCACTGTAAGCTTTATTTCTGCAAAATAAAACATCAAAGTCTCTGATTTTGTAATCTAAAAGCTCAGATTATTATTGAGGAATAGAAAAGCTGCAATAAAAAGATCTTTTTGTTTGTTAAAATGCTCTTTGTGAACCAGATTTGATTGATAACAGCTGTGGTTGAGGTCAGGAGCAGGTTGCACGGCGTGTGAAATACACGACGCTAAAGGCCAGAGGTTGGGTTGAAGTGGAGGCCGCTGCCCTCTCACCTCCATACGTGACTCGCTGAGTTTAACCAGAAACACACCTGTCGCGCTCTGTTGGACTTTTCAGCTCTGCAAGAATCTGAGATACAAATATATATATATAAATAAACAAACTCATCTTTTAATCAGTGCAGTAGCAGAGCAGCAATCCCCAAATTTTAAGATGAAGAATTATCATAAAACTCAGTATGAAGCAGTGGTGTGCACAAAGGGGGGGTGAAGGGGCACTCGCCCCCACCTCATGGCCAAATTGTTGGAAAAACACATGCTAAAGGGAGTCAAAATGCATGTTAATGTGACTTAAAAACGTGCTCTAAAGTGCCCTCTCAGGTGGAAAATAGACACTAAATTTTCCTCTTGGCTTGTTAGAACCAATGACTGTATATTGAATGGACAGCGTGCTTCCGCCTGTCACCGTTCTACGTTTTTGAAGCCAAAAACCCCGTTTCTCTAGTCGCCATTGTGCAGCCAGAGTCTGCGCAGTAGAGAATTTCTGGTGGAGCCAAGTAAAAAAGAGAAATAAAAATATTTATTTCTTCTTCTTCAGAAGGTTTAGTCTCCTTTTGGCTCTTTTCCGAAGTTTCTTATATCCTCGATAAAAAGTACACACGAACGGCAGCTGTCAACTATCGCAAAACTAAACTTATATCGCCGTTTTTAACGTCCAATAACAAATGAGAAACTAACTTCTCAGAAAAAAAAAACACCTGAACACCATGCAGCCAGATGACACCGTCATACTACCTTAGTGTAAGGATGAGAGAAATGTTTCTACGAGGTATCGTAATTTTTTAAAGTTTTCCCGGCTCATGTCTGGAATACATGGGGAGGCGGGGCTTATGACCTATACTGCAGCCAGACACCAGGGGGCGGGGCTTATGACCTATACTGCAGCCAGACACCAGGGGGCGGGGCTTATGACCTATACTGCAGCCAGACACCAGGGGGCGGGGCATCTGCTGGAGGCTTCAGCTTGAGCTGAACGTCGTTACGTCCACTCATTATACAGTCTATGGATAAAACATGATAAACAGCATTTTTGGGAGCAAATCCATGCTTAACTGTCCGCTTGAAGCCAAAATGGGTACTATAGGCTGTTTGGAGGGCCCAAACATATGCTTAAGTGACTTAGGAACCAAAACACATGCTATACTGTCTTCTTGGGACCAAGAATGCTCACTCAATTGCTCTTCAGAGGAACCCAAACATGTTCTAAAGTGACTTGGGAGCTAGAACACATGCTGAAGTGTCCTCTTGGGAGACAAGCTGCTTGTAAATTGCTCTTCTCTTGAAGCCAAAATGCGTAGTAAAGGGCCCAAACATGTACTAATGTGACTTGGGAGACAAAACAAATGTTTCAGTACTCTCTTGGGGANGTATCTTTAGTTTTGCACTCGTCAGTCATTCAGATCCTTAATTAAAGTCAGAGATGAGGCCCAGGGTTAGAGGGATCAGGTTTGTCTCTGTGTTTCTGGAGCTGTGAGGGTTTTCCTCTGAGACCTGTCTCTCACTATCTGCACTGTCAGCATCTGGAAATGTTCCTTTGAAATGAAACATGATATGAAGCATGATTTATACGCTACAGTAGAACCTGCATGTCACAGAATACACTTCTTCTATTTGCAGCCTGATGTTGAGGGAACATGAGAGCAGTGTGTGTGTGAGTGTGTGTGTGGACAGCAGCACTGCATCATGAAAGCGGCTCTTACCTCTGCATTGTAGAACTTTGTCTTCACGTCCAGCGGCTTCAACACCTGATTTAAAATAGATTGAAAACTGAAGGCTGAGGTTTTCTCACTCTGCAGCTCCATGACTGCAGAGCTCAAACTTCCACGCAGAAATGTCTGAATAAGTCAGGAAACCTTTCCTTATGAAGAGGATTACTGAGGTCTTGCTAAAGGGAAGGGAACAGGATTACAGGCGGTTCAGAGACTCAGGACCAAAGGCCGCAGGGCGCAGACTCCAACGCTCGCACCGTAATTGCTTCTGCTGTGTTGAAGACCTGTGACATTTCTCAGGTCTCCTCTAAACTCACACATCACTTTACCACCAACATCTAATGAGAAGAAGCAAATATAACTCACCTGGAATTTGAAAAACTTTCGGAAATAGAGCTTTTCCCCGTAGTGAGTGGTGTAACTGACCGCACAGACTAATCTGCAATCAAAGAGAGAGGAAAGAGGGGGAAAGGTTGTTTCTAAGGCTCCAAGGTGGAGAAAAAACAGCAAATGTGATGGTTTTAATGTCACATCCTGATGTTTTTGGTTCAAAACTGTCACATATATGTGCAGAGAAGATGTTATTAAAACTTATTTAATGTGACATTCTTGGTAGATTCACCCGTTTTAAGTTTGTTTGGCTCATTTATTTGATATTTCTGTTGTGTAAATTACAAGGAAATTTCAGTTTATTTCCCATTGAATCTCCTCCAGTTTTCTGATGTTTTTGTGCTTCATTTTTATCTTCAATGCTCCATTCTTTTTGTTAAAAACAACTTATTTATGCTGTGCCTTCTCAATACAGCCCTTGGGTTTAGTTTGGGGATTTTTTTTACATTGTGAGATCCAGTATTTGTATTTTTCAATTGCATTGTTTATTACTGGGATTAACTGATGGCAATGAGGAGAGTAGGACCGAGACAAAGGACACGTTTGGAGTTTGACAGTGTGCCTCCCCGCTATCGTCATGGTAACATGGGGTCCCTGGCTGATAAGATGGATGACCTAACAGCCTTAGCAAGGAGTCAAACGGCCCTTTTCCACTGACCCGTCTTGGCCCTACTCTACTCGCCTCTACCCGGTTTGTGTTGCGTTTCCATTAGCGCGGTACTACGCGTCAGACGCCAGTTTTTAGTACCTACTCTACCCTGGTTTTAAGAGAGTAAAGCTGATACTAAAAGGTGACGTGGACGGACTGCCGGTCACTCATTGGTCAGAGAATGTCGTCTCTGCAGCTTCTGACTCTGAACAAATCACTTACAAGAGGCAAAGGAATAAGTCAGCGACGGGTTTTTAATGACATTTAAACCTGACGGCACAGAACCAGACTGAATGAAGACAAAATACAGCCCTAAAATGCTCCTTCATGATTCCTAAAGAAGTTAAAAGTCCTTTTTAAAGCAAAAAGAAGTTAACAGCAAAGATAGTTGGCTTTAAAGAGTCTTTTAAATTAAATCAAAGTTGGTCGGTGCAGGAGCGATCTGTCTGCCACGAGAGTCTTTAAGCACCAATCAGTCCATTAATCCACAGGGAACCAAAAAGGAAAACCAGTTCAAAGAAGAATGATTGATCAACAACAAATCTCTGCTATACCAGGCCCAAAAATCAAAAATTAAAGTGATCTCACTGGATCCAGGGAAGAGTTGATGTCAGGAAGCAGCTCCTTCGTTTTCCTCCGCGTGCAGCAGCACCAGGCTGTTGTTTACCTCCGTTGTCATGACGACCCACATTGAGCCGCTGTATTACTTTAATGAAATCTTTTTAAAGCTTTTTTTTTTTCCTTTAAAGACCACGGTGGCACATATGTTAGTACAAAATTATGTTTGTGTGGCGTTATAGATGAACATGCACGCACTTCTGTGCAGCACTTTAGCGCAGCTGTGTTATAAGATCCACGCCCACCGTGAGTCTGTAGTCGAGCTAGAGGAAAAGATAACCAAACCCAGTAGAGTAGAGCTGGAATTGCATTTGTTTGGAGTTTGAGGAGTTCAGCTTGATGTGCTTCATGGAAACATGGCTGATTCAGGATTAAATCACGCACCCGACACTAGACTGTTAACAAGACATAATCGTTTTTACCTGCTCATATTTTTCCATCTGCAAACTGGGCAATCCGTTTGTAAATCTGTTTAAACACTTACTGCTTATTTTGTTCGTATTGTTTGTACTATTGCTTATTGTATTTCCTCTGTCCAACTTCATCAGGCAGATTTCAGCCATGTTTTGTTACACATTGATATAAATAATTTACATGTGATAAATAATATAAAAGTAATAAATGTAATAAACTCACATGTGTGTCCCGATTTCTTTGACTTCGTGGTGAATGACGTCGTCGATGCAGCACTCAGGTTTGAGCTCAGCGACTGCAGAGTTTGACGCTGAGAGGTTGAGTCTCTGTGAGCTGGTCTGTAGATCCGCCTGTGCAGAAAAGATCAGTTAAAGAAGGACTGAGGGGAACATTTCATATTTGATTCTAAAGAGTTTTAATTCACAGGTCACTTTGTTTCCAGCATTATATGATTGTCTTAGCTACAATAGAAACAGATCTGTGGATCCTGCATGATTTTGTTCAAATGTGACAACAATAAAATGATTTTCCTCAAACTTTTCATGTTGAAAAGTAGCATTTTAAATTTTTAGAGACTTTGATCAGTTTCAGAGATTGAACCTGAGGTTTGAGCTGAACAAACTACAGGAGGACAAACTTTTTAAGGCTCATTCTCTGATGTTTAGCGTCTTGTTTCTGTGGTTTTCTGGGTCGTACCTTCACGAGAATATCCTTCACGACCTGGTTGCTGTCGTTGTGCACGCTGATGTAACTGGAGAAGGTCTCACCCAGGAAGATATTTCTGCGCGACATAAAAACATTAAAACATCTCTCGTTAAAGACTCATCACTCTAACGCTGATAAACATCACTCACCCAAAGTTCTGTGGCAGCGTCAGCATCTCTCCCAACATTAACGTCTCTGCTCCTTTGATGGTGGACGGATCCTCCCTCATTAACTGACCGAACAAATCCCCTAAAAACAAAACACAGACGAGATGTCACCTCACACAATCTGCAGATTCACAAGCACGTATATTATTTGATGTATTTGTCAAGATTTCCTTCTTCCTTTAGTTCCTGTATTTTCTTCTTTTTAAACTTCTATTTTAGTTAAATCTGAGATGATTTTGATTCAAAAGGTAAACATAGATGGGAAAACTCTTGTGGTCCCTTCTTGCAATATTTGGAACTGTCTTAAAGTAAACCCCGACTGTAAGGACTAACAGGCATGAATCTGCTTAAATGTTTGTCTCAAACTAGAATTTGTTGTAAAAAGACATAACAAATTGGTTTTTCTTTAAAAAAAAAAAATACAGTTTAAAACACAGTTTCTGTTTTTAACACTTTAAGTTTATTTCCATTTTTTCATTTATGAACAGCAAAGACAGAAAAGAAAAGTAACATGAAAAAGAAAAAACAGATACAAGACAAAAAACATCAAAAACGTTGCCAGGTCTGAAATGTTCACAGTTGCCGAGGAGTTTAACAGTCATAGGTTTTGTACAGTATTTTCATAAATTAATGTTCTGATGAAATGTTAAATGTTTTTGCAAGTTGGAATGAGGAGCAGACACCCTCCACATCAACTATTCCAAAATAAAGTGCCAATTTTTCCCATCTTGAAATATACAAATCTCTTCTTAATCGTAATAAAAAAGTCATTTTTTCCATTTCATGAATTTCTTTTATAATTTCTATCCAATTTTGTATTGTTGGTGCTTCCGCCTGTAGCCATTTACGGGTGATAACTTTCTTAGCAGCGATGATAAATATTTTTAAAAGATATTTAGTGTCTTTGCTTATATCATGTGGCAGGTCACACAAATAAAGAAAAGTAAAACACACTTTCTATCCTTCGGGCGCAGCCATTGTTTTACTGCAGCAATGCATTCTGGGTTGATGATGTAGATTGGTTGCTTGGTGCCGAGCGTCTGGATTTGGCCGTTTCCTCACTACTAGTCGCCGTAAGTCTCGAGGTTTGAGGAGGGAAAAAAACATAATAATGCCACATGTGGCTGCTTTTGGGTGAAAGGTGAAACCTGAGATATCAAAGTTGAAATTCTGAGACAAAATGTCAAGTTTTTGGGAAAAAAAAGACAAAATCTTGAGTTAAAAGTCAAAAATTGGAGAGAAAAAAAAGAAAGTAAAATTATAAGATAAGTGGTCAATAATTTAGGATAAAAAAGTTTTTGATATGAGATAAATGTCAATAATTTAAGATGAAAAAGTTGAAATTCAGAGATACAATGCTGATTTTTTGGGGGATAAAAACGTCAAAATCATGGGAAAAAGTCAGAATTATGAGATTAAGAGTCCAATTTGGGAAACAAGTCAATAATTTGAGATAAAAAGTCAAAATTATGAGATCTAAGTCACTGCACTTTTCAGTCCAAAGGAAACAAGGAGACTGATGTTAGTCTGCACAGCTTCCCAAAAGACAAGAAAAGAAGGAAGTTGTGGGAAATGGCTTGTGGGCGTAAACAACTTCCCATGGAGCCGCGGCTATGTTCTGGCCACTTCTCCCCAGAAGCATTTGCTGCATTTAGCCGGCCCATGCTGATGAAAGAGCTGACAGGTGTGGGTCATTATAAACGGAGACTAAAGCCAAATGCTGTGCCGACTATTTTCCAACACAAACCCACAAAACTTCCTCTGGAAACCACTGAAGTCCGCTCCAGGACTTATATGATCCTGTATGAGATCCAGCCCGGTGCAACCATATGATGTCACTACCCAGACGTTATTGTAAACAACAATGGCGGCCTACAGGTGAAAATATTTTTTCAAATTTTAAACAAACTAAGATATTTTGAGAGATTTTATTATGGTTCTTATGTAGCTGGTAAAAACACTGATCATTTAGGAAAATGACGTTCTGGTAGCCAGGGTTCCTTCCTCATTTATGGATGATGTATAATGATTTTTTTCTCTTTTTCTGTCCTATTTCACTTAAAGACACTTTAATATGTATCCCCTCTCTGATTGTGTATGTGTGTGTGTAGGTGTGTGTGCATTTTTGTGTGTTTAAAGGTAGGCTGTGGGGTTTCTTCTTTGTTTGAATTGGGACGCTATAAAAATGCCAATAAAAAATAATAATAATAAAAAAATCTAACTCCAGCTTTGATGCTTCTTATCTCTATGTTTCATATAAAAACCTTTCATTAATCATCTGTCTTTAAATGCTACTGTCAAATCTGCTTTTCCTAATTACATAATATTTTTTTTGTGAAGTTCACAGTTTTATAAAAGTGTGTGAGCGTTGTTGGAGTCTGAACCACAAAGGTTTACATTTGGATCAAATCTCTGTCAAGGCAGCAGGTTGGAAACACAAACTTATCAATAAAAATATAAATAATAATAATATTACTCCTCCTAACACTGATCCCTCTGCTGCTCAAGCATCTATGTCTGTTATTAATAACAGCGGCAACAACATCAAGTGGATTATTTTGCAGATAGTTGAAGCGAGAAACAGGATCTCAGAGATACAAACCAAAGCCATTCATCTCTGTGCTCTTTAACTTCTGCCACCGCTCACAGCTTCTCTTTTATAAATAGCGACGCTCCCGACAAGTGTCAGCGTGATTTATGGATTATAAAGCTTCAGTTACCAGCAGAGTGTACACATTTTTCTGTGATGTTATGCACAGAAGGAGAAACAAACACTGAGAGTCACAGCAGGGATTCTGGCTAAATGTGGGAGCAGAGACTGAGACTGATGATGATCTTAAATACAGGTGTGATCTTAATCAAAGAGCAGGTTTCATTTGGCTTAAAACGGACGAGTGACAGTCTGAAGATAACTTTTTACCTTTCTGTTATCATCTGTTAAAGTGTAATGAATTTTTACAGTGTTTCATGACACTTGCACCTGCTCCTTCGAAGAAATAATCATTAACTTTTCTCAGAGTGTACATGTCATCTTCTAGTTTTATTTTGAAAAGCAGCTCCTGTCACAAAAAGAAAGAAACAGAACTGGTTGCATTTTAAAAAATCCGACGACCTTTAACGGCTCAGATGCAGACAAAGAAAAATGATCCAGACTCCAAAGCTTTCACAAGTTTTCACACTCTTTGGCGTGTCTGCTTCAGTTTCCGACAGGTGCCTCGGTTTCCTTCCACAGTCTCAAAACGCACGTGTTACGTAACGCAACAATCCATCAGAAAAGGTCTTTTCAGCAGCTGTCACATAAACTTAGAGAGGAACTAAAGCAGCTGTTTGACCTTAACAATAAAATCTGATTCCCCTGAGAAAAACAAGCTTCACACCGATGTGGATCAAACTGTAAATAAACTACTTCTTCAGTTTTTATATCTGTTAATTAAAGAAAGACTCACTCAGGTGCAGTTTTTGAGTCTTACCTGGAAGATCTCTGTCTTCACACGTCACTGGCAGGTTCGTGAAGAGCGTCGGTTTTGTTAATCGCATCACTGCAAAAAAAGAGAGACATGAAATGATATTCCCGTCATCTCAAGTTGATTTTGATTGTCACAACTTCTCAGCACAGTTTTATCATAATGATGAATTATCTTATCTCATAATCTTGTGATAATTAAGTTTCTAATCAGAACAATTTTCTGGCCATCTAGAAAAAAGAAGAATAAGCTGACGACTTAAAAACTGTTGCACCATCTCCCACTGTTTGTTTTTTCATGCTTTTTAATCCTGGAGGTCATTCAGCACATGCAAAGGTTTCATTTTGTGTAAATAAAGATTCAGTTTCATTTCAGTGAGTTAAGTCCTTAAACAGAAACAGGAAGCTTTCCCTTAAGAAATATAACGTTGTGTAAATGTTGCATATCTATGTACATGTAGTCTGCAAAAATTGAAATGTTATTCGAAGAAAGTTTAAGACAAAAATGATGTCTGAATTGCTTGTAAAAACTCAAAATAATCTGCCAATGGGTTTTAAAATTTGCTTGTCAAGTTTCTAAAAATTAGAATAATGTATTGATACAAAAAAAAACCCTCTTTTTTTTGGCCCATTTGCAGATTTTTTGACTTGATACAAGCAATCCAAACCTCATTTTTGTCTTTAAATAACTTGAAATTGACATTTTATAGATTTGTTGTTTGAATCTGGCTCAGATCAAGAATAATGAGACTATTTTTAATAAATATGAGACATAATGACTTGTTAAGACATCAGTTTTTGCCATGTGCATATCCTATTTTGGTACTAGTTGTTTTTTTTTTAGTAGTACTTCACTTTATTCCTATCTTATTTTATTCATTTTGTTGCTTATTTCATCTTCCTAATCTGTTTTATCCAATTTTTTATTTCCTACTAATGCACTGAGTGAGGGGCCGCTGGTTATTTAACAGGGTACCTACAGATTTGGGCAAGTCAAATTTGTCCCCCTCAAGAAAAGTCCCACGATAAAAAATAAAAACAATAAAACATTAACAAATCCTGCCCTGACAAATTTAAGAACTTTGAGTGATTTATTTAAGACCAAAATAGAACATTTTGATGAATTTAAGACTATTTAAAGATGTGCAGGAACCCTGTTCAACCAAATTTCCCTGTTGGGATCAATAAAGTGGTTATGATTTCCCTTTAAGAGGTGCCAGTTCACCTCCTGAGTGCTGCCAACATGCTTTTGAGCAAGGCATTAAACCTCCAACAACTCTGCATCACTGATTTCTTCTGGATCCTGACTGTGCGTATGGGTCAATGAGGTGACGTCCCTTTTTTTGTGTCCAAGTGCAATATTTCCTTCCATCATGAATTGAGTATTTCATCACATGTATTTCTTTATTCTATGAAACCTGTGTTATTTGAACACATCTTTAAACTATTAAAATATAACATGTTTTTTTGTGTTTTGGTTCCTCAAACCCCCAAAATGTCAGGTGGTGCAACCGTCCTGACAAGTATCCACAGTAATTAAACTCTAAAAATTGAATGTCA
>RPOG01000930.1:110430-194315 GCA_008086565.1 Thalassoma bifasciatum
ATCTTATTCACAAATAAAAGAAATGAAACACACAAAATGAAAATGTATGAGTCACTACAGACACTTGAGAGATACTTGCCAATAATTTCACACAGAAAAAATAACAGGAACATATAAATATATTTTCATATATTTGGTTGCACCACCTGACATTTTTGGGTGCTCAAATTAAAAATACTAAAAAATAATGAACCTAAAAACTTTGAAATGTTGGTCAACTACTGAAATCTGTTAGAAAACATAATTCTTCTCTCAGAAATATGTTTTTATCTATTTTCAAAGAACTTTTTAAAAATACGTTTTTAGACCCTCTTTTTGTCATTGAGGTTAAAATTAAAGGCGTTAAATTAACGATTTTTCCTCAAATAAACACATAAACTCCACTTTAAAAGCTACAAACACAGCAGTAATTTGCTCAAACTATCGAACACAAACTGTAGGAAAATACAACATTTAAATTAATAGTTAGAAAATAATTATCAACATGTTAAGGTCCTTTTAAAGTGTGTTTTTTAGATAAATAATAGTCTCATAATTTCAGAGTGAATGTTTTGTTCGCTGTTAGCAACATTAGCATCATTAGCATCATCATCTGACAGCTCAAACATTAACGCTTCTGTTTACGTCAATTACGTCAGTGTCACCACTTTTTTCTTCTCCGAGCAAACTTCAAATACCTTTTAAAGCGAGTAGATGCTCCTGTTTGGCTTGATTTACTTCCATTTTTAGATTAAATGTGTTTTTCAGGTGAATTCAGTTTGATTCAGTAGCAGCTAGCAGGTGAACTGTAACCTCTTCTTCTTCGTTTTTTAATTTTAGCCGATTCACTCACTCATGATTGTGACACTGCCGCCACAGGCCGGAGTGGGTACTACAACAACACACTCATTCTAATGCAGTATGAAGTAGGCACTGCATACTGATACTGTATTTGAAAGTAATTTGTAATATGACAGTTATGTTTGGTCTGTTTTGTAGTTTGATGGTTTCCAGTTTGAGGAATGCGAGAGAAAGCTGATGGATTTTTTTCTTGACTTTATTATCATTATTATTATTATTCAAGGATTCAAGGAGTTTTATTGTCATTCAACCCATGTAAAACATGGGTGGGACGAAATTAGGTTACCCTGGTCCCGGAGCAAGCCCAATCATAGAAATGAGAATAATAAATAAATACAAATATACAATAAAAAAAGAGAATAAAAGAAGAACACAATCAACTAGCCTTTTAACAAATAGACAGAATAAAATAATAATCTGTGCAAAAATTGCAGTGTTCATTTGTCGGGGGGGGGGGGGCACTAAAGGGGACCACCAGAGTTCAACAGTCTCACAGCTTCAGGAAAGCACATATATTATATATATATATTAGCACAACTTAATAAGTATTGAATTAATAAATTCTCCATAAAGACACATCTAAATTTTGGAGGAAAATTTTTGAATTCTTGGGTTTTAAAAGTCTCAAATTTACATTACAGAACAGGATTAAAACCCGGACGTCCTCTCCAGTTGTTACAAATGATTAAAGGTCCCAGCGCGTTTAACTGCATTAGTTTTACCAGGGGACCTTAGGTTAAAGAAATCAAGTATATGACCTAAACATATTTTAAGTGGGGTACTTACTTTGTGTATATTTTCCTATTAACGTATTTGAAATCATACATGCATTACCAGAAGCAGCATTTCCATCATCTCTAAATAAAAAAAGTCAATCCACTCCAGTTTATTTTCAATGAATAACATATGGTATAAAATTAACCCTGTGGTGCATAGTAGTCACTACAGTGGACACCTATTTAAAACTTATTTACTCCTAAATTTAATGGTTCATGTGGTGGAAATTTAGATTAGCCTGTGTCAGGATATTTTTATTCTTCTTAGGACCTGAAAAAATGTTTTCAACTGTTTTTTCAAACATATATATTTAAAAAAAAAGTTATAGACAAACATTTGAGGGTAAAACAGCGTAATAACTATACATTTTTCAGTGTTAAGATGGATGACAGAGAGTCAGAATGTTTCGCAAAGCATTAAAAAAACATTATTTATGAAATTACCAAAAAAAAAAAAGAAAAGAAAGAAAGGAAGTCAAACAAAAAAATAGTTATGTTTACATTCATTTCACTCTTTTTTTATGTTGAATGTTCTGTTACAAATATTTGAAGAAAAAAATTGAAAACCTTTTTTTTCATGCCTCAAGACAAATAACAACACTCAAAGGAAAAATCCAGACACTGGCTTTCATAATCCATGCATCAGAGGGTTAAATAATAATAATAACAACTTTATTTATAGAGCACCTCTTAAAACAACAGTTCACAAAGTGCTTTACTGCAGGGACAAAATCAACAAACAAACAAACAAACAAACAAACAGTGAATCAAATAGCAAGCAACAATAAAAATTAATAATCATACAGACCAATCAGAATTAAAAGAGAAGAGAACTCAGGCAGTGCAAGATGAGACCATGAGGACCAGAGGTGAGAAGGAGTAAAAGAGCAAACAGGAACAATAGAGAGGATAAAAACAACAATGAAATATAGTGGTGAATAAATAAGGTAATAAAAGGATAACACAGCCTAAAAATTAGAGTGGAAATGATAACTGGAGCGCTCAACTCATTGAAAATAATTGAATAAATAAATAAAAATATAAATAATTAAAATAAACTCGTACGTGAATGAATAAATAGGGAGGTAAATAGATAGATAAATAAATAAGTCAGTCAGCTCTGTAACAGGGTGGTAAAAAATACAAAAGACGACAATAGAGAGAAAATTGCCCAAATATGACTTGATAATAATAAATTAAAGGAGTAGACCAGAGTTGGAAACTACAAAGCAGACCAAGCAGAACTGTCATACTTCAAACTACATTAGAATAAAGTATGTAGTAGGCGGTTTGGAAAACTGCAGTTCACCTGTTCGCCTGTAGTTCACCTTTTCGCCTGTGGTGTCGCTGTGGGCTTCGAAGCTCTCACTGAGTCTCGCGAGATCATAACAGCCATTGATTTGAAACATGGCGTCTGAAGGAGAAGCTCCAACTGAAGCAGAAACAGGAGAAGGGTTAGTTTGATTTATTCCTCATTTATTTTAATTTAACACACATTTAGGGCGTTTTTAATATCATTAACGTTGATGTAGAGTAACAATCTGCTCCTGTTTAATGTTTAAAGTGTTTTATTAGCATGTGGCTAAGAGGCGGGATAATGAAACAAACGTTAGAGGAAAATTTCTCTTTGTGTTAAAATAAACATCATTTTATCAATAAAACACACTCTTTTTACTGTTAACTTTAATAACAAGATAATAAATACAGCCTTCAGTTTAACCTGGAATTAAGTTCCCTCCAATGGCTACAAGAAAACCCTTTATTATTAAGTTTAATGTCACCAAATGCATTGAATTAAATAAATATTAACTTAACAATCAGTCAAATTAGATATTTCTTGTATTTAGTTCCATAAACAGTATTTTTATGTTTGGTAATTCATTTATTTGAGGCAGGAATCTGAACTGATCTTCAACATGAGAAAAAATGTAAATAATGTAAAAATATTATATGTTATTTTGAAGTTGTAGTAGGTAAGATTAAAACTTAAACCAAATATTATAACACTAAAATACTAATTTTAACTTTATTTATCTAGCATTTCTCAAAACAATGTTACAAATGGCTGTATAGAATAAAAAACAAACATAAATGAAATAAAAGAGAATACACACAAGAAAAATGTGAGGAGGAGTGGGAGAAATACAACAATATCAAAAATAATAAAACTAACAAGATTAAAAAAAATTAAGACAACAAAAGAGAGAAGATTTAAGACCCTGCTCATGATACTATTAAAGAAAAAGTTGAAAGTAAAACAAAATAATACATAATGTGACTGTTTTTGACAAATATTGAGTCATATTTTGGGACTAAATAACGTCTTAATAAAACTTTAAAGCTGTTTTTATTATCACAAACAGCGTTGGGAGACATTTCAGGGAGCAACTCTTTTGAACTCAATGAAAATATTTTGTTTTATTTCAATTGAATCCATGTGTTGTGAATAGAAGTAATGGATTCTTTTCATTTTCTTTTTTATCAGTATGAAATATCTACTTTTAAGTCCAATATTGGGATGACATTAAAAAGAGTTATTTCCACCAATATCAAATAACAACAAAACAAGAATAGACAGAAAAAAAACCTTCCGGCTCGTCTGTTTTTGTGATTTTTATGATGTTTCTCATGGCTCTTCAGCATAAAAGCAAAGTTTCAACACTTCAGTGAAGCTTAATTCTCATTAGTAGTTTTCTAGCTCACCTTCTTTTTGTTGCTTTAAGAAAATAAAACAATAAGAAAATTCTGTTTAACCCTCAGAGATGCAACATTTGGGGAGCTGCCCACCAGCATGGACACTGAATCATCAAATGGCAAAGAGGCTTTGGTAACTCTGTCACATATTAACATAATAAAATGTAACTTTAGTTGACTCCTCTTTATTTTGCATGCTCTCTCTAACTCTAATTTCTCTCTCTCTTAAAGGAGACGGCCGGTGAAGGCTCAGAAGCCGCTGAGGCTCTGACTGGATCTGGAGATGAGGAGAGCGGGCGGCAGCTGGGGGAGGTGGAGCTGCAGTGCGCTCTGTGTATGAAGTGGTTCACCGCCGACACGTTTGGCATCGACACGGCGTACGTTCACTCCTCTGTCTGTCACTCTAAGAAACATCAGCAGTAATGCAGCGTAATTCACCTGATACATTTCTTTTTCACTTTCTGCAGGACCTGCCTCCCCTTCATGACCAATTATGTGTTTCACTGTAACGTTTGTCATCACAGCGGCAACACGTACTTCCTCAGGAAACAAGCCAGTAGGTTTCCTCCATCTTCATCTAACACTGAGATCTTTAGCTTTTTTGTCTCAAACGAGTTTCAATATTTCTATAACCTGAAACATGTCAAAATATCAGCTACAGTTTTTGCAGCAGATGTTTTCTGTTCTACACCAGAGTTACTCAACCAAAGAGACAAACTGTTAAAAAACTACCTTTAAAAAAGAAACTATACATGTGGAGAAAAGAGGCAAAAACAGCAAAGAGTAGCAATTAAACTTAGTTTGAGGTGGTAAAAATTGCCAAAAAAGAAACAAAATCGGCATTCAAATTGGGTTAAATCCTAGAAATATTCAGAAAGTATCAAAATATGGGCCAAAAGTAGCAAAAATAGAGTAAAAAGTGACTAAAATGGCCAAGAAGCAACAAAAATAGTCAAGAATGTGTTTGGAGGTAAGCTAAAAGAATTCAGAAAGTAGCAAAAAAAGTGAAAAAGTGGCTAAAATGGCAAAAGTCAACAAAAAATTGGTAAGAAGTTTGGGATAAAACTCGGAAAATAGTCAGTTTTTAACAAAAAATGACCCATATGTGGTAAAAAAAAAAGTGAAAAGTGTCAAAAATGGGAAAAAACAACAAAGAGGAGCAATAAAACTTAGTTTAAGGTAGTAAAAATGGCCAAAAAAGCAACAAAAACTGGTATTTAAATTAGGATAAAACATGGAAATACTCAAAAATCTGCAAAAAAAATGGGCCAAAAGTGGCAAAAAGAGAAGAGAATGTGACTAAAATAGCCAAGAAATGAAAGATATTTGGAAGAAAATCTTAGACGTTACTTTAAAAAAATTTAGAAAGTAGCAAAAATGGGGAAGAAAGTGACTTGAAAAAGTGAAAAGTGTCAAAAATGGGTAAAAAAAAAATTGGGAGTGAACCTGAAAGAGGCAAAAAAAAAAAAAGCAAAGGGTAGCAATAAAACTTAGTTTGAGGTGGTAAAAATTGCCAAAAAAGCAACAAAATTGGCATTTATATTGGGATAAAACCAGGAAATACTCAAAAAGTTGCAAAAAATGGTTCAAAAGTGACACAAAAATAGTGAAAGGTGACTAAAATGGCCAAAGAGCAACAAAAAATTTTGAAGAAAACTTTAGAAAAGTTCAATAAGTTGAAAAAATGGTGAAAAAAAGTGACAGAGAGGGGTAAAAACAGCCAAAGTCAAACCAAAATGGCAGGAAAGTTGGGATTTAACTTGGAAAATAGTCAGTTTGTTGCAAATAATGATGAAAAAGTGTCAAAAATGGGCGAAAACAACAGAAATTGGCAAGAAAATTGGGTGTGAACGTAGAAAATAGTGAGAAAGGATAAAAAAAATGTTCCAAAAGTGTGAAAAAAGAAGGTAAAAGTGGTTTAAATGTGTAAAAATCAGTCCCAGTTGTAGTGGTAGTGGGTTGTTGTTGTTGTGCTGTAATTAATGAAACTGTTCATGTTCTACAATGAGTTTGTTTAAAAACAGAGAAGATGGAAACTAGAAATAATCAGCCTTAACCACAGGTGTTTTAAATCTTTTCTTTCTTCCGTCGTAGACCTGAAGGAGATGTGTCTCACAGCTTTGGCAAACCTGACGTGGCGCTCCAGGACACAGGACGAGCATCCTAAAACCATGTTCTCCAAAGACAAGGTGTGTTTGACATGAAACACCTGAAGCTCACTGATTTAAACTAGTTTCAGGAACTTAAAGCTGCAGTCAGGAATTCTCTGAGCCGAAGTTATGAGCTTAACAAGACAAGACCACGTCTATAACTTTGACTGTTTTCCTCTTCCATCTGTTTTCTCTCTTTCCTGCAGGACATTATTCCGTTCATCGATAAGTACTGGGAGTGCATGACGACCCGTCAGAGACCGGGGAAACTCACCTGGCCCAACAACATCGTGAAGACGATGGTAACGTTCGCTGAGGGCGAGGAATGTGTTGTGTTAAAGCTCTCATGGAAATTTGTCTTATCTTATTATTACTCCAGATTTGTAAAGTAACAAGTAGCTAAAGCTAAAATTCTGACTTTTTCATCCAGAATGCAATTTTTAAGGTAAAGTTTTTTTGTTTTTTTTCACTGAAACTTTGTTTTTATTCATCAGGAACAATATAATGTGATTTTTTTTACCATCTGTCCAGCTTTAAAGTTATATTCTAATACTAAACTAGCAGAAATAGATAACAAAGGTGAAAAATGAGCCAAAAGATCTACTCCAAGAATATAAATATGCAGAAAGTAGAATGTTATGGCCCTTTTCCACTGACTCGTCTTGGCCCTACTCTCCTCTACTCGGTTTGTGTTGTGTTTCCATTAGCGCGGTACTACGCGGCAGACGCCAGTTTTTAGTACCTGCTCTACCCTGGTTCTTAGCGAGTAAAGCCGATACTAAAAGGTGACGTGGACGGACTGCCGGTCACTCATTGGTCAGAGAATGTCGTCTCTGCAGCTTCTGACTCTGAACAAATCACTTACAAGAGGCAAAGGAATAAGTCAGCGACGGGTTTTTAATGACATTTAAACCTGACGGCACAGAACCAGACTGAATGAAGACAAAATACAGCCCTAAAATGCTCCTTCATGATTCCTAAAGAAGTTAAAAGTCCTTTTTAAACCAAAAAGAAGTTAACAGCAAAGATAGTTGGCTTTAAAGAGTCTTTTAAATTAAATCAAAGTTGGTCAGTGCAGGAGCGATCTGTCTGCCACGAGAGTCTTTAAGCACCAATCAGTCCATTAATCCACAGGGAACCAAAAAGGAAAACCAGTTCGAAGAAGAATGATTGATCAACAACAAATCTCTGCTATACCAGGCCCAAAAATCAAAAATTAAAGTGATCTCACTGGATCCAGGGAAGAGTTGATGTCAGGAAGCAGCTCCTTCGTTTTCCTCCGCGTGCAGCAGCACCAGGCTGTTGTTTACCTCCGTTGTCATGACGCCCAACATTGAGCCGCTGTATTACTTTAATGAAATCTTTATAAAGCTTTTTTTTTTCCTTTAAAGACCACGGTGGCACATATGTTAGTACAAAATGATGTTTGTGTGGCGTTATAGATGAACATGCACACACTTCTGCGCAGCACTTTAGCGCAGCTGTGTTATAAGATCCACGCCCACCGTGAGTCTGTAGTCGCGCTAGAGGAAAAGATAACCAAACCGAGTAGAGACGAGTAGAGTAGAGCTGGAATTGTATACTGAAAAAACGCCATTATTCTTTTGAATCTAAATCCAGTTGTGACGTTGCTCCTTTCTGAGAATTTTACAGCTTTAAAATGGAAAGAAAATGGTTAAAAGTAGAACCACATACCATAGAAGAATGGATGGACATTGTACATGACATCTATATCATGGAAAATAATATTTTCCTTAAGAGTACAACAAGAAAAGTTTTATAAAACGTGGTCAAAATGGACTGAGAATGTAAAACACACAAGATCTGACTTTGTTTGACTTGATTTGTGAGCTTTATGTCCTGTACGTGTTTGTATGTATTAGGGCTGAACGATTTATGGTTTCCTGATCGAAATCGCAATTTCAAACATTGTGATCATGTGATCGTTAAAGCTGTGATTTTTTTTTTTTTTTCCTGCTCCTGACTGACCCAGGATCTGTTATATCAGCTGTTTCACACACACCTGTCTTTGAGTGAGAGACTGTTGGAAAAATCCTTTTTTCCTTGGGATTGTTGAATTTTGTTTTAAATTTTTTTTTACATTTTATTTTATTTAACTTGACACAATTAAGAATATTTTGCACAACATTATTTTTAAAGTTAAGAGTCAAAGATAGCTGTTTTTATTCTGCAGTTTTTATTACTGAAAATACAATTTAAAAGTCTGGTTTAGAAATAACAGGAATAGGTGTTAGACTCAGGGTTATCAATTTATCAAAAAATCTTCTTTTTACTTTTTTTTGCCTTAAATCCCATAATTCTGTATTAATTTCATATAATTTTGACTTAAATCTTCGAGTTTTGACTTTTTATATCAAAATTTCAACTTTTTATCTCAAACTTTGCCTTTATTTCAAAACGTAGACTTTATCTTGGACTTTTGTCATCTTAAAATTTTGACCTTAAATGAGAAAGTTTGGACTTTTTTCACATAATGTTAAATTGATTTCTTAAACTCTGGAAGTTTATTGACTTTTTGTCTTTATTTCTCAAAATTTTCACTTTTCATATTAAAATATTGACCTTTATCTTACCATTAGTAGTAAACGCTTTTGATGTTTCAATGGTTTGATGCAATTTTCGGTCAAGTTTATAAATGTTACTGTGAAAACTTCACTAAAGTTCGATTTAAAGAAAACCGTGAATCGAATTGAAATCGCTGTATCTGCCAGAAAAATCACATTTCGATCTTTTGCTAAAACCGTTCAGCCCTAGGGAAAAAAAGCAAAATAACTCCAGACGGAAAAAAAAAAAGGAAAAATGGGTAAATACCTGTAAGAAAAGCAAGGAAGTCTGATGTGAATTATAAGTCAGGTGTAATGTAAGATAAACTGTGCTATTCCAAATGTTTAGATGATTTGGAAAAACCTGAATCTCTTTGTAGAATTTCCCTGTGCTTTGATTTGGCTTTAAGTTAAAGTAAGAAGTTTTCTTTGTGTCCCAGAGCAAAGAGCGAGATGTTTTTCTGGTGAAGGAGCATCCAGACCCCGGCAGCAAAGACCCAGAGGAGGAGTACCCAAAGTTCGGCCTCTTAGATCAGGTACTTTCAGCTTTATTTGTGTCAAAGAAGTGAGTCTTTGGCCCAATTCCAATTCCTGTCCTAACCCTCAATCTTAGTCGCCCTCAAAACCAAGTGTTAAGTATTTTGTGACTTAGAAATGGGACACCCCTTAAATGCAAATGAAATTGTTGTGGACTGTCTGTCAGTTATTCCTTCGGTTAGCGTTATCAAAAAAATATCTGTATAAATAACACAACCACGGACATATTCAGCCGTCACAGCAAACCATAGTTTATTGAAAGGTAAACTCCAGCTTTAACTATCGTTACATAACTCTGCAGCTACAGGAGATGACATTAGCCCGGTCATCTTATACCATTATCGGCACAAGCATGTTATATAGGCTGTTATCTACTATTTTGTTAATGTAATGGTGCCTCTTTTTACTGGTAAAACATTGCAATTGATTGAATTTGCTATCGTTGTACCGAACAGGCGTGGCCTGCGATAACTGTTTTCTAGCATTTTATTTTTATTTAGTTATGCAACAACGAGGTAAATAATCCATAAAATGGGTCTAAACTAAGATAATACAATGGTTTTCGTAATATTTATATCGCCATTAACAAAGAAAATACTATATTTGTAGCTCGCCTTCTCTGCCGCTTTGGACGCCATGTTTATTTACTGAAAATACGCAATGCATTCTGGGTGTCTCTTAGTCCCAAGGGTGGTGTCAGAGAATCTCAGTATTGAGGGAGAAACAGCCTCAAACTTAACCCTCAACCTTAACACTCTGAGAATCAGGACAGCACTTACACTTCGCGGGAGCGCGCATTTTGAGATTGAGGGTTAAGACAGGAATTGGAATTCACCCTTTTTTTTATCCTGATTTAAAGTTTAATCTTTCCTGTGATTCGTCTGCAGGATCTCGGGAACATCGGCCCGTCGTACGACACACAGAAACAGACAACGGCTGCTCCTACAGCAGGCGGACTCAACGGTAAGAAAACAAAACGTGTTTAAATGCATCATACGAGTCTTTATTCAAACTAAAGCCAAGTGGAGGAAAGTGAGCTCCCTGAAAGTGAACGTGATCGTTCTGTGTTCCAGGTGGATCTTCTTTCTCAGGTGAATATTTGGTATTTTGTCCTCTGGAGCTGATCACTGTGTCTTTGTGTCTCGTAACCCTCTGGATAGAAGTTGACCCACAACTCAAACTTTCAATTTAACAACCTGAGTGATAAAACATTCACGATCTTGTGGGCAACTTCATCCACGTGCGGCTGTAACTTCCCTGTCTGCTCTGCATCTGTTTGGTCCCTAAAAAGCTTTACCCCCCTTTTTTTAATTTGTGATCAAACCTTCCTCCTCTCTGCTGCTTGCTGCTGCTGCTGCTGCTGAAAAGCTTCAAAACCCTGAAATAAAACTCGTCTGAATGAGTCTCTGTGCTTCCTGGGAGTGAGGAGAAATGACCCTGGGTTTCAGAAAAGAGAGGACAGTTTGAAAGTGTTTGCGACTAATTCCTGCTTTGTTTTGCTCCTGTTGTGTTTCTGTGCACATCGAACGCTTAATAACAAACCTGCTTCACTCTGTGTGTGTGTGTTTGGATCGTCTGTCTGATCGTTGGTGTGCCAGGATTTTAAAAAAATGACTATAATAAGTGTTTAAAGTTATCACACAGGCCAGAAAAGGTTCCAGGTGTCAGGTTTAGGGCTGCAGTTTTAGTCTGAGTATTTCTGTGGAGCTTCAAAAATCAGCGACTGTTGCTTCTGCCACATTCAGGAGTAAAATCTTTGTTGTGTTTGTAAAAGGTGCTCTGGCCCCTGGACCAGGAAAAGGACGAGGAGCCAAACGTAAACAGCAGCAACAGCAGGAAGGTGCTGCAGCTGGAGCCACCAAGAGAACCAGGAGGTGTGACTTTTAACTTTTTATAATGCCAAACAAACAAAAATTACTAACTGTGTAAGAAATAATATTGTCACATGGGTCAATGACGTGACGTCCCCTTTTTTGTGTCTGAGTGCAATATTTCCTTCCTTCATGAATTGAGTATTTCATCACATGTATTTCTTTATTCTATGAAACCTGTGTTATTTGAACACATCTTTAAACTTAATTTTATATTGTACAAAAAAACACAAAACCAAGGAGTTTGGGGGTTTTACAGTCCACCACGTTGGCAGGACTGTTCATACCACAGTAATTAAACTCTAAAAATTGAATGTCAGTTATTGTAAATGGAAATTAAAAATACAGTGGCATTATTTTATGCTTGAAGCTTTTTAAATAAAACATTCTTTGCAAATAAAAATTGATCACTTTTCATGAGTTTACCCTCCTCAAAAGAGACATAAAAGCAGACTGACAGTTTAATAATATGAATTCTGAGAAAGAAAGCCCTTGGAAACCTCTTTTTTCGGTTTTAAGACTCTTTTTTTCAGTTTTAATATTCTTTTTTCATTTTAAAATTTCTTTTTTAATACTCTTTTTTCCGTTTGAACACTATTTTCTCAGTTTCAAGACCCCGTTTTACAGATTTGAAACTCAATTTTTCAATTTAAAACACCATTTTTTTTAGAATTTAAACTCTACTTTCAGAAACTTTTAAGGTGCTTAATCAGAATTTTGAGATAAAAAGTCAAAATTTACACTCAACAGCCCAGAAGCTGCACATGAGACGTACTTGGACGTTCACACATGACAATGATCCAAAACACAAGGACAAGTGGACCTGCCATTGGCTACAGCAGAATAAAGTGAAGGTTCTGGAGTGGCCATCTCAGTCTCCTGACCTCAAACCTGCAGTTCATGCAAGATAGACCAAGAATTTACAGGAACTGGAGGCTTTTTGCCAAGAAGAATGGTCAGTTTTACCATCTGAGAAAATAAAGACCCTCATCCACAACCAGCACAAAAGACTTCAAGCTGTCATTGACGTTAAAGGGGGAAATACACGCTATCAAGAACTCGACCCTTGACTCTTTCTCCTGCTCTCTCCCTGCAGTGACCCCCTGTTCTCGGCCCAGCGCCTGCCCCCTCATGGTTACCCTCTGGAGCACCCCTTCAACAAAGACGGGTACCGTTACATCCTGGCAGAACCGGACCCTCACGCTCCAGATCCAGAGAAGCTAGAACTGGACTGCTGGGCCGGGAAACCCATCCCCGGTGATCTGTACCGAGCGTGTCTGTACGAGAGAGTGCTGCTGGCTCTGCACGACCGAGGTAAGAAACACACGTCAGGGTACGGTACGGCCACAGAGAGGGGTCAAAGGTCACTAAAGTAACATTAATCTCTGTTCCAGCGCCTCAGCTGAAGATCTCTGACGACCGTCTGACTGTGACGGGAGAGAAAGGTTACTCCATGGTGAGAGCGTCCCACGGCGTGAGGAAAGGCTCCTGGTACTTTGAGGTTTCTGTGGATGAGATGCCTCCAGATACGGCGGCGAGACTCGGCTGGTCTCAACCGCTCGGTTAGTGCTGCTTTATTCATGAAAAGGATCAAACACCAACTATGGCTAATCACAAATTACATCTAATCACAACATGTCCTGTTGCAATATTCTAATCACAGACTGTGCAATATTTCTATAACCTCAGAATACCAGATAAAGTTGTTTTGAAGTAGATGTTTTCTGTTCTACAACAGTGTTACTCAACTGAAGAGACAAATTGTTGAAAACTACCTTTGAAAGAAAAACATATAAGTGGTGAAAATGGCAAAAAACGCAAAGACAAAGCAATAAAAATAAGTTTTAAGTGGCGAAGAATGGTGAAAAGGTAGAAAGTTTGGAAAGAATATTGGCAAAAAACTTGTAAAATATTCTGAAAGAAGCAAAAATTGGCCCAAAAGAGGCGAATGAAAAAAATGAACAATGATGACCACAAGAGTAAGTAATAACAATGATTTGTAAGTGGCAAAAACTGGTCAAAAAGAAAGAAAATTTGACCAGGAAATTGGCAAACAACTCAGAACATATTCAAAAAGTGGCAAAAAATTGGAAAGGAAAATACGTTTTAATTGGCAAAAATGGTCAATAGCGAAAAAATTTGGCTAAAACGTGGAAATTATTCTGGAAAGTAGCAAAAATTGGTCAAAAAGGGCCAAAAAAGAGTGAAAAAATTTGACAAGAATAAGCAATAAAAATTAGTTTTATGAGGCGGCATTTTCTTGGAAAATATTCTGAAATGGAGCAAAAATTGGTCAAAATGGGGGGAAAAAAGAGTGAAAAATGATCACAAGAAGAAGCACTGAAAATATGTTTTAAAATGGCGGCAAAATGGCCAAAAGCAAGGAAATTTGGCAAAAACTTGGAAAATATTTAGAAATAAGCAAAAAAAAAAAAAAGGTCCAAAGGGGTGGGTGGGTGAAAAATAAGAAAAGAAAGAATTATGAGAACCAAAGTCAAATGTATGAGATACTTCGTCAAAATTTTATGTTGAAAAAGTTAAAATTATGAGACACTTGGTCAAAATTGTGAGAAAAACATTAGAATCATACAATTATTGAACAGTATCATCATACTCAAAGTTGGATGTTTGAGATGCTAAGGTCACAATGTAAAAAAATAAGTTTACATTATGAGATACTTGATAAAACCACGAAACTATGAGAAAACTGAGCAAGTTGTGAGATAAAAAGCTGAAATTTTGAGACATTAGGTTAACATTGTGACATTTTATGTGAATGTTATCAGAAACTAGTTAGTGTTTGGAGAATAAAAGTTACGGTTATCAGATCAAAGTAATGATTCTGAAAATACAATGATGAAATTGCCAAAGGAAACATCAAAATTATAAGATAACAATGTTGAAACCATGTAATAAGTTGGAATTATGACATCGTTGGTCAAAACATTGAGGATAAAAAATTGAAACAGTATAGAAGACAGAATTAAACAATAGAATATGTGTCAAAATTATAAGATACCAAGTAATAACTATGAGGTTCTATATTGCAATTATTAGAAGAAAATGTTACATTTATGAGGTACTTGGTCAAAATTATGATATAAAATGAGTTTTAAGTGGCAAAAATGGTCAAAAGCAAAAAAAAATTGACAAGAAAATTCGGCAAAAACCTTGAAAAGTATTCTGAAAGTTGCAAAAAAATGGTCCATAAGAGTTAAAAATTGACACGAGTGGTAAAAAACATTTCATGTATTGTTGTCTTGCTGTTAATGTCAGTGTTCTTTTCCAAAAATGTGTTTGTTTAATAACACATAAGATGAGGAACCTATAATATAATATCACACAATAAATCGCAATTGCAATATGGGAAATAATAATAATAGCAATTAGATTATTATTGCAAATCGTTCAGCCCTAACACCAACTAGATTTAGATTTGGAGATTAATTACCGTTTGTTTGTTTGTTTGTAGGTAACCTCCAGGCTCCGCTGGGTTATGATAAGTTCAGCTACTCGTGGCGCAGCAAGAAGGGAACGCGCTTCCACCAGTCGATGGGGAAACATTACTCTTCAGGTTACGGTCAGGGAGACACGCTGGGCTTCTTCATCGAGCTCCCGGACGCCACGGAGACCGCCAAAGCTCTGCCCGACACCTACAAGGACAAGGTAACACCTGACGCCAGAGCAGAGCTGCTCAGACCGAACAGGAGGTTTCACTTAGGGCTGGGGGATAAATCCAATATACTCGATATATCGCGGGTTGTTGCACGTGGGATGTATGAAACGACTTTATCGTGACCATCAAGTATAAATTGCCAGGTAAATGTTTTGAGACGTCAGGACGTAATTTTCTTCAGTTGCGTTTCTTTCACTCTCTGCTGCTGCTTCTCAAACTAAACAGCTCACTCCCCCGCCATCCAGAAAACTCTCCTGCACATGCGTGTTTCTAAGAGTAAAGTCGCTGCTTTGTCACCTGTGTGATCCTCACCTGATTCTCTCCCAGCTCTTCACGACAAAGAAGAGAAACAAACGCGACGTGTACTCAAGGTTCAGTTTCATTCTGTCTGAGCTTCATTTGGCGTTATTTACCGCTGAATATAAAAAGAATGTGAGCTGAGATGTTTTTAGAAAACAATGTTTTACAGCGTCACCACAAAAGTACACAAAGTCCTAATAACGCTCTGAAAATAAAACTCTGAGCTGTTAAGTAAACAGAGGGAGGGGGAGAATCCTCTAACTGTCGTGTTGCACGTTAAAGATTCCCACAGACGTTTCACGGAGCGTTCATTCACGTGTCTCTGTTTATTGCCCAACTAACTTCCTGTTATGAACCTGCGTGTCCTTCAAAATAAGAGCATGCTGTAAAACTAACATTACACCACAAAAATTCAGTGAGAGCTCAGGCTCAGAGACAAAAGTCACTAACAGAGTCCTTTCAGCTCCACAAACAGTAACAAGAAGCTGATTTATGGAAATAAAAGTTAGATTAAGTCATCCCCAGTTTCAGTTCATGTCATTTTCAACTTTTTTCAATCTTCATTGTTGTAATTTTAGAAATCTACTGAGACAGTCATGTGATACATTCAACCAGATAAATAAATCTGAATGAAATCTTTTACTGGAATTGAAAATATGTAAATATATAAAGTGTGTTTTGGAGTAAACGGTTTGTTAAACTTGACCTGATTTTGATTTTTCCCTTTTTGGCAGCAAATGTTATAAATCTGACTGAAAGGTCTGTTTGAATCATTATACCGGTGTCATTTCATTAATTAAAGAGTTGAATTGAACATTTCATACAGTGATTTACAGGAGAAATCAAAATACTGAGATGTAAATTGTGTATCGAGATAAAGCAAAATAATATGGAGGTATTGATTTTAGGCCATGTCATGCAGCCCTAGTTTCACTCTGATGTTTTTTTCTGCTCAGACCGAACACGTTCTCTCACTTTGATGTTTTTTTCTGCTCAGACCGCACACGTTCTCTCACTCTGATGTTTTTCCGTTTCTCTCTCCAGGCGCTCATCAAGTTTAAGAGCTACCTGTACTTCGAGGAGAAGGATTACGTGGACAAAGCGGAGAAAAGCCTGAAAGTGATGACGCCGAGCAGAGTGAGGAAACTGAGTTTGCTGCCGTGAAGAGTTTGATGATGATGATCAGTGAAATGTTTTTATAAAATAAATAATTTTTCTGTGTTTTTTCAGATGATTTTCTATAAAAACGGAGTGAGTCAGGGTGTGGCCTTTGAAAACCTGTTTGAAGGACTTTACTTTCCCGCGATTTCTCTCTACAAGAGCTGCACGGTCAGAACAAAGGAGAAAATCTTTTACACCTATCTTTTCTTTGATTTATGTCTTCATTGTTTACTTTCTTTCTTTTTAAAGTTATCCTTTGTTTTCATTGCATTCAATCTTTGTCTTTCATTTCTCAGATTTCCTTTTTTTTTTCAACAATTTTCTTTTCTGTATTAAAATTTTGGTGATGTTTTACATTTTGACGTTATTTCTACTTTACACTTTCCCTTCTTTCTTTTTACATTTACCATTTCTTTCTGGCCAGTCCTTTTCTTTGTTTCTTGTGACACATTTCCTCCTTTCTTTCATTCTTTTTCTGAAGACATCTTTTCTCTTTCTCTTTATTTCTTTCTGCCAAATGACATTTTTCCTTTTCTTTCCTTCTTTTGAACCTTTGTTTTTTCTTTGTTCCTTGTCTTTTCATGTTTCATTTTTTTTCTTTGTCTTCCTTTCTTTTACATTTTTCTGTTTTTGTCTTTTTCCCCTTCTTTTTTCTGCTTTTCTTTCTTGTTTACATTTGTCATTTTCTCTTTCTATCTTTTACATCTCTTTTTTTCTTTCAGTTAACATTTTTCCTTTCTGCATTTTTCCATTATGACCACTCACATCCTGCTTTCTTTCTTTGTTTCTTTTTTTTTTTTTTCATCTATCCTTTTAACTTTCTTTCTTTTCCATGTTTTTCTTTCTTTGCATCTTTTTCTCCCCTTTTCCAGTTTAGTCCTTTCCTTCTTTCTGTCTTGCGTTCCTTCACAATTTTCTCCATTGTTGTTGTTTTTTTTTTCCTTTTTATTTTTCCTTCTCTAACTTTTTTTGTTTCTCTCTCCAGGTGTCGGTGAATTTTGGACCTCACTTTAAACATCCTCCGAAGGACGTAAAGTTCCAGCCGGTGAGAATTTCTTTCAGGAATCATCACACACACACACACACACACATAAATCAACCCTGTTTTCACTGTTTTTGACTGTGTGTGTGTGTTTTCCTTCCCTCAGATGAGCGACATGGGCTGGGGCGCCGTGATCGAGCACACGCTGGCGGACATGTTGTACCACGTGGAGACGGACGTGGACGGGCGCCGCAGTCCTCCGTGGGAAGGATGAAGTCACTGTGATGTCATAGCGCTCTCACCTGCTGCAGTTAAACTCGATCCCACCCGTAGATCAGTCAAAGCTAAAGACAAACACTTCGCTCGGCCGTAGCCCAAACTAACTGTGCCTGATTACAACTCATGCAATACTTCATTCTGCAAACGGAGACGTTTGATTTTACGCCTCAATGACTGAACCCGTCTGTTCTCCGCGTGAGATCGTTCTAGATTAAAGCTCCTGTGGCAGGTTTGCAGTTATTTCATTAGTGTCGGCTCACATTCCTCCGCTCTGCTGGATCCACTTTACTTTGGTGCTGCGTTTGGAAAATGTGTAAATAAAGAAGTTACTTAAAGAGTCAGAAGTCGCTGACGCACCTTCACCTACATTTCACCTGTAGAAGAGTCGATCCTTCAGTCTTTGGTCTGATCATTGTTCTGCTTTTTTATTTGTTTATGATGTGTGTCAGTTATTTACTGTTTTATACTCTTGGTAAAATAATAAAAAATGCTCCAAGAACAAAGTGAAAACCAACGTGTTTTGTTTTTTTCAGCTCTTTTGAGCTTCTTTTTTCTCTTTATGACATTAAAGCTGTGAAAAAAAGCACATCATACTTTCTTCTATCGCACAGAGAGGAAACCAAACTACATCTTTGTTTAATCAGAAACCCAGGACTAAAAGACTTTTCATTTCCTGACATGGATGACAAAGAAAAGTAGCAAATTCTCGAGTGGAAAACTTAAAATTTTGAGATCAAAAATCATAATTTTGAGATGGTAAAAATGTGTGATTAGATAGTAATCAGAAAAAAGTCAAGTTTTTGAGATGAAATGTCAAATAATGAGATAATTCTGTGAGATAAAGTCATGAATTGTGTGGCTGTATAATCAGTTTTAAAAAAAGTCAGAATCTTGTTGCTCTGAAACGTGCGATTACAAAATATCTTGTGTGGATAAGAAGTAAAAAATTTTAGGGGAAATATGGACAAAATTATGAGATGAGTTTAAAATTTGAGTTACAGGTTGAAATATTGAGATCAAAAAATAAATAATAGTTTGGGATAGAAAGTAAAAATTGTGCAAAAATTGAGAAAACGTCAAAGTTTGGGGATAAAAAGTTAAAATTCTGAGATAGAAGTCAAAATTTGAGATTTACAGTTGACATTTTAAAACAAAAAAACTATAATATTAAGATAAGTTATAATTTAAAGATGAAAAGTCATAATTTTAAGACAAAGCAAAAAAAACTGTGATTATATTATCAAAGTTATGACATAAAAGGTAATAATTATGAGAAAAAAAAGTCATAAAATAACTTAAATTTGAGATAGTAATCAAATGAGCAACTACTTAATCATTTATGAGAAAAAAGGCAAAATTTGGAGATAAAAAGTAAAACTTCTGAGATAAATTTTGAGGGGAAAAAAAGACAAAATTTGAGATGTGAAGTTACCATTTAAAAAAAAAAGCTATAATATTAAGATAAGTTATAATTTAAGGATAAAAAGTAATAATTTTAAGATAAAGAGCAAAAATTCTTCACTTATATAGTCAAATTTATGAGATGAAAGTAAGACTTATGAGATAAAAGTCTAAATTTTGAGATAAAAAGTCATAGAATGACATAATTTTGAGATAATAATAAATTGTGTGATTATTTGGTCACTTATGAGAAAAGAGTCGAAATTTGGGAATAAGAAGTTTAAATTTTGGGATAGTAGAGTTGACATTATGAGAAAAAAGTCAGAATTTTAAGATAACAAGATACATACATTTTATGATAAAAAGTCATATTGAGTCTAAAAAAGTCTAAATCCTGTGATTATTTAGTTTCCTCAAAAAGTATTTGGTCAAATTTTGAACCTAAAAACGATTCTATCACTCTTTTTTTTCAAACCACAGAAGCTACTTCATGTTATTATTTTCACATTAGTTTCATAACACTCAAAATCAATTGAAGCATTTTCCTCTCAGGCTCAGAGCTCAGGCTAAAAGATTGTTTTTATGGTTGAAGTTAAGTGGATGGTTTGTAAACACCATCTAAAGCTGAAGCTTATTGAAAACTAATTCTACTAGCACTTATATTCTTCTCTAGTGGAAAAAAATTAAGTGGTTTCCAGTAATGTCTTTGTAATGAAAGGATATTAGAAAATGCAGCAATCGATATTGATCGATAATGAATAAACACGAGCTGGAGTTTGTTTCCCCACAAGGAAACTCGCTGTATTTCTCCTCATGTGACTCACAAAAGTCTCGCTATAATCCCTAAAATCGCTTGCATGACTCTCAGTAATCTCACTTTTTTATTCAGGGGCCAGAATTCTTGGTCTATCTTGCATGAACTGCAGGTTTGAGGTCAGGAGACTGAGAAGGCCACTCCAGAACCTTCACTTTACTCTGCTGTAGCCAATGGCAGGTCCACTTGTCCTTGTGTTTTGGATCATTGTCGTGTGTGAACGTCCAAGTACGTCTCATGTGCAGCTTCTGGGCTGATGAGTGTAAATTTTCCTCCAGTATTTTCTGATAACATGCTGCATTCATCCTTCATTCATCAGTTTGGACCAAGTTTCCTGAGCCTTTGTAGCTCACACATCCCCAAAACATCAGTGATCCACCTCCGTGTTTCACAGTAGGAATGGTGGACCTTTCATCATAGGCCTTGTTGACTCCTCTCCAAATGGAACAATGTTTATGGTTGTGGACAAAAAGTTCACTTTTGCTCTCATCACTCCAAATGACTTTGTTCCAGAAGTTTTGAGGCTTGTCTCTGTGCTGTTTGGCGTATTGTAAGCAGGAAACTTTGTGGCATTTGTGTACAAATGGCTTTATTTTTCCTCAAGTGCCTCCTTATTGTGCATCTTGAAACAGCCAGACCACATTCTTTCAGAGAGTCCTGTATTTCAGCTGAAGTTATTTGTGGGTTTTTCTTTGCATCCAGAACAATTTTCCTGTCAGTTGAAGCTGAAATTTTGTCGTTTGGTTTCAACAGAATCCCTCATTTTCCACTTCTTCATTAGAGTTTGAACTCTGCTTATTAGCATCCTCAGTTCCTTGGATATCTTTTTATATCCCTTTCCTGTTTTATACAGTTGGATTCACTTTTCCTGCAGAAACTTTGACAATTCTTTTTCTTTCCGAATCCAGAAATGTCAGTGCAGCACTGGATGAAAGATGCAAGTGTGTGTCAGGAGCTCAGAAACTCACTGATCTTTTATACACACACACTGATTATAAATAAGTAGATCACAGGTGAGGATGGTTACCTTTAGGAGACATTCAAACCCACTTGTGTCGACTTGTTTTCATGTTATCAGGACAAAATCACTAGAGGATGGAAACTTTTCATCAGGGTCATTTTGGAAGTTTGTTGTTATTATGATTTAAAAAGAGTGAACAGAGTTGTTTGTTAACAGTGTTTTTAAAATGTCCAGGAAAAGGAGGATGTTTGATCCCTCTGAGTTGTTGTTGTTGAGAACAGAACAACTTCTCCTGTCAGCCAGAATTCACCACTGACAAATGAGGAAGTGGTAGCTAATACATGATACAGTCATATTTCATACCTCAGAGTAGTTGTTTCCATGCACTTAGAAACAGATCAAAAATGTAAAGCTCCCATGGGCCCTCGAATGAGTCCTTGTTAATGTCTATCTAAATACTGATTGGCTATGATGAGAGTGTGGGTGGGAACAAGAGGGATTTTAATATCCTGGGATGTTAAAGCAGGACACACACACCAAAGACTCCACAAGCTCGAATCTGACTTTGTTCAATATTTCTTTGATATAGCTTTAAGAGTTAATGCTTTCAGCAGCAGGATGTCCAGGAGGGAACAAATTCTGATGTTGGTGGTGCTGATGTTTGTAGACGCTGCGTCAGATTTACAAAACATCCACATCCCAGACTCAAATTCAACTACTTCTCTCCTGAAAGGTAAGACGAATCTCACTCATTTCTTGCATGTGAAGTCAACAAGGCCTATGATGAAAGGTCCACCATTCCTACTGTGAAACACGGAGGTGGATCACTGATGTTTTGGGGATGTGTGAGCTACAAAGGCTCAGGAAACTTGGTCCAAACTGATGAATGAAGGATGAATACAGCATGTTATCAGAAAATACTGGAGGAAAATTTACACTCATTAGCCCAGAAGCTGCACATGAGACGTACTTGGACGTTCACACATGACAATGATCCAACACACAAGGACAAGTGGACCTGCCATTGGCTACAGCAGAATAAAGGGAAGGTTCTGGGGTGGCCATCTCAGTCTCCTGACCTCAGTATCATTGAGCCACTCTGGGGAGATCTCAAACCTGCAGTTCATGCAAGACAGAGCAGGAATTTACAGGAACTGGAGGCTTTTTGCCAAGAAGAATGGTCAGTTTTACCATCTGAGAAAATAAAGACCCTCATCCACAACCAGCACAAAAGACTTCAAGCTGTCATTGATGTTAAAGGGGGAAATACACGCTATAAAGAACTGGGGGAGGGAAACTTTTCATCAGGGTCTTTCTGGAAGTCTCTGTTGTCATTAAGATTTAAAAAGAGTAAACACAATTTGTTAATAAATGTCTTCACCCACCACTAACCATGAGTGAAAGAAAAGCTTTAGTGTTATCATTCATATTTTCTCAGAAAAGGCCAACAAGTCTGAAATTCTGGTGGAGGGTGTAAACTTTTCAGCACAAATGTAACACAATCCAATGTTGCTTTGAAAAAAACAGCAAAATAAATTTAGATGGATCATCTGATCCTGAATAGCAAAAAATGGAATGGGATAAATGGCTTTTTGAAACATTCTTCTTTCTCTTTCAGACCCTCAAAGGAATCCGTCTGAAGAGCACAAAGAAAGTCAACCAAAACTTCCAATGGCTCAACTTTCTACATGCTATGACTCAACTTCTTCTGAGATCCATGTGAATTCTTCTGGATGTAAAGATTCCTCACTGAGTGAACCTTTGGATGAGGAAGAGTTGAGGAAGCTCCAAGAGGAGATGAAGCTTGTCTTCTTCCCTACCTTCCTCACAATAGTCTTCATCATCAGCGTGCCGTTGAACATCTGTGCATTGGTGGTCTTCATCCGAAAGTTAAAACCTTTAAAAGCTGCTTCGATCTACATGATGAACCTGGCCTGTGCTGACCTGCTCTTTGCTGCAACGCTGCCCTTCAAGATTTCCTATCAGTTTAGCAGTAACTGGATCTTCGGCTCTGCCATGTGCTGTGTGGTCTCTGCAGCCTTTAATTGGAACATTTTCTGCTCTATTCTGCTCATAACTTGTATCAGTGTGGACCGCCTCCTCGCTGTGGTTTACCCTGTAAAGTCTCTGACCTGGAGGAGTCCAAGAAAGGCGGTTATAGTCTGTGTAGCCATGTGGGTTCTGTCCTTCGCGGGGTTCATTCCTGTCTTCCTCACAAGACAGACTGTCTACATTGACGAGCTGAATATCACATTATGTGATGACAACCCCCCCCCCCGAGATGTTTGAGTTTTATGCGGTGTACTTTATCGTCCTCTTCTGCCTCTTCCTTTTTCTGCCTCTTGTCATCACAGCAGTCTCCTACATTTGGATCATCAAGACCCTGAGCAAGACCCAACCACTGGTTCCAGGTCATGATCGCAAGAAAAGAAGAGCAATAGTGTTGTCAGCAATTGTGCTGGTGATGTTTGTGATTTGTTTCGCTCCTGCAAACTGCCTCCTCATCCTTCTGCCTCTGGTAGACTTAGGTGACCCAGAAAGCCTCCACAGGGTGATTCAGGTGTTTGGGTGTTTGATGTGTCTGAACTGCACCCTGGATACTCTGGTCTACTACTTTGGATCATCCAAGTTTCAGAAAGAGCTGTTCAGTATGTTGGGATGTCAGAAGACCACAGTGGGCACCAACAGTGGTCAGGCATCGTCTGATCCAAAAGCGTCCACCAGCCAAACTGCTCTGAAATCGGTTGCAAAGAAACTGACATCTCACTCACCAACATAGACTCTTCTCAATCAAACCTGGTCTGAGACACACTGAAGGGAAACTCTTATTGATCAGTCTGGGTAATTAACTGATTCATATATTCATATAAACCAACAAATAATCAATTACTTATTCAGAGCAGTCTCAGGGGTTGTGTGCAGACCACGATTCCAAAAGGAGTGTCAAAGTTTGAATTTGCCAGACCTCAGGAAATCTTCTCTACTTCCCCTGAGTCTGTTTCTGGCTCATGTTTTTATCGTTTTGTGGATGGAAGACATTTTAAAAATATTTCACCAAGTTTTCTAAATCTTCTAATTATTTTCAAAAACTGATAAAATCCTCTTTTCCATCGAGTTAGTGCTACTGCGAGTCCTGTGCTAGTGCTTAACTTAGTGGTTAGTGCATCTTCTGGTACATAAATACATGTACAGGAGGATGTACTTGATATTCATGTTTGCATCTAAATCTCTGTGTGTTATATTTATGGGAACCAAGCACTTGCTATAGAAAATGTTTGTATCTTTAGGTTGATATTGACTGTCTGTCGCTTGTATGTTTGAATCAATGATGTCATTAAAGCCTCTGTGAGAAAAGTCTGATCCCTCTGAGTTGTTGTTGTTGAGAACAGAACAACTTTTCTTGTCAGCCAGAATTCATCACTGACAAATGAGGAAGTGGTAGCTAATACATGATACAGTCATATTTCATACCTCAGAGTAGTTGTTTCTATGCACTTAGAAACAGCTCAAAAATGTAAAGCTCCCATGGGCCCTCGAATGAGTTCTTGTTAATGTCTATCTAAATACTGATTGGCTATGATGAGAGTATGGGTGGGAACAAGAAGGATTTTAATATCCTGGGATGTTAAAGCAGGACACACACACCAAAGACTCCACAAGCTTGAATCTGACTTTGTTCAATATTTCTTTGATTTAGCTTTAAGAGTTAATGCTTTCAGCAGCAGGATGTCCAGGAGGGAACAAATTCTGATGTTGGTGGTGCTGATGTTTGTAGACGCTGCATCAGATTTACAAAACATCAACATCCCAGACTCAAATTCAACTACTTCTCTCCTGAAAGGTAAGACGAATCTCACTCATTTTTTGCATGTGAAGTCAACAAGGCCTATGATGAAAGGTCCACCATTCCTACTGTGAAACACGGAGGTGGATCACTGATGTTTTGGGGATGTGTGAGCTACAAAGGCTCAGGAAACTTGGTCCAAACTGATGAATGAAGGATGAATGCAGCATGTTATCAGAAAATACTGGAGGAAAATTTACACTCATCAGCCCAGAAGCTGCACATGAGACGTACTTGGACGTTCACACATGACAATGATCCAAAACACAAGGCCGAGTGGACCTGCCATTGGCTACAGCAGAATAAAGTGAAGGTTCTGGAGTGGCCATCTCAGTCTCCTGACCTCAATATCATTGAGCCACTCTGGGGAAATCTCAAACCTGCAGTTCATGCAAGACAGAGCAAGAATTTATAGGAACTGGAGGCTTTTTGCCAAGAAGAATGGTCAGTTTTACCATCTGAGAAAATAAAGACCCTTATCCACAACGAGCACAAAAGACTTCAAGCTGTCGTTGATGTTAAAGGGGGAAATACACGCTATGAAGAACTGGGGGAGGGAAACTTTTCATCAGGGTCTTTCTGGAGGTTTCTGTTGTCATTATGATTTAAAAAGAGTAAAAATTTTAGTGTTATCATTCATATTTTCTCAGAAAAGGCCAACAAGTCTAAAATTCTGGTGGAGGGTGTAAACTTTTCAGCACAAATGTAACACAGTCCAATGTTGCTTTGAAAAAAACAGCAAAAAAAATATTAGACAGATCATCTGATCCTGAATAGCAAAAAATGGAATGGGATAAATGGCTTTTTGAAACATTCTTCTTTCTCTTTCAGACCCTCAAATGAATCCGTCTGAAGAGCACAAAGAAAGTCAACCAAAACTTCCAATGGCTCAACTTTCTTCATGCTATGACTCAACTTCTTCTGAGATCCATGTGAATTCTTCTGGATGTGAGGATTCCTCACAGGATGAACCTTTTGATGAGGAAGAGTGGTTAAAGGTGCTAAAGCGGCGGTTGTCAGGTCCAATCAACACCATCTTGATCCCTACCATCTACATTATAGTCGTCATCATCAGCGTGCCGTTGAACATCTGTGCATTGGTGGTCTTCATCCGAAAGCTCAAACCTTTAAAAGCTGCTTCGATCTACATGATGAACCTGGCCTGTGCTGACCTGCTCTTTGCTGCAACGCTGCCCTTCCAGATTTCCTACAACCTAAACAGAGGTCACTGGATCTTCGGCTCTGCCATGTGCCGTCTGGTTCTTGCAGCCTATACCTGGAACATGTTCTGCTCAATTCTGCTCATAACTTGTATCAGCGTGGACCGCCTCCTCGCTGTGGTTTACCCTGTAAAGTCTCTGACCTGGAGGAGTCCAAGAAAGGCGGTTATAATCTGTGTAGCCATGTGGGTTCTGTCCTTTGCTGGGACACTCCACTTCCTCCTCATAGAATGGACTTTCCACATTGGCGAGCTGAATATCACATTATGTTATGAATTCCTATCCGATCGGATGGTTGAGTTTTACAGGGTGTACTCTCTCATCCTCCTCTGCCTCTTATTTTTTCTGCCTTTTGTCATCACAGCAGTCTCCTACATTTGGATCATCAAGACCCTGAGCAAGACCCAACCAATGGTTCCAGGTCATGATCGCAAGAAAAGAAGAGCAATAGTGTTGTCAGCAACTGTGCTGGTGATGTTTGCGATTTGTTTCGTTCCTGCAAACTGCCTTTTCCTCCTTATGTATCCGGTGGACACAGGTGACCTAGAAAGCCTCCACAGGGTGTTTGGGTGTTTGGTGTGTCTGAACTGCACCCTGGATCCTCTGGTCTACTACTTTGGATCATCCAAGTTTCAGAAAGAGTTGTTCAGTATGTTGGGATGTCAGAAGACCACACAGGGAACCACAGTGGTCAGGCATCGTCTGATCCAAAAGCGTCCACCAGCCAAACTGCTCTGAAATCTGACCGCAAAGAAACTGACATCTCACTCACCAACATAGACTCTTCTCAATCAAACCTGGTCTGAGACACACTGAAGGGAAACTCTTATTTATCAGTCTGGGTAATTAACTGATTCATATATTCATATAAACCAACAAATAATCAATCACTAATTCAGAGCAGTCTCAGGGGTTTTGTGCAGACCACGATTTCCAAAAGGAGTGTCAAAGTTTGAATTTGCCAGACCTCAGGAAATCTTCTCTACTTCCCCTGAGTCTGTTTCTGGCCCATGTTTTTATGGTTTAGTGTTTGGAAGACATACTAAAAATATTTCACCAAGTTTTCTAAATCTTCTAATTATTTTTAAAAACTGATAAAATCCTCTTTTCCATCGAGTTAGTGCTACTGCGAGTCCTGTGCTAGTGCTTAACTTAGTGGTTAGTGCATCTTTTGGTACATAAATACATGTACAGGAGGATGTACTTGATATTCATGTTTGCATCCAAATCTCTGTGTGTTATATTTAAGGGAACCAAGTACTTGCTTTAGAAAATGTTTGTATCTTTAGGTTGATATTGACTGTCTGTCGCTTGTATGTTTGAATCAATGATGTTATTTAAGCCTCTGTGAGAAAAGTCTGATCCCTTTGAGTTGTTGTTGTTGAGAACAGAACAACTTTTCCTGTCGGCCAGAATTCATCACTGACAAATGAGGAAGTGGTAGCTAATACATGATACAGTCATATTTCATACCTCAGAGTAGTTGTTTCTATGCACTTAGAAACAGATCAAAAATGTAAAGCTCCCATGGGCCCTCGAATGAGTTCTTGTTAATGTCTATCTAAATACTGATTGGCTATGATGAGAGTATGGGTGGGAACAAGAAGGATTTTAATATCCTGGGATGTTAAAGCAGGACACACACACCAAAGACTCCACAAGCTTGAATCTGACTTTGTTCAATATTTCTTTGATTTAGCTTTAAGAGTTAATGCTTTCAGCAGCAGGATGTCCAGGAGGGAAAAAATTCTGATGTTGGTGGTGCTGATGTTTGTAGACGCTGCGTCAGATTTACAAAACATCAACATCCCAGACTCAAATTCAACTACTTCTCTCCTGAAAGGTAAGACGAATCTCACTCATTTTTTGCATGTGAAGTCAACAAGGCCTATGATGAAAGGTCCACCATTCCTACTGTGAAACATAGAGGTGGATCACTGATGTTTTGGGGATGTGTGAGCTACAAAGGCTCAGGAAACTTGGTCCAAACTGATGAATGAAGGATGAATGCAGCATGTTATCAGAAAATACTGGAGGAAAATTTACGCTCATCAGCCCAGAAGCTGCACATGAGACGTACTTGGACGTTCACACATGACAATGATCCAAAACACAAGGACAAGTGGACCTGCCATTGGATACAGCAGAATAAAGTGAAGGTTCTGGAGTGGCCATCTCAGTCTCCTGACCTCAATATCATTGAGCCACTCTGGGGAGATCTCAAACCTGCAGTTCATGCAAGATAGAGCAAGAATTTACAGGAACTGGAGGCTTTTTGCCAAGAAGAATGGTCAGTTTTACCATCTGAGAAAATAAAGACCCTCATCCACAACGAGCACAAAAGACTTCAAGCTGTCATTGATGTTAAAGGGGGAAATACACGCTATCAAGAACTGGGGGAGGGAAACTTTTCATCAGGGTCTTTCTGGAGGTTTCTGTTGTCATTATGATTTAAAAAGAGTAAACACAGTTTGTTAATAAATGTCTTCACCCACCACTAACCATGAGTGAAAGAAAAGCTTTAGTGTTATCATTCATATTTTCTCAGAAAAGGCCAACAAGTCTGAAATTCTGGTGGAGGGTGTAAACTTTTTGGCACAAATGTAACACAATCCAATGTTGCTTTGAAAAAAACAGCAAAAGAAAAAATTAGATTGATCATCTGATCCTGAATAGCAAAAAATGGAATGGGATGAATGGCTTTTTGAAACATTCCTCTTTTTCTTTCAGACCCTCAAAGGAATCCGTCTGAAGAGCACAAAGAAAGTCAACCAAAACTTCCAATGACTCAACTTTCTTCATGCAATGACTCAACTTCTTCTGAGATCCATATGAATTCTTCTGGATGTAAAGATTCCTCACAGGATGAACCTTTGGATGAGGAAGAGTGGTTAGAGATGCTAAAGCGGCAGCTCTCAGGTCCAATCACCACCATCTTGAGCCCTACCATCTACATTATAGTCGTCATCATCAGCGTGCCGTTGAACATCTGTGCATTGGTGGTCTTCATCCGAAAGTTAAAACCTTTAAAAGCTGCTTCGATCTACATGATGAACCTGGCCTGTGCTGACCTGCTCTTTGCTGCGACGCTGCCCTTCGAGATTTCCTACAAACTTAACAGAAGTGACTGGATCTTTGGCTCTGCCATGTGCCTTCTGGTTCCTGCAGCCTATTTCTGGAACATGTTCTGCTCTATTCTGCTCATAACTTGTATCAGTGTGGACCGCCTCCTCGCTGTGGTTTACCCTGTAAAGTCTCTGACCTGGAGGAGTCCAAGAAAGGCAGTTATAGTCTGTGTAGCCATGTGGGTTCTGACCTTTGTGGGGTTGATTCCTGTCAGCCTCACAAGACAGACTGATTACTTTGACGAGCTGAATATCACATTATGTACTGACATTCCCCCCCCTGAGATGGCTAAGTTTTATGCGGTGTACACTATCATCCTCTTCTGCCTCTTCCTTTTTCTGCCTCTTGTCATCACAGCAGTCTCCTACATTTGGATCATCAAGACCCTGAGCAAAACCCAACCACTGGTTCCAGGTCATGATCGCAAGAAAAGAAGAGCAATAGTGTTGTCAGCAATTGTGCTGGTGATGTTTGTGATTTGTTTCGCTCCTGCAAACTGCCTTGTCATCCTTGGGCTTCTGCTGGAACTTGATGACCCAGAAAGCGTCCTCAGGGTGTTTCAGGTGTTTGGGTGTTTGATGTGTCTGAACTGCACCCTGGATCCTCTGGTCTACTACTTTGGATCATCCAAGTTTCAGAAAGAGTTGTTCAGTATGTTGGGATGTCAGAAGACCACACAGGGAACCAACAGTGGTCAGGCATCGTCTGATCCAAAGCCGTCCACCAGCCAAACTGCTCTGAAATCTGACCGCAAAGAAACTGATATCTCACTCACCAACATAGACTCTTCTCAATCAAACCTGGTCTGAGACACACTGAAGGGAAATTCTTATTGATCAGTCTGGGTAATTAACTGATTCATATATTCATATAAACCAACAAATAATCAATCACTTATTCAGAGCAGTCTCAGGGGTTGTGTGCAGACCACAATTTCCAAAAGGAGTGTCAAAGTTTGAATTTGCCAGACCTCAGGAAATCTTCTCTACTTCCCCTGAGTCTGTTTCTGCTTCATGTTTTTATCGTTTTGTGTTTGGAAGACATTTTAAAAATATTTCACCAAGTTTTCTAAATCTTCTAATTATTTTCAAAAACTGATAAAATCCTCATTTCCATCGAGTTAGTGCTACTGCGAGTCCTGTGCTAGTGCTTAACTTAGTGGTTAGTGCATCTTTTGGTACATAAATACATGTACAGGAGGATGTACTTGATATTCATGTTTGCATCTAAATCTCTGTGTGTTATATTTAAGGGAACCAAGTACTTGCTTTAGAAAATGTTTGTATCTTAAGGTTGATATTGACTGTCTGTCGCTTGTATGTTTGAATCAATGATGTCATTAAAGCCTCTGTGAGAAAAGTCTGATCCCTCTGAGTTGTTGTTGTTGAGAACAGAACAACTTTTCCTGTTAGCCAGAATTCATCACTGACAAATGAGGAAGTGGTAGCTAATACATGATACAGTCATATTTCATACCTCAGAGTAGTTGTTTCCATGCACTTAGAAACAGATCAAAAATGTAAAGCTCCCATGGGCCCTCGAATGAGTTCTTGTTAATGTCTATCTAAATACTGATTGGCTATGATGAGAGTATGGGTGGGAACAAGAAGGATTTTCATATCCTGGGATGTTAAAGCAGGACACACACACCAAAGACTCCACAAGCTCGAATCTGACTTTGTTCAATATTTCTTTGATTTAGCTTTAAGAGTTAATGCTTTCAGCAGCAGGATGTCCAGGAGGGAAAAAATTCTGATGTTGGTGGTGCTGATGTTTGTAGACGCTGCGTCAGATTTACAAAACATCAACATCCCAGACTCAAATTCAACTACTTCTCTCCTGAAAGGTAAGACGAATCTCACTCATTTTTTGCATGTGAAGTCAACAAGGCCTATGATGAAAGGTCCACCATTCCTACTGTGAAACATGGAGGTGGATCACTGATGTTTTGGGGATGTGTGAGCTACAAAGGCTCAGGAAACTTGGTCCAAACTGATGAATGAAGGATGAATGTAGCATGTTATCAGAAAATACTGGAGGAAAATTTACACTCATCAGCCCAGAAGCTGCACATGAGACGTACTTGGACGTTCACACGTGACAATGATCCAAAACACAAGGACAAGTGGACCTGCCATTGGCTACAGCAGAATAAAGTGAAGGTTCTGGAGTGGCCATCTCAGTCTCCTGACCTCAATATCATTGAGCCACTCTGGGGAGATCTCAAACCTGCAGTTCATGCAAGACAGAGCAAGAATTTACAGGAACTGGAGGCTTTTTGCCAGGAAGAATGGTCAGTTTTACCATCTGAGAAAATAAAGACCCTCATCCACAACGAGCACAAAAGACTTCAAGCTGTCATTGATGTTAAAGGGGGAAATACACGCTGTTAAGAACTGGGGGAGGGAAACTTTTCATCAGGGTCTTTCTGGGAGTTTCTGTTGTCATTATGATTTAAAAAGTGTAAACACAGTTTGTTAATAAATGTCTTCACCCACCACTAACCATGAGTGAAAGAAAAGCTTTAGTGTTATCATTCATATTTTCTCAGAAAAGGCCAACAAGTCTGAAATTCTGGTGGAGGGTGTAAACTTTTCGGCACAAATGTAACACAATCCAATGTTGCTTTGAAAAAAACAGCGAAAAAAAATTGGACGGATCATCTGATCCTGAATAGCAAAAAATGGAATGGGATAAATGGCTTTTTGAAACATTCTTCTTTCTCTTTCAGACCCTCAAAGGAATCCGTCTGAAGAGCACAAAGAAAGTCAACCAAAACTTCCAAATGCTCAACTTTCTTCATGCAATGACTCAACTTCTTCTGAGATCCATGTGAATTCTTCTGGATGTAAAGATTCCTCACAGGATAAATCTTTTGATGTGGAAAAGTTCAGGAAGATGTTACAGATGCTAAAGCGGCGGTTCTCAGGTCCAATCCCCACCATCTTGTTCCCTACCATCTACATTATAGTCGTCATCATCAGCGTGCCGTTGAACATCTGTGCATTGGTGGTCTTCATCCGAAAGCTCAAACCTTTAAAAGCTGCTTCGATCTACATGATGAACCTGGCCTGTGCTGACCTGCTCTTTGCTGCAACGCTGCCCTTCCAGATTTCCTACAACCTTAACGGAGGTCACTGGATCTTTGGCTCTGCCATGTGCCATCTGGTCCCTGCAGCCTCTCTCTGGAACATTTTCTGCTCTATTCTGCTCATAACTTGTATCAGTGTGGACCGCCTCCTCGCTGTGGTTTACCCTGTAAAGTCTCTGACCTGGAGGAGTCCAAGAAAGGCGGTTATAATCTGTGTAGCCATCTGGGTTCTGTCCTTTGCAGGGTTGATTCCTGTATACCTCACAAGACAGACTGTCTACATTGACGAGCTGCATATCACATTATGTACTCACATTCGCCCCCCTGAGATGGTTGAGTTTTACAGGGTGTACTCTATCATCCACTTCTGCCTCTTCTTTTTTCTGCCTTTTGTCATCACAGCAGTCTCCTACATTTGGATCATCGAGACCCTGAGCAAGGCCCAACCACTGGTTCCAGGTCATGATCGTAAGAAAAGAAGAGCAATAGTGTTGTCAGCAATTGTGCTGGTGATGTTTGTGATTTGTTTCGTTCCTGTAAACTGCCTTGTCATCCTTTCGCCTCTGCTGAAGTCAGGTGACCCAGAAAGCGTCCTCAGGCTTAGTCAGGTGTTTGAGTGTTTGATGTGTCTGAACTGCACCCTGGATCCTCTGGTCTACTACTTTAGATCATCCAAGTTTCAAAAAGAGTTGTCCAGTATGTTGGGATGTCAGAAGACCACAGTGGGCACCAGCTGTGGTCAGGCATCGTCTGATCCAAAAGCGTCCACCAGCCAAACTGCTCTGAAATCCGACTGCAAAGAAACTGACATCTCACTCACCAACATAGACTCTTCTCAATCAAACCTGGTCTGAGACACAGTGAAGGGAAACTCTTATTGATCAGTCTGGGTAATTAACTGGTTCATATATTCATATAAACTAACAAATAATCAATCACTTATTCAGAGCAGTCTCAGGGGTTGTGTGCAGACCACGATTTCCAAAAGGAGTGTCAAAGTTTGAATTTGCCAGACCTCAGGAAATCTTCTCTACTTCCCCTGAGTCTGTTTCTGGCTCATGTTTTTATGGTTTTGTGTTTGGAAGACATTTTAAAAATATTTCACCAAGTTTTCTAAATCTTCTAATTATTTTTAAAAACTGATAAAATATCCTCATTTCCATCGAGTTAGTGCTACTGCGAGTCCTGTGCTAGTGCTTAACTTAGTGGTTAGTGCATCTTCTGGTACATAAATACATGTACAGGAGGATGTACTTGATATTCATGTTTGCATCTAAATCTCTGTGTGTTATATTTAAGGGAACCAAGTACTTGCTTTAGAAAATGTTTGTATCTTTAGATTGATATTGACTGTCTGTCGCTTGTATGTTTGAATCAATGATGTTATTAAAGCCTCTGTGAGAAAAGTCTGTGTTTATTATGTGCAGCCTCCAGGTCTTACAGTGGACTTTGAAAAAGCTGTAGGTACGACTTGGTTTAAGCCCAGAAATTGGACAAAGAAGAGACGTAGCCTTCCTGTTCATCCAAGGGCATATGGTGAATAATTAGTTAACAATGTTATTCAGTTCATGCCTCCCAAAGTCTGAAAACCAGTGTGTGATCTTGAGAAGTGTCACCACCAAAACGCAATTTCTGCAACTAAATTAGCCCTTTTGATTTTAACGCTTAATGTGTTTTGCTTCATAGACTTCATAGACTGTATAAAACATGGATGTAGTCTCCGTGACATCACTCGTCTGTAACTGCAGCTCTGTTTTGAGGCTAAACGGCGGGCGCGGCCATATTGGAAATGGGACGAGTGACGAGTGCCCAAACTCACAGCTATTGGGCACCCGTCGGTCACGTGATCTGAGCTGTGGCTCTGNTCTGTAATGCGACCAAGGTGATCGTATTTCACATTTCTAAGTGTTTCCATGCACTTAGAAAAAGAGATAAAGGATGTAAAGCTCCCATGAGCCCTCTAATGACTCCTGGTTAATGTCTATCTAAATACTGATTGGCTGTGACGGCGTTTGAGGTGGATGAGAGTCTGGGTGGGAACGAGAAGCGTTTTAATATCCTGAATGTAAATCTGCAGCAGAACACACACCAGAGAGTGTCTCAGTTAAATATTTTCACATCTGTTTAATATTTCTTTGATTTAGCTTTGAAAATTAATGATTTCAGCAGCAGGATGTCCAGGAGGGGAAAAATTATGACGTTGGTGGTGCTGATGTTTGCCTACGCGGTGTCAGATTTACATAACAACTTCAACATCTCAGACTCAAATTCAACTTCTCTCCTAAAAGGTAAGAGGAATCTGAACACCTTCATTCACAGTGTTAACATGTAACTTTGTCATTTATACACTGATATGGGTCAATGACGTGACGTCCCTTTTTTTGTGTTCGAGTGCAATATTTCCTTTCATCATGAATTGAGTATTTCATCACATGTATTTCTTTATTCTATGAAACCTGTGTAATTTGAACACATCTTTAAACTATTAAAATATAACAAGTTTTTTTGTGTTTTGGTTCCTCAAACCCCCAAAATGTCAGGTGGTGCAACCGTCCTGACAAGTATCCACAGTAATTAAACTCTAAAAAGATTCTGTTGAAACCAAACCACCAACAAACTTTTAATCCACTAAAGCTTTAAATAATAAAATCTTTCCACTGGGGTTGGCAGCGCCTTAGCACCATTCATTGGCCAACCACGACTGTTCATACATTTGTTTAAGGTATGAAAAAGCAGACTACCTCCTCTTCAAAGTCTGTTGACATGCTATTGGAACTTTTTAATGGAGCCACATTAGTTTGGATCATCCATTTGTGGTATAAGCGGCAGAGCTGTGGGTTGCATCCATTTAGAACTTACTAGATCTCTAAGAGGCAGGAAATAGCTCTAGAGAGCGTTTTCCATCAAAACCCGCTTACTTTTATTTATATTTTAAGCATCACTCTCTACAACATTATTAAATTTACAGCAATTTACACGCGAGTTCTGAAAATGTTCAATGTGACGGCATTTTCTCCTTCCAAGAGTTTCCTTTAACGACAACATATTGTACGTTTTCACCAGTATGTGGGTCAATGACAAAAAGAGGGTCTAAAACGTATTTTTGAAAAGTTCTTTGAAAATGGATAAAAACATATTTCTGAGTGAAGAATTATGTTTTCTAACAGATTTCAGTAGTTGACCAACACTTCAAAGTTTTTAGGTTCATTATTTTTTAGTATTTTTAATTTGAGCACCCAAAAATGTCAGGTGGAGCAACCAAATATATGAAAATATATTTATATGTTCCTGTTATTTTTTCTGTGTGAAATTATTGGCAAGTATCTCTCAAGTGTCTGTAGTGACTCAAACATTTTCATTTTGTGTGTTTCATTTCTTTTATTTGTGAATAAGATCAATAATTTGATGTTAAAATAACATTTCACATTATTACATTGGTTGTACCACCTGACATGGAAATTGTTCCAGTCACCAATGAAGTGAAAAAACCTTTTTTATCAGTATTTCAGAGAAATCTACAAACTTTTCCACTTGGTCACAAATGTCATTTGGGTTCCTCTGGCTGATGCAGTTTCCTGTTTCCTGTTTTATTCTCTTCACTTTAAAATAAAAGTCTAATGTTACGGTTGCACCACCCTGACATTTGACAAGGTGAATATTACAGGACAAAAGTTTTTTACATTTCTCAACAGCTTTAAAATTCTTTTTATTTGCAAAGAATGTTTTATTTAAAAATGTTCAAGCATAAAATAATTCCACTGTATTTTTAATTTCCATTTACAATAACTGACATTCAATTTTTAGAGTTTAATTACTGTGGATACTTGTCAGGACGGTTGCACCACCTGACATTTTGGGGGTTTGAGGAACCAAAACACAAAATCATGTTATATTTTAATAGTTTAAAGATGTGTTCAAATAACACAGGTTTCATAGAATAAAGAAATACATGTGATGAAATACTCAATTCATGATGTTAAGAAATATTGCACTCGGACACAAAAAAAGGGGACGTCACGTCATTGANGGGCTGATGAGTGTAAATTTTCCTCCAGTATTTTCTGATAACATGCTGCATTCATCCTTCATTCATCAGTTTGGACCAAGTTTCCTGAGCCTTTGTAGCTCACACATCCCCAAAACATCAGTGATCCACCTCCGTGTTTCACAGTAGGAATGGTGGACCTTTCATCATAGGCCTTGTTGACTTCACATGCAAAAATTGAGTGAGATTCGTCTTACCTTTCAGGAGAGAAGTAGTTGTCATCAGGGTCATTTTGGAAGTTCTGTTGTCATTACGGCTCTTTGAGACATTCTTCTTTCTCTTTCAGACCCTCAACGGAAAGAAAGTGGATCAACACTTTCTTCATGCAATGAGATCCACGTGAATTCATCGAGATGTAATGATTCCTTACCGAATGAGCCTTTTGATATGAAATCCAGATGGAAGGAGATCGCAAAGGAGATAGAGCTAGTTCTACAAAGCCCAGTCATTACTGTCTTCATCCCTTCCATCTACACACTGATTTTCATCACCAGCGTGCCGCTAAACATCTGTGCAGTGCTGGTTTTTGTTCGGAGGCTCAAACCTTTAAAAGCTGCGTCGATCTACATGATGAACCTGGCCTGTGCTGACCTGCTCTTTGCTATAACGCTGCCCTTCAAGAGTTTCTACCACTTTAACAGAAGTAACTGGATCTTCGGCTCTGCTATGTGCCGTCTGGTCTCTGCAGCTTTTTTCTGGAACATGAACTGCTCTGTTCTGCTCATAACTTGTATCAGCGTGGACCGCCTCCTCGCTGTGGTTTACCCTGTAAAGTCTCTTACCTGGAGGAGTCCAAGAAAGGCGGTTATAATCTGTGTAGCCATCTGGGTTCAGTCCTTTTCTGGGTCAGTGCTCTACCTGTTAAAAGAACAGACTTACCTGGTGGAACGTCTGAATATCACAACATGCTCTGACGTCATCCCCTTTGAGTTGTTTGAGTTTTACAAGGTGTACTTTATCATCTTCTCCTGCCTCTTCTTCATTCTGCCTCTGGTCATCACAGCGGTCTCCTACACTCGAGTGATCGTGACCCTGAGAAAAACCCAACCAGGAGTTCCAGGTCATAATCGCAAGAAAAGAAGAGCAATAGTTTTAGCCTCAACTGTTCTGGTAATGTTTGTGATTTGTTTCACTCCCACGAACTGTCTCGCCATCGCTAGCCTCCTGGACCACGAACATGCAAGCAGTCTTTCCATGTTTCTTCGGGTGTCTCTGTGTTTGGGGTCTGTGAACTGCATCCTGGATCCTCTGGTCTATTATTTTGGATCATCCAAGTTTCAGAAAGAGCTGTCCAATATGCTGGGACGTCACAAGACCAGTCATTCTAGTCAGGTGACACATTCAACCAGATAAATAAATCTGAATGATAAATATTTAACTGGAATTAAAAATATGTAACTATATAAAGTGTAGTTCAGAATAAATGGTTTGTTACACTTTACCTGATTTTGATTTTTCCCTGTTATACTGCAAATCTTATAAATCTGACTGAAAGATCTGCTTGATTTATTATACTGGTGTCATTTTATTAATCAAAGGGTTGAATTGAACATTTAATATGGTGATTTACAGGAGAAATCTAAAAATCAAATATATATTGTGTATCCTGATATAGCCAAAAAATATCAAGGTCTCATAAGTTTAACAAAAGATCTCAGAATTGTTCCGTTTTATCACAAGTTTTTGTCGTTTTGTTTCAAAACTTTGTCTTTTGTCTTTGTAATTTGGATTCTTACCTCAAATTTGGACATTTTGTCACAAGGGATTTTGTCCCATAATTCATAATTTACTTGTACTTGTACAATATTCCACACCTATCTCATTAAATATAACACACATTTTAAGTAGACTGTTCATACTTAATGTTGTATTCCATATTTTATATTTTTATGCTTAGATTTCAATTTTTTAGGTAAGACACTTATGCTAATACAGTACTTTCTTATATTTCTAACACTTTCTGAATGGGAGTAACTATATACTATAAAAGCAATTTCCTCAAGGGGATCAATACAGTATTCTGATTCTGAAAAACTCTCAGAATTTTGACTTTTCATCATAAAACCATGACTTTTTGTCCAATAAGTTTGACTAGAATTCTCAGAATATTGACTTTTTATCTCAATTTTGACTTTTCACTCAAAATTTGACTTTTTTATCTCAAATTCGGATATTATCCCAAAAGTTTAACAAAAAAAACCTCTTAGAATTTTGACTTTATCGTAAAACCAAAAAGTTTGACTAAAAATCTCAGAATATTGACTTTTAATCTAAATTTTTTTTGGACTGTTAATCTCAATTTCAACTTTCAACTCAAAACTGGACTTTTTTATCTCAAATTTTGACTTTTTATGTCATTACTCTGACTTTTTTTGTCACATGGTTTTGACATTCTTCAAATAATTTTGAATTTATGTCTGAAATTTGACCTTTTCTATCTCATAACTGACATTTTTCCTCAGAATTCTGACTTTTACAGTTTCACAGTTTCACCAAAGTTTAAAAGTGTAATGGCGCGAATAATACGCACAAAATAAGCAGCTAGCTAGAAACAGGTTACACAATCTATTTGTAGATAAATATCGTCGATAAATAGATAAATATGTCCAGGTAAAAACTAAAAACTGTCAAATTAGTACTTACCAGATACGACGACCGTTACCCACAAGATGGCGGTGCAACAACACAGCTTCCACGGACCGTTGATCCATGATGAAGAAGAAGGATGACGTCGACCAATCAGAGCACGCCTCGCTGCTGCATGGAGACCAGTGACCAATGGGAAGCGTCCATGTGAGCGCGCATAAACAGATTTGTGGTGTTCATAGAAAAGACTGAATTTTAGGATTCGAGGATAAAAATCAGCTCGAAATGAGTCTTTCTCTCAGGTAAAAACACTTTATATCAACCCTTTTACTTCAATTCCTGCTGTGTGGGTTGTTTTAGTGAAGCTAACGTGAAGCGTAACGGGAAAATAACTCTTTTACGTTCCTTAACATTAGCATCTCTTAGCAGCTGTGCTTGAATATGTCCAAAATAACTTTATTATCAAACTATTAGCGGTATTAAAGCACAGTTACTCTTCGATGTCACTTGTATATAATCGTTAAATGACCTTATTGAAATACATATATTACTGTGCTGAATTCTTGCTCAAATTAATGGCTTTATTCTTCTTAAACTTGCCTTTAAAATATTTAAGTGCTTTATATAATATAAAAAAACGTGTTCCACTGTGTAGATTGTTTGTAAATAGTGTAAATAAATGTGTTTATTTCTCAGCTGATTGGCTACTATTAGTTTTTTATAAGAAACTGCACTGTTATTGTTACTTGATTCTAATTGGTTAATTCCCCATAGCAACGGTCTGTCATTTCTTGATATCACACTGTTGCTATGGATGAAATTTTTTTTTTTCCTTAGCCACAAAACTAGATGTTTACAAAGTGTTTTGACTGTTACAGCAAATATTAATGTCATTTTTCCTCTTATAAAGTTAAAATTTTGAACTAAGATGGCAAAATTTCAACTTTTTTTTCCATATTTTACTTTTTTCCCCTCAAAATATTGACTTTTTATCCCAAAATTTGAACTGCTTTCGTAATATCTGACTCAAATCTCATTACTTTGACTTTTACTCTCCACATTTTGACTTTTTTTTGTTGCATTTATGAGTTTTATTTGCCATGTTGCAACTCTTTTTCTCAAATTTTGACAATGTCCTCATTATCTTGACTTCTTATCTCTGTCAAACAGAATGCCTAATCGAGAAAACTCAAGCCTTTTTACAACATTATTATTATCATTATGCATAAACTTAAATGAATGTATTTAAAGTGGTAAAAAAGATTGGATGAATCATAGCATCAAAGCAAAATCAGTAGATTGAATGCTTAAGTATTCAAAAATGTTGCAAATACAAATTCATACAACATCAATACGACATCGCATCAAAAATACTTAAAGAAGTTGTGTTTTGGCTGAATTGATAAAGCAGTTTTATATGAAGTTTGTCATCATTTTCTAACATTTGGTGTAACTCTGGCGTCTTGTCTTTCCAGACCTGATCTTGCAGCGGACAAAAACAAGAGAAAGAAGAGGAGAGAACTCACTGAAGATCAGAAACATGAAATCAAGGAAGCGTTTGACCTGTTCGACACTGACAAAGATAAAGAAATTGATTACCATGAGCTGAAGGTGAGTGAAGAAAGACATAGAAGGTTGACATATAATCCTGTATTTTTTATTTTTTTCAGGTTGTATAGGTCACTGGGTGAGAAATAAGATTGTTTTGTTAAATGTGTTTTAATATTCTGAGAGTAACAGAGACGTTCAAACAGGTGGCGATGCGAGCTCTGGGGTTCGAGGTGAAGAAAGTCGATGTTCTGAAGATCCTGAAAGACTACGACAGAGAGGGGAACGGGAAAATAACGTTTGAGGATTTTAATGAAGTTGGTGAGTTTTTGTTATTGCAAATAAGATTAATCCCAACATGTCCTGTTGCAATATTCTAATCACAGACAGTGAAATATTTCTATAACCTGAAATGTGTCAAAATATCAGCTACAGTTTTTGCAGCAGATGTTTTCTGTTCTACACCAGAGTTACTCAACCAAAGAGACAAACTGTTAAAAACTACCTTTACAAAAGAAACGATACAAGTGGAGAAAAGAGGCAAAAACAGCAAAGGTAGCAAAAAAACTAAGTCTGAAGTAGTAAAAATGGCCAAAATAACAGCAAAAATTGGCATTTAATTTGGGTTAAAACCTGGAGATACTCAAAAAGGAGCAAAAATGTCAAAAAAAGAAGTGAAAAGTGACTTGAATGGCCAAAGATAACAAAATGGCAAGAAGGCTTGGAGTGAACTTGAAAAATAGTCAGTTTGTTTCAGAAAATAGTCCAAAAGTGGCAAAAAAGAGTGAAAAATGACTAAAATGGACACAAGGCAAGAAAAGTTAGTAAGTGGTATTTGGAGTAAACTTTAAAAAAAATCAGAAAGTAGCAAAAATGATGAAAAAAGAGATGAAAACCAGTGAAAAGTAAACAAAAATGGCAAGAAAGTTGGATTAAACTTGGGGAAATAGTCAGTTTGTTGTAAAAAATGGTCCAAAAGTAGCTAAAAAGGATGAAAAGTCACTAAAATGGTGCAACAAAAATGAGCAAGGAAATTTGGAAAAATTCGGGAAGTAGCAAAAAGGGTGAAAAGTGTCAAAAAACAGTGAAAAGTGGTTAAAATGGCCAGTGTCAACAAAATTTCCAAGAAGGTTGGGATTAAAATTGGAGAATAGTTAGTTTGTTGCAAAAAATGGTCCAAAAGTGGCAAAAAAAAGACTGAAATAGACAAAATTGGCAAGAAAATTGGGAGTGAACCGGGAAAATAGTGGGAAAGGAATTAAAAAATGATCCAAAAGTGTGAAAAAAGAAGGTAAAAGTGGTTAAAATGTGTAAAAATCAGTCCCAGTTGTAGTGGTAGTGGGTTGTTGTTGTTGTTGTGCTGTAAGTGCTGTTGTTGTGAGCGAGACCCAAAGGAGGATAAAACTTAGTTTTAGGTAGTAAAAATGGCCAAAAAAGCAACAAAAACTGGCATTTAAATTGGGATGAAACATGGAAACACTCAAATATCTGCAAAAAATGGGCCAAAAGTGGCAAAAAGAGAAGAGAATGTGACTTACATAGCCAAGAAGCGAAAGATATTCGCAAGAAAATCTGAAAGGTCACTATAAAAAAATTCAGAAAGGAGCAAAAATGGGGAAGAAAGTGACTTGAAAAAATGAAAAGTGTCAAAAATTGGCAAGAAAATTGGGAGTGAACCTAGAAAATAGTGAGAAAGTATCAAAAATGGTCTGAAAATGTCAAAAAAAAGAAGGTAAAAGTGGTTAAAATGTGTAAAAATCAGTCCCAGTTGTAGTGGTAGTGGGTTGTTGTTGTTGTGCTGTAATTAATGAAACTGTTCATGTTCTACAATGAGTTTGTTTAAAAACAGACAAGATGGGAAACTAGAAATATTTGCACATTAGTTTAATTTTGTAATTTCTTTGTTGTTCCAGTGACGGATCGAATCCTGGAGCGAGACCCGAAGGAGGAGATCATGAAAGCTTTTAAACTGTTCGATGACGACGAGTCCGGCAGAATCAGCCTGAGGAACCTGAGACGAGTCGCTCGAGAACTCGGGGAGAACATCAGCGACGAGGAGCTGCGGAGCATGATCGACGAGTTCGACGCGGACGGGGACGGAGAAAGTAAGAAATCTGTCTGAGTAGATTAAACTCCCGCACAAACATAAAAGCAGGTTTTCTGACTTTAATGACTGAATCTCTTCCTCCCGTCTGCAGTAAACCAGGAGGAGTTTCTCTCCATCATGAGCGGAGACTCCTGATGGCGACTGACGTTGTTGGATTCATCGTCCTCACAGACTGACGGTGAAAACCTGATGAACTCTGAACTCTGAGCGTCTGGACTTTGGAGTAAAACGTGAACTTTTGTCTGAGCTGGTTTGACATCATGAAGTCGTTTGTCTTCGTCTCGATCTTCATTTTAGTTTAAAGTAATCGCTCAGCTGCAGCGAATCAGTGTTTCTGTGTCAGATAATCATAAGAAACCAACTTGTTCCATAGAAATCATCTTTGTATTTATGTTTTTTGAATGTCTAATTTATTTTGTACAAAATAAAACAAGTTCATCTGCATTTTTTCATCCGTCTTTGTTTCTTATTTAATTCTCCGTTAAATAAAAACTAAGGACAGTTGCCTCTTATCTCCTTCCACCTCCTTCTCTAAGTATTTATTTTCTCTCTCTGTGTGTTTATCTTTTAAACTTTTTCACCTCTTCTTTGCAGTTTCTTTTCACCTATTTTAAAAAATAATGATCAAACATCCTTCCTGCTTTTGCCTCAGTTCTACACTAGAGGGAGACACTCACTAAAAATATCTTTAAGCCCCTTAAGATACAGTGACTATATTCTAAAAACCCAGAAATAACATTCTTGGAGAGACATCACCCAAATACTTTTGTTTTGTTTTGGTTTTTTTGCACCTATGAAGTTAAAATCTTTGATAAAAGAAAGCGAAATTTGGGCTTTTTGTCTCACAATATTTCCTTTTTATCTCATATTTTTTGACATTGTATCTCAAAACTTTGGCTTTTCTCGTTATAATTTGGACTTTTTATCTCAAAGTTTTGACTTTTTGTCTGAAAAGTCTGAAATTTTTTGTCAGAATTTTAACTTTTCATCTCAAAACCTTGACTTTTTGCCCCATAAGTTTATCTAAAAATCTCAAAATATTGACTTTGTATCTCACATTTTTGACTGTTTAGCTCAATTTCGACTTTCAACTCAAAATTTGGACTTTCACTTTCTCAAATTTTTGCTTTTTATTTCATGACTGACTTTTAGTCACATGGTTTTGACATTTTTCACATTTCTAATTATGATAATAATAATATTATTAATACTATGTTATTGCATAGCTAAATTATTGCCTCAGAATTCTAACTTTAAATCTCAATACTTTGACTTTCGATCTGACATTTGTAATTTTATATCTCAAATTCTATAACTGTTAAGCTTGAAAAATTGTTCTTTTATCTAAAAATTTCAACTTTTTATCGCAGAGTTATGACTTTCTTACCTTATGATTTTCACACCAAAATTTTAAGTTTCTGTCTCAAAACTTTTCTCAAGACTTTTTCATCCAAAAATTAGGACTTTTTGTCTCAACATTTTTAATTTGATCTCAACATTTCAACATTTTGTCTAATAACTGTGACTTTTTGACTTAAAGTTTTGACTTTTTGTCCAATAATTTTGACTACAAATCTCAGAATATCGACTTTTTATCTAAAATATTTGACTGTTTATCTCAACTTCGACTTTCAACTCAAAATTCAGACTTTCAGTTTTGAAAGTTTGGCTTTTTATTTCATGACTCTGACTTTTTGTCACATGGTTTTGACATTTTTCACATTTCTAATTATGATAATGATAATATTAATAATACTATGTTATTGCATAGCTGAATAATTTCCTCAGAATTCTAACTTTAAATCTCAATACATTGACTTTTTCTAATTTTTTGACTTTTGATCTTATATCTTTATATCTCAAATTCTTTGACTCTATGACTAAAAATTTCAACTTTTTATCACAGAGTTATGACTTTCTTACCTTTTGATTTTCACACCAAAATTTTAAGTTTTTGTCTCAAAACTTTTCTCAAGACTCTTTCATCCTAAAATTATAACATTTTTTTCTAAGTATTTTTTTTATTTTATCTCAAAATTTCAACATTTTGTCTAACAACTGTGACTTTTTTTGGCTCAAAGTTTTGACTTTTTGTCCAATAATTTTGACTAAAAATCTCAGAATATCAACTTTTTATCTAAAATTTTTGACTGTTTATCTCAATTTTAACTTTTAACTTAAAATTTGGACTTTAATTTCCTCAAATTTTGACATTTTGGCTCAAAAATTTAACTTTTTGGCTCAAATTTTGACTTTTTGTCCCCTCAATTTTGACAACAAATCTCAGAATATTGACGTCTTTTCTAAAATATTTGACTGTTTAGCTCAATTTCGACTTTTTAAAGATATTTTTTTGGGCTTTTCTGCCTTTAATTGGATAGAGGAGGACAGTGGATAGAGTAGGAAAGGGGGAGAGAGTGGGAAACAGGCCACCCGCTTGAGGGCAAACCTCATGGTGTGCAGCCATATCCACCAGGCCATCTGCGCCCGCTCAAGTTCGGCTTTTAAATTAAAATTTGGACTTTAATTTCCTCAAAATTTAACTTTTTGGCTCAAATTTATGACTTTTGGTCTCAACCTTTTGACTTATAATCTCAGAATTTGACTTATTATAGGCTTGAAAATTTTAATAATAATAATAATAATAATAAATTTTATTTATAAAGCGCTTTACAAAAACTCAAAGTCGCTTCACATTCAAAAGTTAAAAAGAACAAACAGATAAAACAATATTTCACATGGTAAAAATAAAAACAGTGCAGGTTAAAAACAATTTTAAAAAAAGGAAATGGACAGAAGAAAATGAGTAAACAGGATGAACTAGGGGTGATGAGTTTCTATGGAGTGGAAAGCAGAGCGGAACAGGTGAGTTTTTAATCTGGTTTTGAAGGTGGTGGAAAATTCTTAACACTTGTAACCAGTATGATGAAAGAAAGTGTCTGGTAAAAAGAGGATGTTTGGTCACTACTAAAGAGGTTGTAAAGTCATTTTTTCGTCATTATAATGTGTTTTAAGGTGGATTGAACACTTTCCTCCTGATGTTTCAGACCAGAAAGCTTTGATTGGTGCGTGACGTTGAGAGAGACCTGAGGCTTTGCTGATTTCTTCCTGATGTACGTGTTGAAAAGCTTTGGTCCAGCAGCACAGACGCACAGCCACGACCACACAAACCCCTGTAGGCGGCTCCTCCTGCTCCTCCTGCTCCTGCTCCCTGTCATTTCGCTCCCACAGACCTTTAACTATTGATTTAGACGGAGCTGTGCGGTCTGCCTCTCTGCCTTTAACCCCTCGTCTGCTGAGCGTGCGATGAAGAGGAGCGTGGTCAGCTAACCCAGTTTGCTTTGGTAATAACACGAGGCCGTCACACAATGAGAGGGTGGAGGCTCCCAGGCTTTTTCTCCTGTGTCATAAAGATCTGGAGGATCAGAGACCGATGAAAGTGATTCACACACTGAGGCAGAGCTCAACAACTCGCAAAAATACTCTCATTATTATTTTCCAGGGACATGATCAGTTACATTAATTACAGCACAACAACAAAAACCCACTACCACTACAACTGGGACTGACTTTTACACATTTTGACCACTTTTACCTTCTTTTTTCACACTTTTGAAACATTTTTTGATACTTTCTCACTATTTTCCAGAGTCACTCCCAATTTTCTTGGCATTTTTTGCCCATTTTCAACACTTTTCACTCTTTTTTTGCCACTTTTAGACCATTTTGTGCAACAAAATGACTATTTTCCAACTTTACTCCAAGCCCTCTTGCCATTGTTGTAACCTTTGTCCATTTTAGTCTCTTTTTGCTTCTTTTTTCACATATTTGGACCATTTTTTGATACTTTCTCACTATTTTCCAGGTTCACTCCCAATTTTCTTGGCATTTTTTTGCCCATTTTTGACACTTTTAACTATTTCTTGACACTTTTGGACCATTTTTTGTAACAAATGACCATTTTCCCAAGTTTAATCCCAACTGTCTCGCCCTTTCTGTTGACTTGTGATTTCACTGGTGACTTTTCATCCTTTTTTTTACCACTTTAAAACTACTTTTTGAAACCTCCTTACTATTTTTTGCCCATTTTTAACACTTTTCACTCTTTTTTGTCACTTTTGGACCATTTTTGCTACTTTCTAAATTTTCAAAGTGTCCTCCACAGTCTTCTTCATAAGTTTCTTCTTGCTATTATGATACTTTACACTTCTTTATGGACCATTTTTTGAAAACCTTCTCACTCAACTCTACAGTTTCACTCCCAATTTTCTTGCCAACAAACTGAATATTTTCCCAAGTGTTATCCATATTTTCTTGTCATTTTTGTTAACTTTTTACTGTTTTCGTCTCTTTTTTCACCGTTTTTGCTACTTTCTGAATTTCTTAAAGTGTCCTCCAAAGTCTCCTTGCTCATTTTTGTTGTTTTTTGTCCGTTTCACTCTTTTTTTTGCCACTTTTAGACCATTTTGTGCAACAAAATGACTATTTTCCAAGTTTACTCCAAGTCCTCTTGCCATTGTTGTAACCTTTGTCCATTTTAGTCTCTTTTTGCTTCTTTTTTCACATATTTGGACCATTTTTTGATACTTTCTCACTAATTTCCAGTTTCACTCCCAATTTTCTTCCCATTTTTTGCCCATTTCTGTCACTTTTCACTCTTTTTTTTGCCATTTTTTGACCATTTTGTGCAACAAACTGAATATTTTCCAGTTTCACTCCCAATCCTCTTTCCATTTTTGTTTACCATTTCACTGTTTTTCATCTCTTTTTTCACCATTTGTGTTTCCTCTAAAATCTCCTCGCCCATTTTTGCTGCTTTTTTTGCCCACTTTTGGAACACTGTTGCAAAAAACTGATTATTTTCCAAGTTTACTCTAAGCCCTCTCACCATTTTAGTTAACTTGGCCACTTTGGTCACTTTTCACTTTTTTTTTTTTTTGCCACTTTTGGACCATTAAGTAATTACTTGCTCACTATTTTCCAGTATCACTCCCAATTTTCTTGCCAGTTTTTGCCCATTTCTGACACTTTTCACTCTTTTTTGCCACTTTTTGACCATTTTGTGCAACAAACTGAATACTTACCCAAGTTCAATCCAACCCCTTTTTCCATTTCCGTTGACTTTGGCTATTTTAGTCACATTTCACTTATTTTTTGCTACTAAAACTCATGAAGGTCTAAAATTGGGTTAAATTTACGGTTCAAAACAACGAAAAACCGTAATAAATACTGGAATTTGAGTCAAAATAACGAGGAGAAACGACAAAATCGGAGAAAAATGGTGAACATATCAAAGAAAACATTTCCATCAAAAATTGTCAAACAGAGAATGGTTGAGTAACTCTGGTGTAGAACAGAAAACATCTGCTGCAAAAACTGTAGCTGATACTTTGACACATTTCAGGTTATAGAAATATTTTGCTACTTTCTGAATTTTCTAAAGTTTCCTCCAAAATATAATTGCCAAATTTAGTTGATTTTGGCCATTTTTTGGCCACTTTTGAACCATATTTTTTTGCAACAAACTGACTATTCCAAACTATTCCAAGTTCAATCCAGTAATAATGACTTGTGACGACTTTACTCCGTTTTTTTCGGGTCAAATTTTCACCATTTTTGCTACTTTTTCAATATTTCAAAGTTTCCTCCAAAATGTTCTTGTTGCTTTTTGGCCATTTTAGTCTCTTTTCACTCTCTTTTGCCATTTTTGGACCACTTTTTTGCTACTTTTGGTGTATTTCCAGGTTTTAACCCAATTTAAGTACCAATTTTTGTTGCTTTTTGGTCTTTTTAACTCAGTTTTATTGCTCCTCTTTGCTGTTTTTGCCTCTTTTCTCCACTTGTATTGTTTCTTTTGTAAAGGTAGTTTTTAACAGTTTGTCTCTTTGGTTGAGTAACTCTGGTGTAGAACAGAAAACATCTGCTGCAAAAACTGTAGCTGATATTTTGACACATTTCAGGTTATAGAAATATTTCACAGTCTGTGATTAGAATATTGTAACAGGACATATTGTTTTTTAATCTGATTAGTTTCAGCCCTGGTTGAGGGTCGGTCTCTGCTGGTCTCGATCAGAACCTGGACCCGCTCAGTCCAACAGGAACAAACCTGCAGGACTTTGTCCTTGCTCCGGCACATGCTCAGCTGTCGGTCCACAGGCTCCAGAAATAAACCAAACCAGTTCCTCCCCAGTTACAACCTCAGAGTCGCCCCCCTGTGGTTAGCACGACACCACTCTGCACACACACACACACACACACACACACAGACACTCACACACACTCACTGTCTCTTTGTAGTGCCTGTAGTTGTGTGTGTTGATGAGAAATCTATAAATAAACTGCTGGAGCTGGTCAGGCTCTGATTGCTCTTTGGTTCAGGACGATTGCAGAGGTTAGTTTAACTCATGAGCTGATGTGATGGAGCAGTTTGACTTTGAGGTTTATTATCCTTCAGGAGAAAAACAGCTGCAGACAGACGACAGAGACACGAACAGGTGGAACAAACACTTAAGAACAGTTAGACCTGTTAATTACGTAACCACCATCAGAAGGAGGATAACTCAATTGTTTTGAACAGGGTTGCCAGGTTGGGCAGTTTTTGATGACGTTAGGTGGGTAAATGAAATTCGGACTACTTTCGAGGATCTGTTAGTTACTTCCTTTTTAAACCATCAATGGCACTGACCTTCATTACACAACCAAATATAAGTGTGACCTCATATTCTAGCTTCACTTAAAAAACAAAACTGTTTGATAAACTTTATTACATTTTGGTTAAAATTCACATTTTCTTCCAGTCCCAGGGTTTTCACTCATTGTTGCTGCCATAACACATTTAAAAACATTCCACCACTTCCATTTTCTGCATGAAGTGACATTAATTTGGCTTCTGAAAGTCATGAGAAGAACAAGAGTAAGTTCAAAAATGGTCATACACACTAATATTTCGTTGGACCGCCTTTAGCTTTGATTACATTCACTGTGGCATTGTTTCTTTAAGCTTCTGCAATGTCACAGATTTATTTCCATCCAGTGTGTCATTAATTTTTCACCAAGATCTTGCATTGATGATGGTAGAGTCTGACCGCTGCACAAAGTCTTCTCCAGAACATCCCAAAGATTCTCAATGGGGTTAAGGTCTGGACTCTGTGGAGGTTAATCCATGTGTGAAAATGACGTCTCATGCTCCCTGAACCACTCTTTCACTATTTGAGCCCCATGAATCCTGACATTGTCATCTTGGAATATGCCCGTGCCATCAGGGAAGAAAAAGTCCATTGATGGAATAACCTGGTCATTCAGTATATTCAGGTAGTCAGCTGACCTCATTCTTTGAGCACATACTGTTGCTGAACCTGAGCAACTGCAGCAACCCCAGATCATCACACTGCCCCCACAGGCTCGTACAGTAGGCACTAGGCATCACTTCACCTGCCTCCCTTCTTACCCTGATGCGCCCATCACTCTGGAACAGGGTAAATCTGGACTCATCAGACCACATGACCTTCTTCGTAACGAGGTCTCAGGTTAGAAATACGAGGGATTGTTTGACTTCGGAAAAAAAGGTCAATCGGAGTGACTAATCACCAAAAGAATTTCGATGTGTCGACAAGTCAGGGTTAGGGAACTCAAGGGAAGTCATTGTGCGTGTGGAAATGCTCTTACTTTCACTATTAAACATAGCCCTGAGTTCTACTGTTGTTTTTCTTTGATTTGATCTCACCACACGTTTAAGTGATCGCCGATCACCATCATTCAGGATTTTTTTCCGGCCACATTTCTTCCTGGAAGACGATGGGTCCCCACTATCCTTCCAGTTTTTAATAAAGCGTTGGACAGTTCTTAACCCAATTTTAGTCGTTTCTGCATCAATCTCCTTAGATGTTTTCTCTGCTTGATGCCAATGATTTGACCCTTCTCAAACAGACTAACATCTTTTCCACGACCANAAGGCTAAAACCTGAGCTAAGGGCTAAAACCTGAGCTAAAGGCTTAAACCTGAGTTAAAGGTTAAAACCTGTGCTAAATACTATAACCTGTGCTAAAGGCTAAAACCTGAGCTACAGGCTCAAACCTGAGCTAAATGTTTAAAACCTGAGCTAAGGGCTAAAACCTGAGTCAAAGGTTAAAACCTGTGCTAAATACTATAACCTGTGCTAAAGGCTTAAACCTGAGCTAAAGGCAAAAACCTGAGCTAAAGGCTAAAACTTGTGCTAGGGGCTCAAACCCGAGCTAAAGGCTTTAACCTGAGCTAAGGGCTAAAACCCGCGCTAAAGGCTAAAACCCGCGCTAAAGGCTAAAACCTGAGCTAAGGGCTAAAACCTGAGCTAAAGGCTAAAACCTGAGCTAAAGGCTTAAACCTGAGTAAAGGCTAAAACCTGAGCTAAAGGCTAAAACCTGAGCTACAGGCTTAAACCTGAGCTGAAGCGTCAGCTGATGGTTTCTGTTTTTTTCTGATCGACCTCCCTGACGCCTGAAATCTGACATAATTCAGCTCCAGTCTCATATTTTTCAGTTTCCTGAAGACAGACAAACAATCAGTGTTCGCTTCTTTCCTTCCATCCCACCTCTTTTTTATTTCCTCAGCTCTAAACGGTGCAGACAGGAGTCTAAACAGCTCACTGAGGGAGGGGGGGAGGGGGGGGAGGGGGGGAGGAACAGCACATTTCTTTTTCAGGGGGAGGTAGAAGGATGGATGCAAACCGACTGAGGGGAAATTAAAACACGTAAAATTAACACAGCAGAACATTTCGCACATTCCCAGAAGCCTCAGCGCTAACAATCTGTCCTCGCTCCGTCTCTGTGTGTTGAAGGAAGGAAATCAAGCAAAAAGTTTATTTTAAGGTGGAATTATCATCCACGCTTCAGCTGTTCCCTTTTCCGTCAGCAGGTCTGAAACTCTCTGACCTGCAGCATCGAGCTGAAAAAGCTGCAGGTAGAAACGAGACATTCGGCTGAAAATGTTCTGATACCTTAGATTAATGTGAGGAAACAAGAAACAGAAGATATTTTTATGATCAGGATGTTTTTAAGAACAGATCAGCTCCAAATGTTTTCAATGGGCTGCATACAAGCCAGTTTAACACCTGCACTCTTCTACTACAGAGCCATGAGGAGCGCATTATTCCTCCATCATTAGATGCTACTGTCTTTAGTATCGAAGAGGATACAAAAGTTTTCAAAGTGGAAGAATATCATTAAGTCAGTGACTTTAAAGTATTTATAAATATTTCAGACTAGGCTTGAAAAATGGTGTTTGTTCAACAAGCGATAATCTTGAGATCATTAAAAGATTTTCACAAGATTGTCACGAGATTTTACCACGCTATTTTCACAAATCAGCATAAAATCTTCTTAAGATCTTGATAAGATCCCAAAATCTGGTCGAGATAATCACAAGATCGTCATGATCATCACAAGACTGCTTTGAAATCTTGATGACATCACTACAAGATCTTCACAAGATCTTTGCAAGACCTGCTGAGAAGGATGACGTCATCACATTAGGATCTGATAAATGGTTCATGACATGCTTGTTGGAGGAGTGGGCCTCAAACACCAAGGTCTGCTCATAGCTTGGTCTTGGAAAGGCCTCCAGAGGGTTGGCCAATCAGAGTGGAGGGAGTTTGTAGGACAGAGATGCAGAAGTGTGGAATGCGTAACTGGGGAATTAATGAGTAACGTGGAATGTGTAAGTGCAGAATGGGTAGGTGCAGAATGTGTAGAGTCCATAAGTGTAAGTGCAGAATGTGTAAGTGCCGAATGTGTAAGTGCCAAATGTGTAAGTGCTGAATGTGTGAGTGCAGAATGTGTAAGTGCCGAATGTGTAAGTGCCAAATGTGTAAGTGCTGAATGTGTAAGTGCAGAATGTGTGAGTGCAGAATGTGTAAGTGCCGAATGTGTAAGTGCCAAATGTGTAAGTGCTGAATGTGTGAGTGCAGAATGTGTAAGTGCAGAATGTATAAGTGCAGAATGTGTAAGTGCTGGACGTGTGAGTATGGTGATTGTAAGTGCAGAATGTATATGTGCTAAATGTGTAAGTGCAGAATGAGTAAGTGCTGAATGTGTGAGTATGGTAAGTGTAAGTTCAGAATGTGTAAGTGCAGAATGAGTAAGTGCTGAATGTGTGAGTATGGTAAGTGTAAGTGCAGAATGTGTAAGTGCAGAATGTGTAAGTGCAGAAAGTGTAAGTGCTGAATGTGTAAGTGCTGAATGTGTAAGTGCAGAATGTGTAAGTGCAGAAAGTGTAAGTGCTGAATGTGTAAGTGCCGAATGTGTAAGTGCAGAATGTGTAAGTGCAGAATGAGTAAGTGCTGAATGTGTAAGTGCTGAATGTGTAAGTGCAGAATGAGTAAGTGCTGAATGTGTAAGTATGGTAAGTGTCAGTGTTGAATGTGTAAGTGCAGAATGTGTAAGTGCAGAATGCGTTAGTGTGGAATGTGTAAGTGTGAAATGCATAGGTGCAAATTGTGTGAGTGCAGAATCCCCAAGTAGGGAATGTATGAGTGCAGAGTCCGTTAGTGAACACTGTGTAAGTGCAGAATGAGTCGGTACAGAATGTGTCATTGTGAATGTGTAAGTGCAGAATGTGTAACCGTGGAATGTGTAGGCGTGGAATGCATTAGCAGAAAGTGCAAACAGTCAAGATGTGGTTTGGGATGTTTGTGGAAAAATAACAAGTAATAGTATCAGTATCAGTGATATGAGCCTGAATTTTACTTAATCAGAAAGGAGATCAGTGTTATCGAACATCACCAGAAATTAGGGTTTACTAAAACATCAGAGAGAGAACTACGGAGACATTTTTTAGCTGTTAATCATTTAAAGATACTATAGGTGATTTCATGACGGTGTATTTTGTGAGTCTTGATGAATCGTTGACTCGACTCAGAAGGAAGTGATTCAGTCACATGTTCGTCCGTCACTTATCTTCGGGGAGGAAACCAGCGGGGGTGTGTTGCTTTCGGGCTTTTCAGTGACTCAGTTTCTGCACCGATCGTCCATAGATTCATAGATCAGCCGACCCTGCTGCCCCCCCCCTCCCTGTTTTTCTTTGATGGGGGGGGACAGCTGAGTGTAATCCTCCGCGCAGCAGATGCTGAAATGTAGGACGAGCTCGCAGGTTTCATCTCTCTCTCTCTCTCTCTGGATGTAATGTGTCGAGCCGCTCGTCTTTGGAGCTGTAATCCTGGGCTCTTACACCGAGGCCCGCCGAGGCCCCGACACATTTTTCTGCCCCACACACACACACACAGTGAAACACACACACACTCACACACACTCAGGCTGCATCACTGACACCTCAGAGCTAAATTTACCACGAGTGACAACGACAGGTGACCGGGCTCCTCCACAGTCCGACTCGCTCGCTCGCTCGGACACCGGAGGTCACAGGGTATATGACTGTAACTCTGCATGTGTGTGTGTGTGTGTGTGTGTGTGTGTGTGTGTGTGTGACAGGGAGGAGGGGGTGGTGTTTGAGTCTCGTCACACACTAACTCTCCTCAGTGCGATCTGAGCTCAGATCCAAACGCAGCCCAGTTCTGGGTCCCCTCTCCTCTAAGCCAGCTGGTCTGGCTTAAAAAAAAAAAAAAAACTCTTTCTTTTTCTTTTTTAAAATCCTTTTTGTTTGATACAAGGGATTGATCGAGCTCACCCACAGCTGGAGCTGCTGGGGAACCTTCCAGGTGAAGACGGATCGGGAAGCACAGGTGAGTCCGCTGGTTTACTTATCGGCGCAGAAATATTCAGGACGGTTTGAACATTACGCAACAAAACGGAAAACTCAAGTTTGTTTGTTTAGTTTGAGTTGGCGGCACGAATGGAAACAATGGAGTTTGAGATTTCCTATTCTGATTTCGACCACTAGGGGGCAGCAGAAACACCTCAAAGAGTTACCGTTAGAAATGAGTCGACAAAAAATTGCTCATGGGTCAGTGACATTTCTAAGTTTCAAAACAAGAAGAAATTAAAACGAAAGTAAAAAGCTAGATTCAGTTCAAATCAACATGTGTTTTCCATTTTTGTTAGTTCCCACTGCAAATAATGTTTATATGCAACGTTTTATTGCGTACTTTCCTTTAACTGCCCCCAAAAACGTCATGCAGCAAAATTTTCAAAAATATTTCTATTGATACTGTCAAAGTTGATGAGAATTTTTCCACTCCATACTCAGGCGCAGAATGTACGTTTTTCAGCATTTTCAGCATTTTTAACAGTGTTTTTTCCAATTAGAAAAGCAAAACTGTCTAAAAATTGGACACAGTTGTAGAATACATTAGCTTTTTCTTGTTGTGTTCAATCACGAATTTGCTCGTTAGAATATTTTGTCCCTGTGATTCATCCATGTAAAGTAGGCACTCATGTCCACTGTGTGCCCTCCTTACTCATGGTAACAAGGTTGGGTGAGGAATTCAATCCAGTTTCCAGTTAGAGAAATACAAAATAAAACAGTTAAGATAACAGGATTGGCTCTTGTTGTGTGGGTAAACTAAAAAAATTGCCTAAAATATTCTAAAAGATTCACTCTCTCGTATTTTGAACAAATATTTTTCACTTCAATACTAGATACATTTGTGTGAAGACACTAACTCGTACTTTTATTGTTGAATTCAGGGATTCAATTCAGTTAAACTTAATCCTCCTCAGATTTATTTTTTCAGCGTGTTCGCTGTTAATCTTTAAAAATGTGTCTCATTTCACTTAAAACAAAGTTACTACACAGATATTTTATCCGCCTGACGTGAGCTTCAAATTTTGTATTTTTATTTGACTTCAGACAGCTGTGCATTTTTGTTGGAATCCCATCATGAGGCTAATATGTCTTTAAGAAGCTGTTATGATTTTAAAATGTATTGAAATTACAATTATTGACTGTTAATTTAAAGAATAATTGTGTAAATATTATTAACATGATGCTGCCATTGTAAGTTCCTCTGGATTTATGTATATGATTTATTACAAAGGCACTCATGAGAATAGAAACTTAAGAATAAAGAAAAACTGTTCACATTTCAGTAAATGAATACAGCTTTATATTTAATTAGACCTTCATTAACTGTGCATTATACCTGTTTTTATTCTGCTGTTGCATTTTAAAAACAAAGTAAGACTTTCTGCTTCCTGCACAACCTGAATCAAACCTCAAATCTGCACAAACAGCAAATTCACCTCAAAGTTAATAACAGTAATGTCATGATGTTATGAAACTTAAAGCATAAAAAGTATATTTTGTTTTTGGCTCCTGTTTGATAATTTGCATTTAAAGAAGTCAACTAAAACATTTACATGTTCCATGTTCACCACTTTTATTTCACTGATTTCTCTTTTTATCCACTTAATTTATTCACTTATCACCTAAAATTTTAAGCAAAAAAAAATCATTTCTATAGGACGGGAAGTGTTGCATTAATATTTGTTAACAAAATAATGGCAATCATGTAGAGCACATTATGTACAAAAAAAAGGTTGTCTAATATAAAATGTTTATTTTACCAATGTATGGAAACTAATGGCCCACTCTCTACTACTTAAAGAACAATGCATGTTTTATTGTGTGTTGTAGCTTTTGCTTGTTTATTATTTTATGTTACTTATGCAGGTTTTAAAGTGTCTTTAAGAACTTTAAAAAGCACTATACGAAATATATGTATTTATTTGATTATTTTTGTTATTATTATTGGCAAATCTTATTACCTAAGTTGTTGTTGATGCAGGAAAAGCTCATTTAAACCATTTTATAGAACATTGAAATACAATAGGATGTTGAAAATTGGTCAGATGCTGGTATAATCCTGATTTTGTGTATATATTCTCTATAAATGTTCCAATTTACTCACATTAAGGTAGAAAATGTTCATATTTGAGATGCTGTAACCGAAACAACTGTTTATTTACAATTAAACAAATGAATTAACTTACTTAAAAGTGCTATACAACATGAATGTATTATTAGTATTATCAATTATTATTATGATTGTTATTAATTTGCAACTTTTGGATTTCGGCTTAAGAAAAAAATAACCTGAATTTTTGTCAATGCAGGAAGAGCTGATTGAAACCATTTTATATTGAATTACAGTAAGATATTATGGTATTGTTTGTGATAATTGTGATAATATAATTAGTCAGATGCTTTTAAAATGTCAATTTTAATGCTAAATTTCAGATAATTATTCCAATGTATTCAAGTTGAAACCACAACACTACTGAATATTTATTTATAAGCATATAAGTTATTTTATTACATCATTTTTTTTGCTCATTTAGCTTATAATGCATATTTTAGATGTGTTTTTATACATTTTTTGATTATATAAATAAATGTATTTATTATTTTCTCTGAGTTGTAGTGTTAAAAGTGTCCACTGTGAGGCAGTGTTGAGCCTGATTTGTGAAATAAACATGACAGTGATTTTTTTTTACAGTTTGTTGTCAGTGGACCTGTTGAAAATATGAAATAAAATAATAAAAATTAACATTAAAGTGATAAAGTTTATATATTTAACCTGTAATGTGGGTGAAAGTTTAGTTTTGTTTCTGTTATTAATCAGATTTGACTTCAAAGAGAATCTCTCACGAGCTCCTCTCCTGTTTGTTTCCTTTGTGTGTGTGTGTGTGTGTGTGTGTGTGTGTGTGTGTGTGTGTGTGTGTGTGTGTGTGTGTGTGTGTGTGTGTGTGTGTGTGTGTGTGTGTGTGTGTGTGTGTGTGTGTGTGTGTGTGTGTGTGTGAGTTTAAGAGAGAGAGAGAGAGTGTGTGTGTGAGTCAGTGTGTGTGTGTGTGTGTGTGTGTGATGCGGGGCGTGCGGGCTTGACACGCCAGGAAACAAACACAGAAGCGGGATAATCCTCCTCGAGTCTCCGTGTGGCTCTTTTCTGCTCAGTCAGGAGAAGCTGGAACAACTTTCCGTCTCCAGCTCCACACCGGGACAATCACACACTCGCTGCCCGGGGCTGAGGCTCATGTAACGGGCTGATCGCTCCGCGTCCCCCCGGCACAGACTCGTGAGGAAGTTTTCAGAGGAATGAAAGTGCGGGTGTTGTTTTTCTGCATCTACAGCGGGTAAGAGGAGCAAACACGACTGACACATGAGAGGAGATTAAACTTTGTGTTTGTTACTGTTATTTAATCTCTTTGAGACAGTTTTAGTCAAATTTCCTCTGCGTCAACATGAGGTGTTGTCTGATTAACGCGAAAGCTCCAGGGGCGGAATGAGCAATTTGGGGGCCCTGGGGGCACTAAAAGGGGGGTAAAGACTTTTAATTAAAGGGACTGTGAGGACTTTCTAGGTTATTTTTAAATGCTATTTGGACTGGTTTGGATTGATTTATAGTGCTTTAAAGTTTCTATGGCAACAACCGACTGTCAGTGAGAAGAGAGATCTGTGTTTTTCTCTGCTGAAAGTGATTTCTGTGATTTATTTAGTGGTAAAAGTGGAAACAGGAGCTGGAGTGTGTGACAGAAAAGAGACAGAAGAGAAGAAGAAAGATAAACAGAAGAGTAATAGAGCACAATATAAATGCTATAGGCTAAAACATGGACTGAAGGCTAAAACATGGACTAAAGGCTAAAACAAGAGCTAAAGGTGAAACACAGGCTTAAGGCTCAAACACAAGCTAATAGCTAGAACATGAGCTTAAGGCTAAAACACAGGTGAAAGGCTAAAATGAGAGCTATGTGCTGAAACACAAGTAAAAGGCTAAAACACAGACTAAAGGCTAAAACACAAGCTAAGAACTAAAACAGGAACTAATGGTTAAAACAGGCTAAAGGCTAAAGCTTGGACTAAAGGCTAAAACAAGAGCTAAAGATGAAACACAGGCTTAAGGCTCAAACACAAGCTAATAGATAGAACATGAGCTTAAGGCTAAAACACAGGTGAGAGGCTAAAATGAGAGCTAAGTGCTGAAACACAAGAAAAAGGCTGAAACACAGACTAAAGGCTAAAACACAACCTAAGAACTAAAACAAGAACTAATGACTGGAGCACAGGCTAAAGGCTAAAACACGGACTAAAGGCTAAAACACAAGCTAAGAACTCAAACAAGAACTAATGGCTTAAACACAGGCTAAAAGCTACAGTATAGGCTAAAAGCTTAAAAATGGGCTGATTGTTAAAGCATGGGCTACAAGTTTAAATACAGGTGAAATACCTAAACACAAGCTAAAAGCTAAACACGGGCTAATGGGTTAAACAAGAGCTAAAGGCTAAAGGGTTAAACACAAGCTAAAGGCTAAAACATGAGCTAAAGGCTTAAAGACAAGTAAAAAGCTACAACAGGAGCTAAAGGCTCAAACACAAACTAAAGGCTAAAACACGAGCTAAAGCTAAAACACAAGCTAGAGGCTAAAACACGAGCTAAAGGCTAAAACACGACCTGAAGGCTAAAAGACAGGTAAAAAGCTACAACAGGAGCTAAAAGCTAAAACACGAGCTAAAGCTAAAACACGACCTAAAGGCTAAAAGACAAGTAAAAAGCTAAAACACGAGCTAAAGGCTTAAACATCAGTAAAAGGCTAGAAGACATAAGCTCAAACATGAACTTAATGCTAAAACAGGAGCTAAAGGCTAAATCAGGAGCCCCCCACCAGAAGTTTAACGCATTAGAAATATCATTGGAATATTAAAACACGATGCTGATGTTGTTGTTTGTTTTTGTTGGTCAGTAAAAAAACATCACAATCACTTTCTGACTGAAAAAAAAAAACGTCTCACAGGAGCTTTAATATTCATAAAACGTTGCTGCTTTAATATTTTATTCACAAGTTTCTCTGTATCATGTGACGCAGCAGCTTGAAACTGAAGGCGAAATTATCTTGTCGGATTTATCTCGTCTTGTTTTTATCTGTTTTCATCAAATGAAAACATGTTTTGACTGTTTCCTTCTGCTGTGACGGATCTTTTGTGTTTGTAGTTTCCATCAGGGTAGAGCGACGAATGGAATCACTTTTATAAAAACAAACCAACGTTGACAAACACAGATGGTGTTTGGTTGTTGTTGTTATCAGTTTATTAAACTTTAAATTAAGGCTGAACAATTTGCAAAGATAATCTAACTGCGGCTATTTTCCCCTGTGATTTATTGTGCGATTATTTTTAGGTTCCCTGTCTAATGTGCTGTTAAAAACACACTTTTGGAAAAAAACATTGACATAACCTACAGCATAACAACAAACCGTGAAATGTTTTTAACTACTTGTGACTGATTTTTGCCCATTTTTCATCATTTTTATGACTAACAGAATATTTTCCTTTTTTTTTTTGCCAATTTTCTTTCTTTTTGACCAGTTTTGTGACTCAAAACTAATTTTTATTGCTTATTCTTGGGGTAATTTTTTGAAATTTTTTTTGCTACTTTCAGAATATTTTCCATTTTTGGCCGTTTTTCTTGTCAAATTGTTTTTGGTTTTGAACCATTTTGCCACTTTAAACTCATTTTTGTGTTAATTTTCACTCTGTTTTGCCTCTTTTCAGACCAAATATTGCTGCTTTCAGAATATTATCCAAGACTTTTGCTAATCTTCTCGCCAAATTTTGTGTCTTTCTGACTATTTTTACCACTTTAAACTCATTTTTATTGCTTATTCTTATTCTTTTTTGCCATTTTTTTGCCATTTTTCTAGCCAAAATTTTCCTCCTTTTAACCTTTTTTGCCACCCAAAATTTTTTATTGCTTCTTATTGTGATCTTTTTTTCATTCTTTTTTTGCCTCTTTTGGACCATTTTTGCTACTTTCAGCATATTTTTCAATTTTTTGCCATTTTTCTTGTCAAACTTTCTTTACTTTTAAACCATCTTTGCAACTTAAATCTCATTTTTATTGCTTCTTCTTTTGGTCATTTCCACTCCTTTTAGCCTCTTGTTGACCTTTTTGCTACTTTGAGAATATTTACCAATATTTTGCCATTTTTCTGATCAGATTTTCATTCTTTTTGACCATTTTTGCCACTTAAAACACAGTTTTACTGCTTTTCTTGTTGTCGTTTTTCACTCTTTTTGCCACTTGTGGACCAATTTTTTGCTACTTAAAAAATGTTTTCCAAAATATTTTGCTTCTTTTGCCCAAATTTTCCTTCTTTTTGACCATTTGTGCCACTTAAAACTCATTTTTATTGCTTCTTATTCTGGTCATTTTTCACTCTTTTTTGCTACTTTCAGAATATTTTCCATTTCTGGCCATTTTTCTTGTTAAATTTTCTCTCTTTTCGACCAATTGTGCCACTTTAACTCATTTTTATTGCTTGTTCTTGTGGTCATTTTTAACTCTTTCTGCCTTAGTTGTAGAATTTTTACTACTTTCTGGATATTTTTTAAATTTTTTGCCATTTTACTTGTCAAATTTTCATTACTTTTAAACCATCTTTGCAACTTAAAACTCATTTTTATTGCTTCCTCTTGTGGTCATTTTTACTCCTTTTGCCTCTTTTGGACCATTTTTGCTACTTTCTGAATATTTTTTCAATTTTTTGCTGTTTTTCTTGTCAAATTTTCTTTACTTTTGAACCATTTTTGCCACTTAAAACTCAGTTTTACTGCTTTTCTTGTTGTCGTTTTTCACTCTTTTTGCCACTTGTGGACCAATTTTTTGCTACTTATTAAATGTTTTCCAAAATATTTTGCTTCTTTTGCCAAGATTTTCCTTCTTTTTGATCATTTGTGCCACTAAAAACTCATTTTTATTGCTTCTTATTCTGGTCATTTTTCACTCTTTTTTGCTACTTTAGAGATATTTTCCATTTTTGGCCATTTTTCTTGTTAAATTTTCTTTTTTTTGACCATTCTTGCCACTTTAACTTATTTTTACTGTTTATTCTTCTGGTCATTTTAAACTCTTTTTTTTGCCTCTTTTTGACCATTTTTGCTACTTTCTGAATAATTTTTTAATTTTTTGCCATCTGTCCGATCAGATTTTTCATTCTTTTTGACAATTTTTGCCACTTAAAACTTAGTTTTACTGCTTTTTCTTGTTGTCATTTTTCACTCTTTTTGCCACTTGTGGATCAAATTTTTGCCACTTAAAAAATGTTTTCCAAAATTTTTGCCAAAATTGTCTATCTTTTTGACCATTTGTGCCACTTGAAACTCATTTTTATGCCTTTTTTCCACTCTGTTTTTTTTTAACCTCTTTTCAATCATTTGTTGCTACTTTCAGAATATTTTCCATTTTTTGCCCTTTTTCTTGGTGAATTTCTTTTTGTTTTTTTTTTACTATTTTTGCCACTTGAGACCTATTTTTATTGCTTATTCTTGTGGCCGTTTTTGCCACTTTTCACCACTTAGATTCTTTTATTCTACAAAGGTAGTTTTCAACAATTTGTCTCTTTGTTGAGTGACGCTGGTGTAGAGTCGAAAACATCTTGTGCAAAATCATTTTATCTGATTTTCAAAGGTTAAAGAAATATTGCACCGTCTGAGATCAGAATATTGCAGCTGACATCTTGTTATTTGATCTAAATTGCGATTAACTGCTCAGCCCTTGTCTGAATCTTTACATTTGTATCGGACGTCAAACGTTGAAAACGCCTTGTAGACCTGTAGCTCTGAAAACCGACGGGTGTTTCCCAGGTCGCTCTTTTTTTACAGCCTATGCTTTTGTGTGAATGTGGCGGAAGTCGAACATGCTTTTGCTAATTTGTTGTCTAAATTGTTGACAAATCTGCGGCGACTCTGGCTGCAGAGGAAGAGCCGCTCGGCCGCTAATCACAGGGTTGGCGGTCCAATCCTGCGCTCTTCCTGTCCACATGTCAAAGTGTCCTTGGGCAAAACACGGAGCCTCAAGTTGCTCCAGATGCTGCGGTCGAGCTGAAATCTTTGGGCATTTGGCGCCGAATTAGCTGTTCGCATCTCTGTTGGAAGCACATGTATCTGAAGTTTTCTGAGTCAGGTTCTGCAGAGGAAGTGGATTTAAGGATGTTTTCGTCCTTAAGTGGGTGAAAAGAGGTGTATCCTGTGAAGAAGAAGCTGCAGATGTTGCTCGTATGCTGAGCATGTGTTGCGACGTCTGTGCCACAAAGTGAGTCACTTCTCTGCTTATAGAGGGGGCATCCCTAACCAAACCACATTTATCAGATCAAGTTTCCTGCCTGGACGTCTAAAAAGAGACTTCACTCAGACTGTTTGTTCTTTTTAAAGCCACTTTGAGATTTATTTACATGTTTTTCCAGCCTCGTCTCACACAAACATGACCCCCTTTTACTTTCATTCAGGTACTTTCCTTCACTCGCCCTGAAGGAGCTTCTGTGTTTATGTTCTGTAAATAATAATGCCTCCATCACAAACACTCCATAGAGGACACTTTATGCTCGTCTCCGCGGTAACAAGAGACGTTCACAGTCCGTCATGAAGTCGCCCGCGGTGGAAAAGGTCTGACACAGAGGGAGGCTTGTGCACCAAACGCTGTGTACAGTCTGTTTTCTTTGATTGTNCAATATAAAGAATCGCTCACAACAACGTGGACGTCCTACCTGTTTGGGGTCATTACGTCACATCCTGACGCCCGTACCCTGAATATTCACTCTCCTTTCCACCAGAGGAATCCAGAGTTCAAACATATCAAAAGTGTTGTTTCATCAAATTATTCCAAGTGGTGAAATTTCTCCTGTAAAGTCCGTTGTTTGTCTGTCTGTCGTGTCCGTTCTCATCAATAACAGCAGCTTCACAGTCTTAGAGCATTTCCTCCTCAATGTCAATCTGACAAAGCTGCAAGTCTTTGTTTTCCTTAAGATTCCAGCTGCAAAATATATTTTTTTTCATATTGAGTTTTCATCCCAGGACAGCTTGTGATAGACAACAAGTGCTCCCTGCTTGACTGACCAATATGTCACAGTGGTCTTCAGTTATCGCTCTATTAGAGAGTCATTTATTGGCTAACAGGCCTGTCACTCTCTTATACAGCACTAGAATTACCTTACCGTTCACATAAAACCAGCCGTAGCCATTTAGGTCATTGGCGAGACCTATTTATCGCTGCGTTCAACAGACGAGGAACAATCTGTGACTGTCAACTAGAATTTCATGATTTTTGTTGAACATTTCCACTAAGAAAGCAAAGTTAACTACAAAGAGGACACCGAGCACTAATGAAGCTGGTTTTGTTTGCGCGAAGTCTTCGAACAGTGAGTACAACTCTGCCCGGTGTTTGACACCTGAGACTAAAAACTCTCTAACTCCTACAAGGTTTTACCCAAAAAGCTCAAATTTCACCCAGATGTAGATGAGAAGGTGTAGAAGTGACGTGGTGGATGTTTTATGTCTGACATGAAGCATCTTGAAGTTAATGATGTTCAAAAATTGGTTAGAAAAAGTGAAGAGAAAAGTTGCATTTATCCTGATGTGGACTTTAGCCACATATAAAAACATGACATTTTCTGAAAGTAGAGACTTTAATGTTTCAAATGAGAGTCACTGATGAATCTTAATTTTATCGTTTGATAGTTATAAGTTTAAAACATAGTATAGTTTATAGGTTAGAATTGGGTGGGATGTAAAGGGTTAAAGCCACTTTGAGATTTATTTACATGTTTTTCCAGCCTCGTCTCACACAAACATGACCCCCTTTTACTTTCATTCAGGTACTTTCCTTCACTCGCCCTGAAGGAGCTTCTGTGTTTATGTTCTGTAAATAATAATGCCTCCATCACAAACACTCCATAGAGGACACTTTATGCTCGTCTCCGCGGTAACAAGAGACGTTCACAGTCCGTCATGAAGTCGCCCGCGGTGGAAAAGGTCTGACACAGAGGGAGGCTTGTGCACCAAACGCTGTGTACAGTCTGTTTTCTTTGATTGTCATGTGGTTGTTTCGACCGTAAAGAGTTGTAACTCTGAATGGACCGATCTTTGCACCCACTGTGGTTTATTAAAGGGANGCCTCCGCCGCGCGCCGCGTTCACACACAGTCTGTACATCAACATATGCAAACACAAACTCTCCCTCCACACGTTCAGCCGGGTTGGAAAATAATTGGCACGGGAGCAGCTGAGGACTGCGTGAGATGGCTGATTTCCATCTCTCCCTCTGTTCACCAGTCGCTCTCTGTCTGTGAAACCAGAAGCTGCTCGTATTGTTGTTTGGGGTAAAAAGTTCATTCTTTTATTTTTGGAGTCCTTCTGCTTTACACTGGGCCTAAAAATAGCGCGGAGGTTTGTGCACGTGGGCGTTCGGAGGGTGAGCTGGGTGGAGATTTGCTGTCATCCTGGAAAAGATCAAACCCTGCATTAAATCAAACCTACAGATAACAGCACACACACCCACACACTGATTTTGATTGTTTTACGCAATCTTCTCTCAGCTCCTCACGTCTCGGTTTGGCCTAAAATTCCCTTCACGACAACATGCTGAGTGTGCTCGTCTGCAGGAGCTCTAAATTTAAACCGTGTTGATCCTTGTTCTGTTTTCCTGAAGCGAGGTAGGCTCACAGGCAGCGTGACTCAGACGCTAGATATTCATGTAATGCTCGCCGGCTGGCGTGTCGCTGCTCGCTGCAGATCACTGCGATAATATCACGCCACTCCACTTAATCAAAGTGTTTGGTTTTATTGTGGCAAAACACATCAATTATGACTTTATGTCAGAGGCTGTCAGCTCATATTCAAACATTACTAATGTGGAAAAACAAGGAGAGGAGCGTCACACAGAGGAGGTGGAATTACACAACGCTGCAATCAACGCTTACCGTCACAAACTCGCTGATCTTTGCTTCATTTTCTGTATCAATCCATTACAGCCGCAGTCATTAAGACTGATGAACTCAAAGTGCCGTCCTCTGTTTGTCTGTTTGTGTTTGCCTGACTCAGAAAAATGATGTTTTATTCACATAAAATCAATCAAAAGAGGCAAGGTTGCAAACGACCTCGATTTAATGAGCTGGAAAGGAAAAATAATAATTAATTTTAAGTTTACAAACCAGCAACTTAAAGGGAAAACACCAAATTTAGACTCTCAGCAACATGAACTTACCAAATAAGTATGTACACTTGTGACAATGATCCAAAACACAAGGATAAGTGGACCTGCCATTGGCTACAGCAGAATAAAGTGAAGGTTCTGGAGTGGCCATCTCAGTCTCCTGACCTCAATATCATTGAGCCACAAACCTGCAGTTTCATATCATTTTCTATGAGTTTTCCCTCCTCAAAAGAGAAATAAAAGCAGACTGACAGTTTAATAATATGAATTCTGAGAAAGAAAGCCGAACCTTTGGAGAAAAAATGCCAAAATTCTGAGAAAAAAAGTCAAAATTATAAGAAAAAAAGTAACATTTTTAAGAAAAAATTATGAGAAAAAAGGCAAACTTGTGATAAAAGAGTCAAAGTTCTGGGGCAAAATGTCTAAACTTTGAGTTAAAGAGTTAAATTTTGTGGTAAAAAATCTTAAATTTGAGATAAAAGTCAAACTTTTGAGGTGCTTAATCAGAATTTTGAGATAAAAAGTCAAAATTTACACTCATCAGCCCAGAAGCTGCACATGAGACGTACTTGGACGTTCACACATGACAATGATTCAAAACACAAGGACAAGTGGACCTGCCATTGGCTACAGCAGAATAAAGTGAAGGTTCTGGAGTGGCCATCTCAGTCTCCTGACCTCAATATCATTGAGCCACTCTGGGGAGATCTCAAACCTGCAGTTCATGCAAGACAGAGCAAGAATTTACAGGAACTGGAGGCTTTTTGCCAAGAAGAATGGTCAGTTTTACCATCTGAGAAAATAAAGACCCTCATCCACAACGAGCACAAAAGATTTCAAGCTGTCACTGATGTTAAAGCGGGAAATACACGACATTAAGAACTGGGGGATGGAATCTTTAGATCGGGGTCATTTTGGAAGTTTCTGTTCTCATTATGATTTAAAAAGAGTAAAAACAGTTGTTTATAATAAGTGTCACAGGGAACATTGGGCCTAGCACCAGTTAGCATCAACATGCTATGGGCTGCTAACAGCTGATTTTGGGTGTAAAAATTTAAAATGATATTTCTGAAGTTTTGATAAAGTACAATTGCACCTTGCTGGTGTTTCCATTATGAGTAGAGTTGCGCACAACTTGTGTAAAAACTTTCACCAGATTCAATTTGCAGAAGAAGGAAGTAGGACTGTAAGCAGCGGTAACCATGGATACCACAATCATTTTTAGAGCTGAACTGACATTTGGATAAGTGTTACTCTTGTTGCTGATGTTGTCGGCAGATAAAGGCAGAAAAATTATATTTTGGTGTTTCCAAAACAATTTTTATTGTGATATTTAGGTTTTGCACCAATCTAGGTGTTATGGAAGCACGACTAATGTATCCATGGTTACACGTAAGATTCACAGACAAACACAGGAAGAAAAATAGTGAAAACACAGCTGCAGATGTAACCACTTTGGTGTCCATGTCAACAAACGAGCCATAAAAATAACGGGAGGCGCTTTAGCCTAACGTGACCGGGCCAATGTTTTGTATAATCACTTTGTAACTCAGCTTGTAATCCCATTTCATAACCCAACTCCCAGCAGCCTTTGTGTGAAAGGCCACCTCTAACTGTCACTTCCTCTTCTGACTCCAAAACCCACCAAATACCAAACCTTTGAGACACTCACAGACCGATTATCCTTAAAAACATTTCTCCGTTTCTGGTTTTCTGACTGTTTTTCTAACTCTGAAAAATTATGTTGTCACTCGTACAGAATCACTTCGTAACGCCACCTCGTTACGACGCCTCATAACGGCGCCCGACACTCTTAATGAAGTCGTTTTTGTGTCCAAGACGAACCGAACTGATGACGTGTCGAACATGTTTGTCTGATACGTTGGTGCAGGTGTTTGGACGCTCTAAAAGAAAAACTCTCTGAAAGAATATTTTTAAAGCACAACAGAGCGGCAAGTTTTCAACTAAAGAAAAAAACTTGAAAAAAAGCTTTTATCTCTAGGAAAAACAAGGAGCAAAAATATGTTTTTATATTGAGGATGTGAATACTAACAGCTCCAAATGTTTTCAACAAACATAAAAAAATGCGTGCTTGCTTTTAAAACATAAAATATTTTTCAACACTTATTTGTCTAACTTCTGCATTCTTCTAGTTTGTAGCCCTTCAAAATAAAGGCATCTAATATACAATATAACTTGCAGAATACTAACAATGGTTCATAATATACCTTCAAAATAAAAGCATCCACCATGCAAAAACTTGCTGAATACTTACAAGGGTTCAAAAGACACCTTCAAAATAAAAGCATCTTCCGAACAATATTTGCAGTAAACTATATTCGCTCCAAAAGACAACTTCAAAATAAAGGCATCTACCGTACAATATAACTCGCGAAACACCAACAACAGTTCAAAAGACACCTTCAGAATAAAAGCATCTACCAAACAATATATAATTTGCAGTAAACTATAAATGGTTAAAAAGACACTTTCAAAATAAAGGCATCCACCAGACAATATGTAAAGGTAGAAAACTTACTATGGTTTATAAAACACCTTCAAAATAAAAGCATCCACCATACAATATATCTTGCAACAAATTGGTTAGGGTTCATAAGACACCTTCAAAATAAAAGCATCTACCATTCAGTATATAATTTGCGGTAAACCATGAGCAATGTTTTAAAAGACACCGTCAAAATAAAGGCATCTACCGTACAGAATAACTCACAACATACCAAAAACAGTTCAAAAGACGCCTTCAGAATAAAAGCATGTACCAAACAATATTTAATTTGTGGTTAACCATAAATGGTTCAAAAGACACTTTCAAAATTACGGCATCTACCAGACAATACATAATCGTGGCAAACTCACTATGGTTCATAAAACACCTTCAAAATAAAATCAGAATCACTTCATAACGCCACCTCGGTACGACGCCTCATAACAGCGCCCGACACTCTTAATTAAGTCGAACTGATGACGTGTCGAACATGTTTGTCCGTTACGTTGGTGCAGGTGTTTGGACCCTCTAAAAGAAAAACTCTCTGAAAGAATATTTTTAAAGCACAACAGAGCGGCTGATTGGCAAGTTTTCGATAATCTAACAATGGAGCACTATGGCACAGAGGAAGAAGACACACACACACACACACACACACACACACACACACACACACACTTGTTAGCAGAATGAAAAGCTGCATGTGACGTCTCTTTGTCAAGGCCTCACAGCGGCATTGTTCAGCATCTGTGTTGTTGTTTTCTGCTCGTTTCCTCGCTCTTCCTCTCCTGGTAAACATGCTGGTGTCTGCTCGTTGTCGAGGAGAAAGTGACAGGAGTTTTAGCCGCTCGGGGTCTCGATATGATCAGTTGGCGTTGGACGTCGTGTTCACATCCTTTCCTGGAGGCAAATCTGGTTAAACGACTGAATCTGTCTATAAACTAATCAAAAAGCTCCATCCTTAAAAAGAAAAAAAATCACCAGATCATCACAAGATCCGGTTTATGATAGAGTAGTTGGAGGGAAGGGGCCTCAAACACCAGGTCCTGACCATAGCTCCGCCCCCAAAGAGGCCTCAAGAGGGCTGGCCTGAGCCCTAAGACACCTGCCTGGACTATTTTGCTTATCTTGACCATAAAACGGTCAAAAAATGTCCTGTGAGTCAGAGCTTAGGCCCATTTTTTTCTGGAATACTTTTAACTTTCAATATCTGATGTTATTTCCAATTTACTGTATGTTGTGTGAGAGAAAAAGACTTCAAACAAACAGATCGAAAACTTTTAACAGAAGAAGTTGAACATTCGGACATTAACAAACATATGTGCAAGAGCATTTATGAGATTTTTTCTTATATTTGGTAAAATAATAGGTATTTGACAGCATCACCACATCCTCCAGCATCTCACAGCTTCTCCCTCTCTTTGCACAAAAACCACTGAAGGATGTTTTCTCCTCTTCATGACATAAAAACTTAATCTGGAAGAAGAGGAGAAAGATATACAGGTCAATGAGGTGACGTCCCCTTTTTTTGTGTCTGAGTGCAATATTTCCTTCCATCATGAATTGAGTATTTCATCACATGTATTTCTTTATCCTATGAAACCTGTGTTATTTGAACACATCTTTAAATTATTAAAATATAACATGTTTTTTTGTGTTTTGGTTCCTCAAACCCCCAAAATGTCAGGTGGTGCAACCGTCCTGACAAGTATCCACAGTAATTAAACTCTAAAAATTGAATGTCAGTTATTGTAAATGGAAATTAAAAATACAGTGGCATTATTTTATGCTTGAACCTTTTTAAATAAAACATTCTTTGCAAATAAAAAGAATTTTAAAGCTGTTGAGAAATGTAAAAAACTTTTGTCCCGTAATTTTCACCTTGTCAAATGNCAAAATGAAAATGTATGAGTCACTACAGACACTTGAGAGATACTTGCCAATAATTTCACACAGAAAAAATAACAGGAACATATAAATATATTTTCATATATTTGGTTGCACCACCTGACATTTTTGGGTGCTCAAATTAAAAATACTAAAAAATAATGAACCTAAAAACTTTGAAATGTTGGTCAACTACTGAAATCTGTTAGAAAACATAATTCTTCACTCAGAAATATGTTTTTATCCATTTTCAAAGAACTTTTTAAAAATACGTTTTTAGACCCTCTTTTTGTCATTGACCCATGAATAAAGTTTAGTAAGTTAGTAGTTTATTGCAGAAAGGAGACTTTTCTTGCCCACAAGTGAGCGCTGAAAAACATGTCGTTGATGGACGAGGTTTGGTTTGGTAGTGAAGTGTTTCATGCAGTGTGCAGTTATTTTCAGTAATTCAGTGTTTTCATGTGATGATGTTGAAGTTTAATGGTTATAGTCACAGGTGATGAGACTTTTCTAAACGTCAGGCTTCATCTTTTCCCACTTTTTGACTCTTTGTTCAGCAGATAAAGGAAGCGCTGGCTCGCGGCTGCTCTGGTTTTACATAATGTAACTGTCAGTGAATATAAAAGTGATGATGATGATGATGATGATGAGGAGGATAAATAAAAAGAGGAGCATGTGAGAAGCTGTTTGGGCATGAAAGAAGCACCGTGGTCATAATCTGGCCTCTTTTTGTTCGGAGAGCACACCTGCGTCATCCTCTTACGTCTTCGCCAATCCCAATTTCATTCTCCATTTCCTCCCGCGTGCCTGCAGGCTGGCAACTCCTGAAAGCGAGCACGCCTTTTTTCACCCTCTTTCTCTTTTCTCCTTCGTCCCGCTGTGATGACAGCGACCGAGCTGCCAAGAAAACCTGCCGCGTGTGTGTGTGTGTGTGTGTTTGTGTGCGTCTGTCTCACCGTGTGTGAACATCCAGTTAACTCCACGACCCAAGCTCTTAAGCTCCACTTCAGGAGCGACACACAGGTCACATGGCACACACACTTTACACACACTTCACACACACACAAGTGCATGCACTGATAGTCCTGCACACTAGAACAGATTTTGTCACTTCTTTGTCGCATGTTTCAGACTCTGTGGCTCAGAAGAGACTCACAAGTTTGATGAAAAACTAAAGCAGAAGAGTCATCAGAAGTAGATCATGTATACAAGGTTTTTCTTTCACTAAAATAAAGATGTTTGACCTTTAATCCTGAAAACAAGATGAGTTTAATCTTCAGCCTCTTCTTTAAAAACCTCGTAATAATCTCTACAGCTCATTTAACTTTTATAAAGACAGGTAAATAAAAAAGCCATGAATGATGAGTGTTTTTATTGCTTTTCTGAAAAACATCAGATGAAGTCCTTTGAGTTTCCTCCTCCTCAAAGAAACCTTTAAACTCTAAGAGTGTTTTAACCTCACTTAAAAACAATTAACCTATTAATCATCACTTTATTTCTGTCTTTATGTCTTAGTTCCTCTTCTCTCATCGAGCACATTCACCGTCTCTTTTCCGTCTTCTTCACCAAAGACAGAATCCTGTCTTCGAAACGTGGTTCCTCAAACCTGCAGATGTGTTTTTTTAACGCGCGGCTCTTCTGCATTTGCATGCTGACATGATCGGTTGTTTCACTTCCTCCCTGGGGGGGGACGGTAACCCCCTGAGGAAGCCGCGTGTCTGGGTGTGTCAGGGGGATACAGGACGAGCATGCAGACAGAGAAGACGCAGCCTGTCTGTGCGCGCACGGCGGTTGAACTCTACGTTATATCACAACGTTATAACCCACACGCAACCGTCCTAATTAAACTCTGTGTTCATACACGCTTCTGTTTATGCTCCATCACCGTGGACACGCCACCTCCAAAGGTGTGACACAACCCACAAACTCGTTTATCCTCTTCATGTGTGTGTGATGTTTGGGTTTGACCCTCATATGTATATGTGTGTGTGTGTGTTTCTCGTTGCAGGATTCAGCAGTTTGGGAAAGAAAAGTGAAAAAACCGAAGACCTGAAAGTCGAGTAAAGGATTCAAAAGAGACGACGAAGAAAGGAAAAACGACAAAATAGCCAAGATGGGGAGGAAAAAGATTCAGATAGCGCGGATTATGGATGAACGGAACAGACATGTGAGTATAAAAACCAGTGAACACGTTTCAAACACCTTTAACATCTTCACGACCTGACGCGACCTCTGCAGCTTCAGGAAAAAGTCGAGGCAACAGTCACAAAAATCAGGGAGCTACACTGCAAAAACGGAAATCTAAGCAAGTCATTCTGTCTTATTTGTAGTAAAATTGTCTTATTGTTCTTAATTTGAGCCACATTCACCAGACCAGGTCATAAAAATGTCTTATTTCAAGTTTTTTAAGACAAAAATCAGGTGTAAATTGGTTGTAACAAGTCAAAAAAATCTACCAATGGGATAAGACGAATTCGCCCGGGAAGTTTCTTGAAATTAGAAACAAGAATCTTTTATCTTATCCCATTGGCTGATTTTTGTTTTACTCGTTACAAGCAACTGATGCCTCATTTTTGTCCTTAAAAAACTTGAAATGAGACATTTCAACAGTGACTGACTGTTTTGTTCTTGTGCTGCTGAATCTACTGACAAAATGTGCATTTGTTGCACTTTTTCTGCAATCAGAGAGAAAAATTTGTGTATAAACACAAGAGTTGTCAGCTGCTGCAGAGGGAAAGTTAGTGCCGTGCAAACAGGAGATGAAGATGCATTTCATAGTAGCCTCACCTAAAATAAAATCACTTCATTATCATCAATTATCACTTCACAGAACTTACAAACTGCAAACTGACACTTTTGGTAGAAGGATCTTAGGGCTGCAGAGAAAGTTCATGGAACAACATGGTTCTATGATGTCACAGATGATGTCACTGTTTTTGTGGAATGTTAACTGTTGAGAGAGTCTGTGGATATTCTCAGTCATCCAGGTCATAATAAGTCTCAAACAGGCCAAAGGTACGTCAACTGGACCGACCTCGTGTGAGTCAAGGACGTTTCGCCTTCATCAGTTCTGAGCCGATGAAGGCGAAACGTCTTCTGCTCACGAGGTCGGTCCAGTTGACGTACTTATGACTTGTTTGAGACTTAACCGTTGAGGGTTTTTAGAGTGAAAGAAGACTTAAGTGTTGTTGTATGAAGTGAAGAAAGTGATGAAACCGTGTTGCTGCTAATGCTACATGTTTATTGAGGTTGCCTAGCGTCTGCGGCGGCGGACAACTCTCCTGCGTCTGCGAGCCGCAGTGGACCTGGCGGCCCTCCTGCGTCTGCGAACGGGGCGAGAAGCACGTCTGCGTCTGCGTGGCATCGTCAAAAACTGACCTCACACATCAAAGGAGGGTCTACTTATTGACTTTTAAACACACACTATACATTAATTTATGATTGATTGTTTACATTAAAGTTTACGTTATTTACATTAAAGATGAAGGAGCCTGAATGTTGAACTCAACGACCTCGATCTAGAGCAGTGGTTCCCAAAGTGGGGGTCTGGACCCTTTGGGGGGTCGCGAGACATTGATAGGGGGTCATGGAATGTGTCCCAAAATCGAAAACTATGAACAATTCATGAACATTTTATCCATTATTGTGAGAATAAAAGCAAAAATTGGGGTGAAAGATAATATAAAATTATGCAAACAGAAAATGTTTTATCTCTTTTTCACATTTCTTTGTTCAAGTTTGATGCCGTGAACTCAGCAAAGTGCACATTAGTCGGTAAATTTTCTATCGATCAGTTAAATTAAGTATCCTCAGGGAGGGTTTTGTTGGTTTTTGTCTGTTTTTGGATTGGCCCATTAGTGTTGTACCACAGCAGGGGGTCACCAGTCCCTAACGCTGCTATTTTGGGGGTCACAGGCGGAAAAGTTTGGGAACCCCTGATCCAGAACGTTCTCTGTGGTGGATCTTTTGGGTCGTTGAGTTCAACATTCAGGCTCCTTCATCTCTAATGTAAATAACGTAAACTTTAATGCAAAGAATCAATCATAAATTAATGTATAGTGTGTGTTTAAAAGTCAATAAGTAGACCCTCCTTTGATGTGTGAGGTCAGTTTTTGACGATGCCACGCAGACGTAGACGTGCTTCTCGCCCCGTTCGCAGACGCAGGAGGGCCGCCAGGTCCACTGCGGCTCGCAGACGCAGGAGAGTTGTCCGCCGCCGCAGACGCTAGGCAACCTCAATAAACATGTAGCATTAGCAGCAACACGGTTTCATCACTTTCTTCACTTCATACAACAACACTTAAGTCTTCTCTCACTCTAAAAACCCTCAACGGTTAAGTCTCAAACGAGCCATAAGTGCGTCAACTGGACCGACCTCGTGAGTAGAAGACGTTTCGCCTTCATCGGCTCAGAACTGATGAAGGTGAAACGTCCTCGACACACATGAGGTCGGTCCAGTTGACGTACCTTTGGCCTGTTTGAGACTTATTATGACCTGGATGACTGAGAATATCCACAGACTCTCTCAACAGTTAACGTTCCACGAAAACACTGAAATCATCTGTGACATCATAGCACCATGTTGGTCCATGAACTTTCTCTGCAGCCCTAAGATCCTTCTACCTTCTACTAAGTTCTGTGAAGTGATAATTGATGATAATGAAGTGATTTTATTTCAGGTGAGGCTACTATGAAATGCATCTTCATCTCCTGTTTGCACGGCATTAACTTTACCTCTGCAGCAGCTGACAACTCTTGTGTTTATACACAAAACTTTTTCTCTGATTGCAGAAAAAGTGCAACAAATGCACATTTTGTCAGTAGATTCAGCAGCACAAGAACAAAACAGTCGGTCACTGTTGCTGGTTTTTTTCGGTGCGTGCACACAGTGGAGATTTAGGCCTCATCCACACGAAGTCAAAACGCTTAACAGTTTCCAAAACGATCGTCATGAAGATGAAGGCGTCTCAGAAAATGTGTGCGTCTATATAAATGCACTCGAAGCTGTAAAACACCTGCCAGATCTCTAGGGGCGCTGTAACGATATGAGGGAAACAAACGGAAACAGAAGAACAAAGAGTGGGCATGAAGACTTTTGGTTAAAGTTGTGCCGTACTGTGTCCTCTATGATTGTTTGTTCAACTCTGTGGTGGTTGAAAACTAGAACTAGAACTCAATAAACATGTAGGTTTCATTAACTTCTTCACTTCATACAAGACTTAAAGTAAAACAACTTCAGTATCATCAGTTATCCCTTCTCAGAACTCACCTTTGAGAAATAATGCATGGTGCTATGATGTCACAGCTGATGTCACTGTTGATGTCACAGCTGATGTCACTGTTGATGTCACAGTCGATGTCACTGTCTTTGTGGAACCTTTACTTTGGAGAGTTTTAGTTTCTAAGGATGATCTGTGTCTGTGTGCAGCACAGTCATTACTCTAAACTGAACTCATGCAGCTTTTTAATGAAGCCTGTATTTCTTTCGTTACTTATTTCTTGAACATTTTTATTTATTTGAACATCTCCAGCAGCGACAGTCATTGCTGTGGCGTAAGTTAAAGCATTTACACTGTTTTCCTGTTGATGATAAGTATTTCCTCATTTGTTTAAAGTTGTTGTTGTTGGTCATAGGAATCAACTTCTCTCTCAACACATCAAGTCTTTAGAAATAAATCCACCGAGTGTGAAACCTCTCCAAATGTCAGTAATCGAGAGATTGGTTCCTTGAAGTTGGGGAGCCATTATAGCGCCACCTATTGGCTCAATGGCACCAAATTTGGCAAGGTGATTAAAGTATTTTATCTACATGTGTACCACAAATTTGGCATCAATAGCTCAAAATATTCCCGAGATAAACTCTTCACTTTAACGTGAGAGTATGCGCCCTGTTATCAGCACTTTGCCAAACTTAAAGGGCCAGCTGCATTAACACTGTATTGAATATCAAAAATCTACTCATGTGTTAGTATTTAACTTCATCCAAAGAGGTTTTGTACCAAATTTGGTGAGGATGGCTCGAAGTTTGAAGAAGTAATGGTGAAAAACATGAAGACAGAATTAGGCGATTTTTGATTTGTTGCTCAGCATGGGAACAAAATTTTGGATTCAAGACTGATAGTTGTGAAAAAGTGTTTAAATCAGAAGCACAAAATTTGGTGCATCCATTCTTTTCATCTGTAGGAATATGACTGCCAAAAGTGAAGCTGATTGGATGTGTATTTTCAGTATGAGGAGGGTAACATGTTGGTAGCAGATTTACAATCACACGTCTTTAATGTTTGGTCCAAGTGCTCGAAGAACAAAACTCATTCTTCAAGGATTGAGGAGTATTTGTGTGTGAGGAGCTTTGGAAACTTAAAGTTAGTCTTCCAAACACAATCAAAGGCTTCAGGGACAGAAATACACCCTCACACTGATGATATAACGTCATATGATCCTCACAAGCTGTGATTCGCGCTTCCAACCAAAGCAGATATCAGAGAGGAGAGCTGGTCGTCTTTCTGCATTTTCACCCACAGACACACACACATATTTGCACACACACACACACACACACACACACACTCAGAAACTCAAGTCATGTCTGGGGGAGGGGTTCTTCTCTTCCTGTTATGACAGGAAATGCAGGCACATGTGCTTCCTGACCCCTAAAGGAGCGGGGCAGCACTGACCTCATCACCGTCCCAGACTGTTCGCGCTTTACACTCATACATGTGCAAAAAAAAAAAAAAAACATTTAACAAAACTAGACTCTAAAGGGCTGAACCATTTGCAAAAATAATCTAATTGCTATTATTATTTCCTATATTGCTTTTGCAATTTTTGCCCAATTATTTGTTGGTTCCCATCTTCTAAGTTTTTAAACAAACTCATTGTTGAACATGAACAGTTTCATTAATTACAGCACAACAACAACAACCCACTACCACTACAACTGGGACTGATTTTTACACATTTAAACCACTTTTACCTTCTTTTCTCAAACTTTTTGACCTTTTTTTGATACTTTTTTCACTATTTTCCAAGTTAACTTCCAATTTTTGCCCATTTTTGACACTTTTGGACCATTATTTGCAACAAACGGACTGTTTCACAAGTTTTTTTTTCCCATTTTCTTGCCCTTTTGGCCATTTTTTTTCCCCACTTTTCACTGGTTTTTGTCACTTTTTTCACCACTTTTGCTCCTTTCTAATTCTTTTAACCTACTTCCAAAGTCATTTCAGTCACTTTTCACTCTATTCTTGCCACTTTTGGACCATTTTTCTGCTACTTTTTGAGTATTTCCAGCTTATATCCCAATTAAAATGCTAATTGTTGTTGCTTTTTTGGCCATTTACCACCTCAAACTAAGTTTTATTGCTCCTCTTTGCTGTTTTTGCCTCTTTTCTCCACTTGTATAGTTTCTTTTGTAAAGGTAGTTTTTAACAGTTTGTCTCTTTGGTTGAGTAACTCTGGTTTAGAACAGAAAACATCTGACATTCAACGAATCAATCATCAACAAATAAAAACCCCAAAATATTGAACTTTTTCATGATATTCCAATTTTTGAGGTGTTCACGTTTATGCAAACAGGGTTTGTTCTGTATATATTTCTAACAAAAACCCTACTTTTCTCTTGCATATTTCTGTTTTTACTATTCAGAATGAGAATAATACAAAACCTACCATTCCCATTAATAAAGCAATTGATATCAAATTTATTACATTTTTCAAAATCCTAATTGTATTTATCTGACATGAAGCTCTTTGCTGTAAATTACAGCGTTAATTCGGGGAAAAATATTCGCCATTTGATTGTTTTTGCAGATCTTTCCGCTCTGTTATGAACTAAAGGTGAAAAGCGTTTCCCTCTCAGTGCTCACTCTCTGTTTTTCCTCGGGCAGTCATTGATTACTTTTTTATAGTTAAAATCAATTTCCAGACTCTTACAACTTCCATGAATTGTGCAATCCATTATGGTGAACACCAGGTGTGCTTTTAGTTACATTATTAATGTGTGGTAATGCTGTTTAAGTGCCGTTTGATTTAAATGGTCGGCGCAGCTTTTTCCTCATATGGTATAAAAATAAACGGGAACTAATGGATGTTTGGGAGCGCTGACAAAACACCTCCAACTTCAAGAAGGGTTGGAGTCGGATTACTGGAGCTGAACGCTAAATCAGAATGCTAACTTTCATATATTTACATTTTTAATCTTAGATATAAGCAGAAAATTAGTTGGATAAGTTGTAATTGGTTGTTTGTGTCTGTGTATCAGATCTTTGAAAACTGGCGACCACATTACAAGCAAACAACAAAAAGTTTCAATATTTGCTTTTTCTCTCCTTCATACCTGATTTACACATTTTCTTATTGTTTTAGTTTAATAAATGTTTTGAATTGTAGCTTAGAAACAAGGATGTTAGTAGTTATAACTCTACAGGGAAGGATTATAAACCAAATTCCCAGGCAGTTTCTGAGAAATTTCGCTCACATTTATGAATTTCACCATCTAGGTGGCGCTATACGACTTACCCGATGATTATCAAACTTGGAGGAATTCATCCTCTTAGTGTTGTGAACGTTTGTACCAATTTTCATTCCATTACTCCCAATAACTGATGATTTATCCACAGAAAAAAAGCAACAAGTGAAGTCAGTTGGAGACGATGAGCGTTGAGATTTAAAGGAAAAACTGAGTCGACTCTTTTCCTCCTTTTCCGTCTCCAGGTGACATTCACCAAGCGTAAGTTTGGTCTGATGAAGAAAGCGTACGAGCTGAGCGTGCTCTGCGACTGCGAGATCGCCCTCATCATCTTCAACAGCACCAACAAGCTGTTCCAGTACGCCAGCACCGACATGGACAAGGTTCTGCTCAAATACACCGAGTACAACGAGCCGCACGAGAGCCGGACCAACTCCGACATCGTGGACGTGAGTAACAAACCAACGCAGGAATATTCACAATAAACACAGAAAGAGAGAGAAACTGGAATCAGAGCTGAAACTTTTGAATGAATTTGAGGTTTTTGTGCCTTGGTGGATGAATATCTCAAGGTTTCTGGACTGTTAGTTTAAAGAAAAACAAGATATTTGTGAGTGTTATTGTTTGTTTTCAAGCTGCTTTTTTCCTGCTTTTAAACATTTGGTGAAACAACATGAATTGGGAACATGAAACCCAGATTTTAGCTGGATTTTTTTATGTTTCTTGCTTGTTGTTGGAACGTTTGGGGGGTTTTAATGTCACACATTGCTGACAGGCTGGAAAATCTTTGTTTCATTCCTGTTGATTGGGGTTTACTGTGTTGTGAAGTTTTGCGTTGGGTAGAGTAGGGTGCAGGAATGGGTATTAGCGCCTGATATGGGATTTTTGGCGATGCTGATACTGATACTGGGGGCAAAAAAAAGGTGATATCCAATATAATTTGTGTCCCTTTTTTGTGTCTGAGTGCAATATTTCCTTCCATCATGAATTGAGTATTTCATCACATGTATTTCTTTATTCTATGAAACCTGTGTTATTTGAACTGTAGAAATTTGATAATTTTATATTGTACAAAAAAACACAAAACCAAGGAGTTTGGGGGTTTTACAGTCCACCACGTTGGCAGGACTGTTCATAGGTGTGTCATTAAACTCTAAAAATTGAATGTCAGTTATTGTAAATGGAAATTAAAAATACAGTGGCATTATTTTATGCTTGAACCTTTTTAAATAAAACATTCTTTGCAAATAAAAAGAACTTTAAAGCCGTTGAGAAATGTAAAAAACTTCTGTACCGTAATTTTCACCTTGTCAAATGTCAGGGTGGTGCAACCGTAACATTAGACTTTTATTTTAAAGTGAAGAGAATAAAACAGGAAACAGGAAACTGCATCAGCCAGAGGAGCCCAAATGACATTTGTGACCAAGTGGAAAAGTTTGTAGATTTCTCTGAAATACTGATAAAAAAGCTTTTTTCACTTCATTGGTGACTGGAACAATTTCCATGTCAGGTGGTACAACCAATGAAATAATGTGAAATGTTATTTTAACATCAAATTATTTATCTTATTCACAAATAAAAGAAATGAAACACACAAAATGAAAATGTATGAGTCACTACAGAAACTTGAGAGATACTTGCCAATAATTTCACACAGAAAAAATAACAGGAACATATAAATATATTTTCATATATTTGGTTGAGCCACCTGACATTTTTGGGTGCTCAAATTAAAAATACTAAAAAATAATGAACCTAAAAACTTTGAAATGTTGGTCAACTACTGAAATCTGTTAGAAAACATAATTCTTCACTCAGAAATATGTTTTTATCCATTTTCAAAGAGCCTTAGATTTATTAATGAAGCATAGATGAAGGTTTTGATGCTCCATCCTCGGCCGTGTTGACGTTCTCTGCTCTAACCTGAACCTTGGTCTTACCTCCACTTATGTAACAGCATCAGGAGAAGAACACAATAGCAAGTGTATGCCTGCTTGGACACATGCTCACACACTCACACACACACACACACGTAAACACTCACTGTCGGCGAAGCACGACATGTCAACAAGGTCAAACTTAAGCTGTGAGGAGTCAAAGATCAGGTGTGTTTCTGCTGCTGAAAGTGACTTTTATTCTCTGAGTTCCTCCTGAATCATCGTAATTGTTCTTTATTAAAGCTTCAGGTTCGTTAATAATCAGATCGGACTCTTACAGTCGTGAACGTCTGCAGACCTCTAAAGCAGACATCAGCTCAGCGTGTCTTTGTGTGCGCACATGTCCGTCTCTACCTGAGCTTTTCCCTCCACGCGGCCGACCACATGGACTCTTGGCCGGCCCCCGTCAGAGCCCGGATTACTTCCTCTGTAATCCTGCGTAATCTGCTGCAATCCCGTTTAGCTCGTTAGTCTAATCTGCCGAGCGGCTTCCTCCTCCTCCTCCTCCTCCTCCTCCTCATCATCTCTGCAGAGGATCCCCACGCTGCAAACCGGCCGTTACTCTCTGCTGCTGCTGCTGTCACTTTTACACTCTCACCTCCTTTTTATGAGCTCAGGAGGAGAAAAAAAACAAGTCTTTAAGTGCATTTTAATTCCCTTAACTCCTGCAGAAACTCACTCCTCCACATTGTTTGCTCTTAACTTTTAAAACTGAAAATATTTGCAGCAAAAATGATGTTTTTCACCCTTTAAAAACCCAGCAAGTGGTCATAATCCTGCAGAAGTTGCACAAATACAACAGGAGCGTCCAGAAACTTATAGTAAACAGGTGGTTTCACATCATTTCTAGTGAATATTCTGCATGAAAAAGTTTTAAATTGAGCACAGTTTTGTGATTTGATGCCAGACATGAGTTAGATGCACATGCACAAAGTGATTTGCTACAGAAACTCTTCAGCATGAACTCATGTTATATTAAAGTGTAAATTAAAGACACTGAGAGCCTGAAGTCTCTTAAAATCTGGGCTGTTGTGTTTCCTGAGGTCTGAGTCGACCCGAAAGCCTCGCCTCGTCCCACACGCCTGCAGAGATTCCCGTGTCAGCTCCTGACTTTGGGTGTTTTGCCAGCGCAGCAGGTTTAATCTGCAGCTCTCTGAATGGAGGATGAGAGGGATAGAAGTCTTTGAGAAACATGTGTAACCTCCTGAGGGTAAAACAACAACACATGGCACGACGGCGTGCCAAGGTCTCAGACGCAGAGCCAGAGAGGACGCAGATTCTCCCAGGACGAAGTTTAAAGACGCTCAGACGTGTTGTTTTGGAGGCTTTAAAGTGAAGAAAGAGAGAAATCTGAAGTCTCTTTAAAGTGAGGTTACTTTAGCATAAAGACTGGAAGAAGAGGGAAGCAGACTGTTTATTTTATTTTGATGATTTAATGATTTAATGATCAGTCTCAGTTACATTTGCTTCTCATGTTTGTGTTTGAAGGAGAGTGAAGGTTGTTCCACCTGCATCAAAAAGGCCACGTGAAGAACAAATAGCTCAGAAAACAGATTCAGAAAAACAAAATACTCAACACAAAGAGTTGTGAGGTGTTCACCAAACTCTGGAGAGGAATCTTCTAAAACAGCGCCTCCTCTGTTTTATGGGTCAATGACAAAAAGAGGGTCTAAAAACTTATTTTTAAAAAGTTCTTTGAAAATGGATAAAAACATATTTCTGAGAAGATGGGGAAACTAGAAATTATTGCACAAAAAATCACAGTTAGATTATTTTTGCAAACCAGTGCAACCAGAAAAGTTTGATCTGTCGTCACTTTTTAACACTTTAGAGGTGATTAAACCAGGAAACGTGAACATAAGCAGAGTTGTTTTATACATAATCATCATAATTTAAGGATCTTTGACCCAGTTTTTCTTTTTTCCGTCTGTTTTTCTGATGGAGAACAAACCAAACTCAGGACGATCATGAGGCTTTGATGACGTCTCAGCTTTAAAACAAACTCAGCTCAGCGTCTCTTTAAGTGTCCAAAACATCGTGTTAGATGTGTGTGTAACGGTCCCCAAACCCCGCGCTGACGTCTTCGTGCTGCTTTTTCGTTTCATGACTCAGTCGAAGAGTCGAACATGTTCAACTTTCCACCACGTAACGTTTTTAAGAAAGAAAAAAAAAAAAAACCTCAGCGATGAGGAGCAGAGAGAGGAAACTTTGATTTCTCAGCCTGTGTAATAACACGACGGATGAAAGAAGCAGTTTAAGACTTTCTGGCGTGTGTGTGTGTGTTAGGAGTGTGTGTGTGTGTGTGTGTGTGTGTGTGTGTGGATAGTAAGAGCACAAAGCTGTGAAAAAACTCAACCCCATGAAAAAACTGTCAGACAGGAATTCAGCCGAAGAGAGGCTCCTTTGTTTTGGTCATCTCTTTTTTTTTTTTTCCTCATGTGGCGCGTTGGCATGTTGCCCCCCTGTGTGTGTGTGTGTGTGTGTGTGTGTGTGTGTGTGTGTGTGTGTGTGATAACTATCAGCTTATTGTATTGGTTCATTGAGCCCTGGGAACTTTGCAGCTATTTTTAAACCTGAGGAGTTCTGCATTCCTCACTTTTGCTCTGTTAACCTTATTTTGCCGCTCTGTGTGTGTGTGAGAGTGTGTGTGTGTGTGTTTCAGATTAGAAACAGATGAAGATTTAGTAGTCACGCACTCACACACACACACACAGACTGTGACGCTCACATATGCTCGCAGAGTTAGTCCAGTTCCTTTGTGTTGGCTCTGATCCCTCCCATCTAAATGGCTGGAAACCGGTAGTGGTCTAAAAATAGCGCGGTACACAGCTAAGAATAGACATGACGGGGCTGAGTGTGTGTGTGTGAGTGTGTGTGAGTGTGTGTGGTTTGCCTGCTGGATGAGTGTATGACTGTGTGAGCCGCTGGAGGAAAATAAGGAGGAGGAAGAGAAGCAACTTAAGGCTGAGTAACTGAGCTTTAGTTCCTCTCAACCTCCACATCCTCCCTAAAAAAATCACTCTCAGGTTTTACGGAAGCTGGATTTTTCCCTCCTGTTTCTGTGTTTTTTTTTTTATATCTAAAGAAGTCGTGTTTCTTCGAGTTAACTCTCAAACTCTCTGATTTATCACTGAGCTGGAGAACAACAGTTTAATTCTTGGTTCTGTTTGGTCAAAAAACATGTTGCCATGGTGATTAAGTACCCCTGCCTGTTCACACTAGCCGAACATTGCACCTAAAAATGTACAAAACCTAAATATTCCAATAAATAAGGTAAAGGAAGCTCCAAAATTTTAACAACCGCTCAAATTTGGATAAAAAGTTTGAACAAACTCATAAAGTAGTAAATAGTCAGTAAATAAATAAAGTAATAATAAATCAATAAAGTAAAATAGTCAGTTTGTTGTAAGAAATATTGTCCAAAAGTGTCAAAAATAGGAAAAAATTGGCATTAAATTGGGTTGTAACCTGCAATATAGTGTGAAAGTATCAAATAAATGGTCCAGTATTGGCAAGAAAAGAATAAAATGTGACTAAAATGACTGTGGAAGTAAGTTAAAAGAATTAGAAAGTAGCAAAAGTGGTAAAAAAAAACAAAAAAAAAAAAAA
>RPOG01000930.1:197269-207269 GCA_008086565.1 Thalassoma bifasciatum
GTGTGTGTGTGTGTGTTTCAGATTAGAAACAGATGAAGATTTAGTAGTCACGCACTCACACACACACACACAGACTGTGACGCTCACATATGCTCGCAGAGTTAGTCCAGTTCCTTTGTGTTGGCTCTGATCCCTCCCATCTAAATGGCTGGAAACCGGTAGTGGTCTAAAAATAGCGCGGTACACAGCTAAGAATAGACATGACGGGGCTGAGTGTGTGTGTGTGAGTGTGTGTGAGTGTGTGTGGTTTGCCTGCTGGATGAGTGTATGACTGTGTGAGCCGCTGGAGGAAAATAAGGAGGAGGAAGAGAAGCAACTTAAGGCTGAGTAACTGAGCTTTAGTTCCTCTCAACCTCCACATCCTCCCTAAAAAAATCACTCTCAGGTTTTACGGAAGCTGGATTTTTCCCTCCTGTTTCTGTGTTTTTTTTTTTATATCTAAAGAAGTCGTGTTTCTTCGAGTTAACTCTCAAACTCTCTGATTTATCACTGAGCTGGAGAACAACAGTTTAATTCTTGGTTCTGTTTGGTCAAAAAACATGTTGCCATGGTGATTAAGTACCCCTGCCTGTTCACACTAGCCGAACATTGCACCTAAAAATGTACAAAACCTAAATATTCCAATAAATAAGGTAAAGGAAGCTCCAAAATTTTAACAACCGCTCAAATTTGGATAAAAAGTTTGAACAAACTCATAAAGTAGTAAATAGTCAGTAAATAAATAAAGTAATAATAAATCAATAAAGTAAAATAGTCAGTTTGTTGTAAGAAATATTGTCCAAAAGTGTCAAAAATAGGAAAAAATTGGCATTAAATTGGGTTGTAACCTGCAATATAGTGTGAAAGTATCAAATAAATGGTCCAGTATTGGCAAGAAAAGAATAAAATGTGACTAAAATGACTGTGGAAGTAAGTTAAAAGAATTAGAAAGTAGCAAAAGTGGTAAAAAAAAACAAAAAAAAAAAACAGTGAAAATAGGTAAAAATGGCAAGAAGTTGGTATAAAACATGGGAAATAGTCAGTTTGTTGCAAGACAAATGGTCCAAAAGTGTCAAAAATTGGCAAAAATTGGCATTAAATTGGGATAAAACCTTGAAATACTCAAAANCAAAAAGTAGCAAATAAATAGTCCAATAGTGGCAAGAAAAGAGTAAAATGTGACTAAAATGACTTTGGAAGTTAGTTAAAAGAATTAGAAAGTAGCAAAAGTAGTGAAAAAAGTGACAAAAACCAGTGAAGAGTCGGAAAAAATGGCCAAAAAGGCAAAAGGTTGGTAAAAAACTTGGGAAATAATCAGTTTGTTGCAAGAAAAATTGTCCAAAAGTGTCAAAAAAGGGCAAAAATTGGCATTAAATTGGGTTGTTATCTAGAAACAGTGTGAAAGTATCAAATAAATGGTCCAGTATTGGCAAGAAAAGAATAAAATGTGACTAAAATTACTTGTGAAGTAAGTTAAAAGAATTAGAAAGTGGCAAAAGTGGTAAAAAAATAGTGACAAAAACCAGTGAAAAGTGGTAAAAATGGCAAGAAGTTGGTATAAAACTTGGGAAATAGTCAGTTTGTTGCAAGAAAAATGGTCCAAAAGTGTCAAAAATGGGCAAAAATGGACATTTAAATTGGGATAAAACCTTGAAATACTCAAAAAGTAGCAAATAAATGGTCCAATAGTGGCAAGAAAAGAGTAAAATGTGACAAAAATGACTTTGGAAGTTAGTTAAAAGAATTAGAAAGTTCGTTTTCATCACTTTTTTCACTGTTTTTGGTCACTTCTCAGCCTTTTTTACCGGTTTTTCCGTTTTCCAACCATTTTTTGAACCCTTTATTAGTCAAACAACGTTCTTTTTAACAGGTTTTCACAGTTTTTTCCCGTTTTTAACCGTAATTTAACCCAACTTATCTAGAAACAGTGTGAAAGTATCAAATAAATGGTCGTATACTGGCAAGAAAAGAATAAAATGTGACTAAAATGACTGTGGAAGTAAGTTAAAAGAATTAGAAAGTAGCAAAAGTGGTAAAAAAAAAAGTGACAAAAACCAGTGAAAAGTGGTAAAAATGGCAAGAAGTTGGTATAAAACATGGGAAATAGTCAGTTTGTTGCAAGAAAAATGGTCCACAAGTGTCAAAAATGGCTAAAAATTGGCATTAAATTAGGTTGTAACCTGGAATATAGTGTGAAAGTATCAAATAAATGGTCCAGTATTGGCAAGAAAAGAATAAAATGTGACTAAAATGACTTGGGAAGTAAGTTAAAAGAATTAGAAAGTGGCAAAAGTGGTAAAAAAAGTGACAAAAACCAGTGAAAAGTGGTAAAAATGGAAAGAAGTTGGTATAAAACTTGGGAAATAGTCAGTTTGTTGCAAGAAAAATGGTCCAAAAGTGTCAAAAATGGGCAAAAATGGGCCTTTAAATTGGGATAAAACCTTGAAATACTCAAAAAGAAGCAAATATATGGTCCAATAGTGGCAAGAAAAGAGTAAAATGTGACTAAAATGACTTTGGAAGTAAGTTAAAAGAATTAGAAAGTAGCAAAAGTGGTGAAAACAGTGACAAAAACCAGTGAAAAATGTCCAAAAGGGCAAGAAGTTGGTATAAAACTTGGGAAATAATCAGTTTGTTGCAAGAAAAATTGTCCAAAAGTGTCAAAAATGGGCAAAATTTGGAAGTTAACCTTGGTAATTTGGATAAAAAGTTTGAACAAACTCATAAAGTGGTTTTTATAGAAGACAATTTCCACTAGTTAAAATTATGGAAATGGAAACTGGCAAATTTGAGATTTTGTTTTTGGTCATGTTAAGTCAAAGTTATGAGATAATAAGTGAATATTATGAGTAAAAGGGTCAAAAATTTGAGATAAAAAGTCAGACTTTTGGGGACTAAAAGTCCAAGTTATGAGACATAGAGTTGTTATTTTTAGGGAAAAAAAGTAAGATTTAGAAATAAAAAGTCATAGTTTTGAGGAAAAGTCAACATTATGAGATACAAAGTTTAAATTTTGAAGACAAAAGTTGAGTATATGGGTTAAAAAAGTCAATATTTTGGGATGAATTTCTGAATTAAGAGAGTTCAGATTTTTGAGATAATGTAGTCAAAACTATGAGCATAAAGTTCAAGATAACGAGAAAAAAAATCAACATTTTTAGATAAAAAGTCCAATTTTAAGATAGAAGTCAGACACTCAGGAAAGAAGTCAGGGTTCTTGAGATATGAATTTGTAAATATTTCAATAAAAAATCAGAGTTTGATGATAATACAATCAAAACTATGGGAGTAAAGAAAAAAATATGAGAAAATAAATCAAATTTTTTGGATGAAAAGTCCGATTTTAAAATTTAAGTCAAAAGTTTGAGGAAAACAGTAAAATTTCAGGATAAAATTTCAAAATATTGGGGAAAAAGTTACATGTATGAAATGTTAAGTTGAATTTTTCTAAGATATAAATTCAGAATTTGTGGGAAAAAGTTGAAATTATGAGATTAAAAGTTGCAAGTTGAGAAAACGGTCACTTTTTGAGATAGGTGTCAAAATTATGATAAAAAAAGATACAATTGTGAGATATAATTTCAGAATTTTGAGAATAACAGTCTTATATTAAAGAGAATAAAGTCAAAGTTAAAGATAACAAGTTGAATTATTTGGTTAGAAATTCAAAATTTTGATATAGAAAGTCAGACTTTTGAGATAATAGAGTCAAAATTTTCACTTTGTAAACTAAAATTTTGACTGTCTTAGTTTGTTGTGGCTGGTTTTGTTGTGAGTTTGCTTCCATGAGTCATAAATTAACCTCCAGATTTATTTTAAAGTAGAATCATCTTCAGATTCAGGTTGAAACTTTAAACTCTGAATCTTCTGGACTTTTCCTCTTAACTCCGAGTTTACTCCGAGCTTTGGTGTGAGAACACGGCTGCACATGTTCTCAGAGCATCTTCAGATGTGGTGAAGAAAAAAGGAGGAGGAGGAGGAGGAGGAGACCACCCACGGAAAAGAGAGCGGTAAAAAGACCTGAAAGAGTAAAAACAGAAAAAACGAATCGATGGAAAAGCAGCTTCGAGGGCGGAGGTGTGGACATTTGGGAGGAGCAGGATGAACGGATGGAGAGGGGGAGGAGGAGGAGGAGGAGGAGCTCTCTAATACCGTAGAAGGAGTGGGGGGAGGGAGGAGTCGACAGACGTCCTTCGACGAGTTTGGTGGACGGTGTGTGTGTGTGTGTGTGTGTGTGTGTGTGTGTGTGTGTGTGTGTGTGTGTGTGTAAGGACTGGTCGTCGTGTTTCTAGTAAAAGAGGACGACTTCAAACTCTAAGTCTTTTTGGTCCTACAACATTATTCCCCAAGTTTTTTACTTTCCTATAAATAAACATCAGGTTTTTCTTCGCCTTAAATCGCTAAATTAAAGGGGAAGTGAAGAATTAATAAATGAGAATTTGAGAAAACACAGTAGTAGGAATTTTTTTTTTATACAAAAAGTAAGAATTTGGAGATAAAAACTCCGAACTTTGGATAATAGAGTCAAAATTTAGAAAAAAAAGTCCAAAATTTTAAAAAGAACTAAAGATTTTAAGATAAAAACTCAGTTTACTCTTGAAAATGAGAATTTTGAGATAATACAGCCAACTTTTCAAAGATAAAAGGTCAGAATTTCGTTGTCATTGTCTCAGACGTGCTGCTTTTCGCGTTTTTTTTTTTTTTTTTTTTTTTTTTTTTTTGGGTGGGAGGGCGGGGCCTAGTTTTCCTTTTCCTTTTTTTTTTTTGTCTCCTTTGTCTGTCTGTACTTTCTATGTTCATAAAAGTAATAAATATATTTTCAAAAAAAAAAAATAAAAGGTCAGAATTTTGAGGAAGAAAAGTTGAGAAAAGTTTTAAACGTACGTCACAGGAGTCTGAATATATTATAGTTTCATAAATTCACAATTTAAATTTCTTTAATGGCAGGAAGATGCTATAAGTTTATATAAAACATACATAATGTAACAATAGCAGTCGTAACTTAATTTTCAGTCACGCCTTTGAAAGAAAACCAAAGTTATGACAAAATAACTTTAGAAATCAGGTCAAATTCATAAGAAAACAAAGGTTTAAACAGCGAAAAAGTTCATTTCCTGTAAGAACAAAGAAGTTTTTAACATTTTCCTTCATAAATTTGAGACTTAAGGTTCGAATAGTTTGTCATTTTATCTCTGAAATCTGTGACTAAACTGAGACTTTTCTCCTGTTGTTGCAGAAACGTTGAGTCTGGTTTGAAGTGTTTGTGTTATTTTGTTGTTGCTGTTTAATAAAACGTCGACACGATTTCTCTGACTCTAAATTTAACACAAACAAATCCTCCTGAATTCAGCTCCATGTGGTTTTTTTTTTTTTTGGAGTTTGAAGGTTAAAAACGAAGCTGATTCTGTTTGTACGGAAACGTTTTTACTCTCTGATGTTTCCGGAAACTTTTTTTTTTCAGGAGTTTAAAGCTCAGAGTTTCTTCCTAAACCAAGTGTGTGTGTGTGTGTGTGTGTGTGTGTGTGTGTGTGTGTTTTGTACAGTCTGTGGTTTGGCCCTCAGTCTCCTGCTTCAGCACTTCACAGCCCATTAGTCCAGACTGTCACACACACACACACACACACACACACACACACACACGGGGCCCAGTGCAGCTATCCCACTCATCCCAGTCATGTCCACCTGTTTGTCTGTGGAGAGAGGGAGTGTGAGGGTGGGGGTGGGGGGGTCTGCAGGGGGNTTGTACGGAAACGTTATTACTCTCTGATGTTTCCGGAAACTTTTTTTTTTTAGGAGTTTAAAGCTCAGAGTTTCGTGCGAGAGCGAGTGTGTGTGTGTGTGTGTGTGTGTGTGTGTGTGTGTGTGTTACAGTCTGTGGTTTGGCCCTCAGTCTCCTGCTTCAGCACTTCACAGCCCATTAGTCCAGACTGTCACACACACACACACACACACACACACACACACACACACGGGGCCCAGTGCAGCTATCCCACTCATCCCAGTCATGTCCACCTGTTTGTCTGTGGAGAGAGGGAGTGTGAGGGTGGGGGTGGGGGGGTCTGCAGGGGGGAGGGGAGGACGCTGCCACCAATACTCGCCTGGCGACCGCGGCGATGGCCGTAGAAGGCTATTTTTTACTCGGCGGCTGAGACTCTCGTCACTCCCATCCCTCCCTCGCAATCTGTCAATCTGGCTCCTCTATTAAAACATAAAACCGACTCCAGCAGCCCACTTTCCCTTCTCCACACACACACACACACACACACACACACACGCACACACACACACTCGCCCACTGCTTCCTTTCTCAATAAAAGACACAGAGCTGGTGTGGGTAACCTCCTGGATTCAGCCTGGAATAGATCCTCCTTTAAACCTACGTTATCTAAAGTCTTTGAACGCGTCTCTGCAGCAGAAATAAAAATAAAAACCATCCTCTTTAAATAAACAACCGTTTAAAATCAGCGTTTACGCTCTATAAGCTCCGTTTTTGGTCTCTTTAAACTCTTACTTAAGACATGCTTAATAAAAAAATCTTGTTTCAATGTTTTTTCATTTATTTTTAGCATTTAACCCTCTGATTTTTCCTTTGAGTGTTTTTATTTGTCTTAAGGCATGAAAAAAAATTTTTTTTTTTTTTCTTCAAATATTTGTAACAGAACATTCAACATAAAAAAAGAGTGAAATTAATGTAAACGTAACTATTTTTTTGTTTGACTTCCCTTCTTTTTTTTTTTTTTTTTTGGTAATTTCATGCTTTTTTTAATGTTTTGCGAAACATTTTGACTCCCTGTCATCCAATTTAACACTGAAAAATGTTTAGTTATTACGCTGTTTTACCCTCAAACGTTTGTCCATAACTTTTTTTTTTAAATATACATGTTTGGAAAAAGAATTAAAAACATTTTTCAGGTCCTAAGAAGAATAAAAATATCCTGACACAGGTTAATATGAATTTCCACCACATGAATCATTGAATTTAGGAATAAATAAGTTTTAAATAGGTGTAACTGTAGTGACCACTATGCACCAAAGGGTTAAAACTGTTAGAACGTTTCAATTTTGTCTGAATTAGTCTGAGAATCTTAAAATGAGTGGATAACTGTTAAAACAAGTTACTTTGGTTTTCTCACATGTAATTTCATAAACATTAAAACTTGTTTCAACATTTAGCTCCACCTCAAGTTGCTTCATTTAAGAATAACACAAAAAAAATCATCTTTTATTTAGCAAACAGCTCAGAATTTTACAAACTCAAAAATCAAGAATTATCTTAATCATACTTCTCTAATTCTAAGTAGTTTTGACTTAAAAAACGTGATATTTTTCATTCCATTTGCTCAAATTAAGAATATAAGAAGCATGAAATTAGATTCTATTGCTCATATTCAGTATATTTCACTTCAAATTCTTCATCAGGAAGTTTGTTTTCAAGCATTTTAATCTAAAAATGAGCATTTTCTTCTTGTTTTAAGATCTGAACATACTTATCAAGGCCGTCTTGTTTTTAGATTTATCAGTCTGATTTCAAGATTTATAGTCAAGTGAAATCATCTTGCTGCATGGACAGATCATTTCACTAGTTTTAAGATATTTTTCAATCAAATTTAGTATTTGCAAAAAAAAACAAAACAGAATTTTATCTTTTTTCTATTCAAAGAAGATGTAAAATGACCTCTATTAAACCCTGTGTTACAAAAATAATCGTTAATTATATGTGAAAATGTTGGAAACATCTTTAGAGGAGAGAAAAAAATTTGGAGGAAAATTTTCACCGTATATTTTTTTAAACAGTCAAAATACAGTGCAAAGTTAATTTAAAGACAACAGAAGGGTTAAAAAGGCAAAGTTCATTTGAGATTGAAGTGACATTGAGAAAAAGGAGCCAAGCTGTCAGACTAAATATTTAATTAATGTTAAAAAACTTGTAATCAAAGTCGTAAGATAAAAAGATACAAATTCTCAAAATCAGAAATTTGTGATAAAAAGTCACAAACTTGAGATTTAAGCCCCAGAAACACAAACTGAAAATTAAAAATTGAAGATACAATAGAACAGGAATATAAATTTATAGCATCTTTCTGCCATTAAAGAAAATTAAATGACTTCGAAACAACATCCCGCCAACACTTTTACAAATACCTGTTTGTGAAATTACATCAATTTATGCACCTATGATAAAAAACCTTAGTGCAAAAAAATCAGATTTTATTGCTTTGTTCTGCTCGAAATAGAGGTTTACTTTTATGTAAATAAGGTATGTCATAGCATTTATCACAAAAGTAGTTCTTATGTATGTGAATATGTTGGAAACATCTTCAATTGAGAGAAAATAAACTTGGAGGAAATATTTTATTGAGTAAATTTAGAGACAACAGAAGGGTTAAAAAAAAAACAAAGTTAAATTGTTAAATTGAAGTGACATTGAGAAAAAGCAGCAGAGCTGTCAGACTGAACATTTAATTAATGTTAAAAAAAAACAAAACTTGAAATCAAAGCCATTATAGGAAAAGTTATAAATCCTAAAAATTGCAAATTTGTAATAAAAAGTAAAAAAAACTTGAGATTTAAGCCCCAGAAACACAAACTGAAAATTAAAAATTGAAGATACAATAGAACAGGAATCTATTTTTTTGGTTTGTTTTGTTATAACTTCAATTTTCCATGAGTATTTTTTATATTGTAACATTTCATTGTACAGAGAAACATGTTTCTTCACTGTGAACATGACAATAAATAGTTTAAACTAAATAGAATTAAACCCACGTTACGTTTTGAAACTGGTTTTGTTTCATTTGTTTGTGTTGAATACAAACTGACTCCAACACAAAAACATTTCATTCAGGTTAAATTCATGTTTTCTTTATAGAAAGTTTTTAGCTTTGATGAAACAGATTCCAACGTTTGTTCCTGGTTGAAATAATTTCTTTGTTTCCTCAAATTTTACAGACGTGAAACAGCAGAAAGTGAAAGTTAAAGAGTGAGAGACAGAGGTTACGTAAGAACAAACATGTTGTGATGATCTGATACCTGATTCACAGATTTCACAACACGGGGATTTATCCTCGTCTGACATTTCCAACGTTTCCTCACTTTACTTTGAAAACATTTATAAAAGTTTGTTTGACATTAATTAAAGTCACTTTATTCTAATGAAACTTCACTGGAACATGTGTTTTCAGTCTGATTGTTGGTTTTATGTTTGAGAATTGTCTCCAGTTTGAGTCCAGAAGTTGGTGGATGAGTTGATGACGCCCTCTAGTGGTTGTGAAAGGCATTGCACTTGAATTTTAAAGGACAGATCCGCACATTTAAGGCTGCTTGTTTTATTTTTGGGGGGTTAAATTGTCTCATCTGTGTTCAAAGCTGTGTTGATCTTGATGTTTAATTCTGACTCTGTGTGTGTGTGTGTGTGTGTGTGTGTGTGTGTGTGTGTGTGTGTGTGTCTCCTCTGATCAGACGCTGCGTAAAAAAGGTTTAAACGGCTGCGACAGTCCCGACATCGAGGCCGACGACTCGGCCGGTCAGAGCCCAGAGTCTGAAGATAAATACAGAAAAATCAACGAAGACATCGACCTGATGATCAACCGCCAGAGGATCTGCGTGAGTAACACACACACACACACACACATACACACACACACACACACTTGTACTTTTATGTGTTTGCAGGTGCAGATCTCAGTGACTGACTATGAGATCAGTTAAAATTATGAAAAAAAAGCCAAAATTTTGAGCTTAAAAATCACATTTTCAGTTTCAAAGACAAATATTTGGGATAAATAGTCAAAAATATGGTGCAAAAGTTAAATATTGGAAGTAAGAAATTTAATTTTGAGATGATAAAATTAAAAATTTTGAAAAAAGTTGATAAAATACAGGGCTAAAAGTTGAAAATTTTAAGCTGTAAAGTCAAATTATGAGTTTAAGTCATGATTTAATCTAATAAAACATCACATTTTGAGTGAAATAGTCCAAATTAAGAGGCTGAATATGAAATTTGGAGCTAAAATATTGAGTC
>RPOG01000931.1:0-38312 GCA_008086565.1 Thalassoma bifasciatum
TGTAATGTAAATTGTGACCATGTCTTTTGTAAGGCTGTTCAATTTTTGATTTACTGTATTGGCAGTCTTTATGGAAAAAGTCTGATGTGAACTGATACGTGTTATCACTATTCTGTCGTTATTATAAGATTATGTTCCAAATAAAAATGAAAACAAGCAATGTGTGAAGTATGTTTGACTAATTCATATCAAAACCAAAGACCTGAAATCAGCTTTTATTCATTATCAACAAGTTTTCTTGTGCTCTGTGTTGTCTTTTCACTTTCCTTTAACTCATCATTCACTGGGACCTTAAACAAAGGCTGTTTTTAAATCAGTTTAATTGGTTTAAAAACAATTGAATCAATCTGCTTTCACCATTTTTTAAAAATGGATATAAAGCAATATTGCTGGATATTCATACTTAATGTGCAGATTTTCAAACCACGATATATTCATTAGTTGTAGAAATCCTTAAATCTGTCCGTCAAAACCTTCTTTAATCATGAGATCTTCATGAGATTTGCTGATCTGTTGCGGTCATCACATAAGGATCTCCTAACTGGCTCCTATCACTTTGGTGGAACGGGCCTCAATCACCAAGGTCTGCCCATAACCCTGCCCTCAGAAGGCCTCCAGGGGAAATGTGGGTTTGTTGAGTGGGGAGCCTTAAAGAAGATGCAGCAGTGACTAAGAGTTTGAGACAGGGGCTGAAATAAGAGTTTTCTAAAACTGGGGTGGGAGTCCTGCAAGGGGTATGTGACAATGTTGCAAAAAAAATAATAATAATAAGTTGCATCACAAAAAAAATCAAAAAAACAGATTTAAAACACTATCAACAGTATTTATGTCAATGAAACATCACATAGGGCACAATTTCAAAAACATGATATATAAGGCTGATATAATCTTGTAAATGTGATTAACGATGCTTCCTGATTGGGTAACACTTGTCTTTATAGGTCTGCAACTTTCAATCAGGTTAGGTAATAATTAGACAAACTTTTGGTATTATTTCCTTGAAACTACTCCCAATTTTTTGACAACTAAGTCAAATTAGCATGTAACTTCTTTTAAGTAATTTAATTGTAAAACTTTAAGGGCCCTTTCATATAAGCATATCATTAATCTATAAGTTGTATGTGATCTCAGCTATGCACTTGTTTCCAAAGAAATTGGTAAAACTACAGTATATAAAATAAATGTGTAATTATCAACTGCTTATTGGGAAAATGAATACATTCACCCAGTTAAGATTTCCAATATAATTATCATTACAGGACACTATGGTGCTAACTTCATATTACTCAAAATGTATTAAAGAAATTAGCAGCTATTCATCCATTGATTTTGGAATAATTCTCCATACATCTTGATGTGAATTGTGATTTACTCAAAAATAAATTAGCAAATTTTCACCAACTTGTGAAATTTGAAGAAATTTCTAAGAAAACTTTTTTTTTTTTTTTTTAAAAAAAACACTTTCTTACTGTGACCTGCTTGTAATTAAAATTGGACATCATTTTACAGCATATACTTGCCAATTATTTCCCAGTTGTAAACACACTGGGAGTAGTTTCAAAGAATTTAAAAAAATATCAACTCAGTACATAACTACGGTGAAATTTACAGACTTGTAAAGTTAAGTGTTACCCTTGACTGACAGAAGAAAGTCCTCCTTGTAGCCCTGTAGTAACACAAACAAATGGACAATCAGAATTTATGGATTTTTTTTTAACTGAAAATTTTATACAGACACTTTCAGCTACAAAAATTCAAGTGGCTGAAAATTTATATCAGGCAAGAATGGAACAACATTTGACTTTCTAAGGTCCAGAAATTGGTCTCCAGGGTGTTGGTATAAGAAGAGGGACAGCAAACAACTGTCTGAAACATTTTGCTGGAATCAAGTTGATTACAAACAGGTATTTTTCATTACACAATGAAAACCTCCAATTTCCACGTTTTCTTTGGACTATTTTTGCAAACAAACACTGCTCAAACATTTTAACAGCCTCATATAGTTTGGGGAAAGTTGGGTTGATTCTGAAAAGTCTGTTCAAGAAACAGAGGCTGATGAAGAAAAGTCTAACCTAATGGAATGGAATAGGTATGGTGGTTATTCAATTCAATCAAGACTTTTTTAATAATATCTTTAACTTCACTTTATTTCTCATCTCACTTATCATTATTGTGCTGCTGTAATACCCTGTTGTAATCAATTATAATCCATTATAAAGCAAAGTCTGAGAAACAAATCAACCTAACAGATGCCACATGATCATAAAATGTACAAAACAACAACAGAGATTTCAGTTTTCATTCTTAAAGCTGTTACACAAGTCAACCGAACAGCTGCAGAGTAACAGTGCTGAATGTTTGATAAGAGGAACAACAACATAAAGTTACCAACATTTGATGTATAAAAGCTTGACAATGTGTAAAACAATAAAATAACAAACACATGATTTGATAAAACTACCACCTGCTGAGATTCAGAATCATATTTCCAGTCTCAAAGGAATCTTTACTCAAACAGAACCAAAGAGGTTTTTGTTTCATTTATCTTTAAAAAGCTTTGTATCCCTGTTACAAGAGAAGATTTGGGGTTTTGATTATCCTTCTCTAAAACAGAGAGATTGATGGTGTAAGTGGTTTATTGAAAGGGCTTTGTAATAATGCAGTTTCATAGAAAACTGTCAAAAGAAAATAAAAACCAGGATCTTTTAGCTCATGGTTCTAGCTGAGTGCTTTAGCGGTCTAACATTGTTCAACTTGTAAGCTAGCAAATGTTAGCTTAACCAGCAAATAAACGTAAGGTTCGAACTCTTAAAATAAAAGGAGTAAATACAGTCTTCTAAAATCCCCCAAAAACCAGATGCTTTAGCTGCCTTTTCATGGAGAGTACAGTAAAACATTAGCACTAACATTAGCGTATGTTAACAGCGTATGTTAGCATCCTGAGTCAGGGCGTTGGAGTGGTGACGTAAAACGTGAGGTGATTATTCAGATAGAAATCTCACAAACGCTCCATTTATGGCACTTTCTTGTGTTAAAACTAAGCATTTTAAGAAACAATAAACTCCATTTCTTACTTTTATACCAACTTATTAAATAATCAAAGTTGTTTCCTTATGACCTTGGCTCCAATCCCATCCAGAGATTAAACAGTTGGGCTTGGAAATGGAAACAATGGATTCTGTCCGTGGCCCCTAGGGGGTCCGTGACATTTTTGGTTGACTGGGAAATGTTTTGTATTTTCAAGTATTCATTTTCAAATACTTCTTCTTACTCATATTATTGTCTTCTTTCAGTCAGAAGTCGACACATTCAGCAACACAGCAGCTCTCTCAAACCGTGCACAAGTTCACTTAGCATTCACTTCTAGTTCCTTAAGACAGTTCCTTGGTCTGCAAAACATTTTTGAATGGTTAAAAGTTTCTTGTTGGATCAGTTTAAATGATGCTCAGGTTTAAACATGGAAAAGTAAATTGGTCAGATGACTCATTTACCTGCTGACTTGACTCAGCCTTCTCCTAAGGTTGGGCAACTTGAGCCGCTAGACCTCTTTTTTTTCAAGAGGTCATATTTTTAATGCTTTTGTCATATATGCATTCTATAGCATTTACACTGACAGGAAACATTGGAAGATACAGGTAGACGCTTCATTTACCCCACTCTCCCCTACTGCCTCAGGTTAAGAAGCTAAACATGTAACTGCTCATTTCATCTGACTGATTTTAAGGGGAGATATAACAAATTTCCATGTGTACCTTTTGGATGAGTAAGCCTAGAAAAAGTAAGTTAAGACATTCAAACAGGTGCGACTCTGGATCTGGACTCTGTGATTGAGGTCATCAGTTACGGGACTCAAACGGGGGTTCATTTGGAGGTGGGATCTTCACGTCTGATGGTTCCACCCCCCAGATCTCCCGGGCATACTGAGAGATGGTCCGGTCACTGGAGAATTTTCCAGAGGCCGCAATGTTGCGGATCACCATTTTGGTCCACTCTTTGGGGTTCTACACAGAAAACAGAAAACAGAAGCTCCTGGTTTGTTCAGTAGTTATCAAATCCTGACATTTTGTGTGATGTTTATGAAAAATTCCCTGGTTTTTCAGCAAGAGCAAAGATGAAGGACTTTGCTGGACATTATGATTATCACGAGGGAGATCTACAGAATAAACACGTTTACTGGAATAATTCATGATAGCAGGTTCATGTGACATATTTACTGTAAAATACCAAATAATAGCTGGGGTGTTTATTTTTTTATCACTGCATAGACCAGGCATTTATTTGGGACCAGGCTGCTATTTGAAACAGGCATATAATTTTCTTCCTTTCTCACAAAAATCTTGCTCAGCATAAAAGGAAAAATATGTTAAATTCAATCAAATAATTTATTTACACCAGGAAACAGTTAAGCCAGCCAGCACTAGCAGCAAACTTCTCATCTGTACTGTCACTCATGGTGACAGATTTCTTTAGCCTTCGCCCTCATCATTTTTCGAGACACTCTTTCATGATCCATTCCCTCATGCTTAACTCCAGCTCCTCACTAGTCTTCTTTCTTCTTCCACCACACAGCCTGGCCCTTTTTCTGTCCTCCTCACAGAGAAGTTGAAGTTCGGTTTCATCTTTTCGTCAATCTCTCACTCTTTTAGGGTCGACAGAGAAGTGTTGAGCTGCTGCTTCTCCCGAGTGTTAATGAGCATATTCGACGACAAACAGTTTAAAGTTAAGGTTCTTATTTTTTCACTGCACCAGGGTTTTGCAGACCTGTAAAGGGGGAAACAAGCAGCAGCAGTGGCTATGTCTTCTTCTTCATTAAATTTTTAAGTAAACTACTCCCGGCATTTAGTCGGAACGGGCGGGTATTTGTCAAAATGTACTGCTACACCCAGCAGTTATTTGGGACCCGGCTATTATTTGGTGTTTTACCAAGTATAATGTTAAGACAGGTAAAAAGCGCACCATTGAAAATCATTTTTAACAGTCAGACACAGTTTGGCAGCAAAAAGAAACATAGTGTAAGCAACGATCCTCTCATAAATACAATTCTCTTTATAAATATTTGTATATAATTTCTCTCTAATACACTCAGAAATCAATTTTATGTCTATTACATTGTTTAATCTCCTAGACAGAGAATAAAGTCAGCGTAATTTGTAAATAACTGTTAAATCAGGCGACTGGACTTACCTTGTACAGCTCACTGACTCTCTCCTGACTCTTGACGTAGGCTTCAAAATCAGCAAACACCTTAAACCTGTGAAAGAACATGGAAAATAGGCAGATCACTTACACATTCAAATGATGAAACAACAAAAACAAATGTTTCTCTTAATTGAGCTAGGTCAACATTTTAGTCTTTGTGCTAGGCTGGGCTGTACGCATCCTAGACTCACTGTCAGAGCTCCCTCACACACACACACCTGTCATGGTTCATCAGCATGTTGATGAGGTCTGCAAAGAGCTCAGGTTGTGTGGGGCTGAAGAAGCCACCCTGAATCTGATCCACAGCAAGTTTCAGCTCCGGCAGACGCTCGTAGAACTCTCTGGCATTATACCTGCAGGAGACACAGCACAGATAAGCTAGAAGTGATGTCATTCACTGCACAGAAACACTAGAGGGAGACTTCTTGAAAAAAACTTGAACCCTCCGAACAAGATGACCCGTCTACAGGATGATCCCTGAATCTGTCTTCTACTGACTTCCTGAACTGAACTCTACACTTTTGGTGCGTTCAAAGTTGTGATGGTGTTTTCATTTTGAGCAGAATGAACATGAAATCAATTTGCATTAACATTAAGTAAGAGTTATGAGTAAAAGAACAAGAAGTGATGTAAAGCCTCCTCACCCCTTCTTGTCCATCTCCTCCACGTCTTTCACTCTCATGCCAAAGATGAAAAGGTTCTCCTCCCCTGCCTCCTCAGCCATTTCCACAGTGGCTCCATCCATGGTGCCGATGGTCAGCGCGCCGTTCAGCATGAACTTCATGTTTCCTGTTCCTGAGGCTTCAGTTCCTGCTGTTGAGATCTGCTCAGACAGGTCAGCAGCCGGGATCACTGGGAAATCAAACACACATTCAGAGCAGCTGATATGAACAAGGAGACGAGCAGCTGTTCCGGATAAAATGTCCAGCGAGTGCATGTTACCATGGCGATGAATAATTCATGACTAACAATTTCTCCTTCAAAAGAGCTACACAACAAGTGACCCACTCCTCTCACCTTTTTCAGCCAGAGACACTCTGTAGTTTTCCAGGAAGATCACCTTTAATTTGTCTCCCACCGCAGGGTCGTTATTGATCACCTGACCAATGGAGGTGACCAGTTTGATGATCAGCTTCGCCATGTGGTAACCAGGAGCCGCCTGAGGTGAGGAGAGAGACATCAAACATCATTAGAGTTTAACAAACAAACTGTCTCATTTATTTGATGTGTTTCGTTTCTTTGTAAACAGATCAAACCTTTCCTCCAATCATCACCGTCCTGGGAACAAACTCCCTGTGAGGGTCCAGCTTGATTCCTGAAAACACAAAAAACTTAACTTAGAAATGCTTCACAACACTTTTTTGACACTTACACAGATCTACCAGCAGGGGGGAGAACACTTACTCCAAATTTACAACACTGATGTTATCAACTTCAAAATCACATTATCAATGTCATACAAGATAAAGTTACATGCACGCAGCACATCTCTACACTGTTAGCAATTTCTGTTTATTTACAGCCAATTTTCAGCTGTAACCATTGTGGTCTGGTAAATTTGAAGTGAAAACACGAAGACCCATAACGGTATGCTAATAATTTAAATAACAGGAAAATACTGTACTTGTAGAAGAGTGGGCATTGATGCATCGTGGGGTGCAACCATGAGTGAGGAGGGCACACAGTGGACATGGGGCAGTGTATAGATGTAACACACAGGTGGCTGCTACATTCTATGCATTCTCTGTGGTGTAGACATAATTCACTGATATCCTTTGCTGGTCCAAACTGCCTGCAAGAGCAAAGACAGTCTGTGCGACCTACATGATAGACCCTTGTATGCCAGGCTCTCATGTCCACTGCGTGTCTTCCCTTCTCATGGTCACAAGGTGATGAACAGTAAAATACTGTAAATTTCTGCGACAGTAAAAAAACTTTTTATTTTACTGTATTTTACAGTTATTATGTTAAAATACACACTCAGCATTTCAACATTATAACTGTAAGTTCTCATGGATCTCTGTAAGAAGGAAGCAGCAGCTCTGTCTCACGGTTGTAGAGCGTGATGGCGTGCAGACAGGTGAGCAGCTGTCTCTTATACTCGTGGATCCTCTTCACCTGCACGTCAAAGATGGACTCTGGGTTCACTTTGACCTGAGTTTGGTCTGTCAGGAAGGAGGCAAACTTCAGCTTGTTCTCCTGACAGTAGAGACACAGGGACAGGTCAGAGGGACAGGCAGGCAGATGGTGACACACACACACAAACACACACACACACACACACACACACACACACACATACCTGTTTGACTTTGGCTACCTCTCTAATGAAACTTTCATTGTCTACAAACTGCAGGAGTTTCTTAATTTGTTGTAGGTCAGTGAGGAAGTCCTCTCCGATTCTCTGTATGGAGAAGAGGAAGAATTCAGATCCTGTCTTTGGTAAGAATCTTGTAGTGAGTCCTGTACAGGTGTTGTCAGGTGAGATATTACCTCCACGATGATGTCAGTGAGGCCGGGGTTACAGAGCAGCAGCCAGCGGCGAGGAGTGATGCCGTTAGTTTTATTTTGAAACTTATGAGGATCCACTTCATAGAAATCTTTGAAGCTGCAAAGACAAACATCCCGATATTCAGATGGAGGAACCAGATCACTCTGACTCATCTGAAAACAGCTGATCAAGAATAGTTTAAGTCTAATCTAAGTGAAAGTCACTGATATAATAACACTGGAGAACAATTTTTAAAAAATTCTGTCGTGTTAGATTTTTATGATGACTAAAATTAAAACTGGCATAATTCAATTAGTGGAATTTTGCTTATCATATAGAGCTAGTCGTGCCAAACCCCTTCAGTCTCTTGGATTGTCATGTCTGGCCCATAAATTTAAAACACTAGAACTTCTTGAAAAGCTGGGTCACTTTGAGCACTCACACAGTGTTTCTGACGATGTCTGAGTGGATCTGTGCGACTCCGTTGACAGCGTGAGATCCGACCACACACAGGTGAGCCATGTTGATCCTCTTCGGCTCCGACTCCTCGATGAGAGACATACGCCGCAGACGGTCGTTATCTCCTGGAAACATGGCTGCTATCCTCTAAAAAGAGAGTGATGGTAATTCAAGAACTGATCTTATACGCTGAAGCTGCTGTAACAGGTTGTTATACATAGACAGAAAGTTAATCAGTTTAAAATAATGCAGCAGGTTAAAAAGACACAATTACCCACACACTTGTGAATGTTTAAGAGAATCTGCTTCTTGATGTGTGTGTTTGGTGTGTGTGTGTGTGTGTTCCTCACATCCAGGTGTCTCTGGTTGATCTCATAGATGATGAGCAGGTGTCGAGGCAGCAGCTGTTCGAACATGAACACTGGCCAGCGCTCCAACGCTTCAGGCAACACCGTGTGGTTGGTGTAGGCACAGGTACGACAGGTGATGTCCCAGGCCTGCACACACACACACACACACACACACACACAACAAACACACACACACAGTACTTACATACTGACAGAGAACCATTCCACTAACACAGACCATGTGATCTTCCTTCATGAGTCACTTAAATCTATCATGAGGTTTGTGGTCAGACCTTGTCCCAGTCCAGTTTCTCGATGTCCACCAGGATCCGCATCAGTTCAGGAATGGCCAAAGCCGGGTGTGTGTCATTGAGCTGGATCGCCACCTGATAGGAAGTCCAGGAGTCAACACCACAGAAAAAGAAAAGTTTTAAAAGGATGGCACCACCTCCCACAGTACAGGAATGGATTGATATAGTGAATGATATTTATGTTATGGAGAGAATAACCTTTTGTTTGAGACCACAAAAAGATACATTTATTCATCTCTGGACCAAATGGACAAACTATATAAACCCCCGAGACAGACAGACAGATTTTGTGGATGATGCTATTCAGGGGCCCATGTGATACTGTCTTATCTTAGCAACTCCCCTCCTTTTTTTATATATACCTAATTCTCTGTCGCTCTCTTCCCTCTAAAATGCTTCTTGTTTACTCTAACTTATACATACTGTCTCTCCCATATTGTAAATACTTTAAAAAAATATTAAAATGAGGACTGCAAAGGATATGAACACAACTCTCTTTTTTGTATCACATTTACTCTGTATTTAATGACGTCCAGTCGCAATTATAAATATTTTTTGTTTAAAAAAAGTGGCACTGACATTGCCAAGTATTATCATTTAATATTATTTTATCGTACAGACGGAGAGATGTATGGATTTATGAAGCACTGATAACTGATTTGTCTGCAGTATTAACAGTATTATAGTAGATGTTTTCTTTTTTAAAATAATTATAGGAACACCCAAGTGAAAAACAAAATGACAAGCGGTACAATGCGTTTCTAACTAAATTCAACACAAAACAAACAACAAAAACAAATAAGAATACAGAACAAAAATAAACAAACATAGAAAAGCAAAGCCCCTCCCACCTCCATCAACCATCAGACCTGTTTCTGCCCTCCCCAGCTCACTCAAATCTCCTTAAGTGGAAGATAAAAAAGGTCATAAACCAAAGGAAAAGTCGTCAGATCGACAACTTCGAACAATGACTTTTGAAGTTTTAAACACTTTATAAACTTCCACTGGACCCCAGAGTGATTCGTGTACCGTTAACTTCTCTCCGTATTCACTTTTTTTGAGTCTCACCTTCTCAGGAAACGTGTCGAAGGACGTCCTCACTGGGTCTCTGCAGCCAAACTTTGAGGATTTAAACCTGCGGATAATGTCCTGCAGCGTGGCGGCCACCACAAAGTACTCCTGCTTCAGACGCAGCTCCTTTCCCTCAAAAAACTACACACACACATACACACACACACAAAAACAAACCCTTTCAGTGAGTTTTTAGTAAAAACTTGTTGGTAGCCAAAGAATAAGATCTATGAATCACAGTCATTATGGATGATTCAATAAAATGCTGAAGGTTTTATGTAAAAAAAAAAAAAGGTTACTTATGGAGGGTGTATTTCTCTCCGTGTTGACTCTTGCCTCATGCTACTGTCTTTGAAATCTCTCATTTTAACCCTCTAAATAAGACTTAATTCAAGCTTTATTTAACTTAATTCTACCCTTTCAGACATCCCCTCCTCCACAGGACTCCAGAAACCTCCTCCACTGTTGCTACAAAGTCATTTTATTCCAAGACTTTGCCAACATTTAGTTTTAACATATTACTTAAAGGGTCTGTAGTTTGCCTCTTCATGTATCATAAATAAACGTTAAAATAAGATTATAACACAGGTAAAGTTAAATGTTCGAGTACCAAAACTAATACTATGACAAAGCAGAGCAGCGTTCAAAAGACTTTCATTCCCAAAAACTAATTACATAAAGCAACTAAAATATCTTCTAGTGCAAGAGGGGAAAAAAATAATTTCCTTGAATAATAATCTTCAGAAGTAATAAGTTTAAGTATTATGAATTTATGGAGCACTCAGGACCTCTGAGGTGTACTCACGTTGTCGTTTGGATAGAGGACTCTGGAGATGTTTTCTGCCAAGTTTCTGTCCAGAACTGCTTCAATATAATCTCCAGCATTAACTGTGGAGCAGAAAAACTTTTTACATCAAATGAAACAACCCTGGACCACATGGTTCTGGTTCTCTTGGTGGTGAGCTGTCATGACACAAAGCTGTTTTCCTCATTGTTTTCTATTTCTTATCGAATTATTTCAAAGGCTGACCCAACCAAACATTGAACACAACATTTAACAGACACCAGGGTAAAGTGCTGAATTTTTTCATTTTGTTTTTCCAATTTAGATTTTTTTTTAACAAAAAAGAAAATCCAAAACACAGCAAAATATAGAAGAGAAGTTAACACTATTGTATTTTCCAGACTAGCATGAAAAAGGGGAATGAATTCTGAATATTCTTTAACCCAACACTGCAACTAGCCTTAAAGTTTGGTCTGGTTAGAGCAAAAAAAACAATTCTGAGAAAGGGAAAGTCAGTTACTCCTCCTTATTTTAACGGCTGAATGACATGTTATCTTGCTTATATTAGGAAAAGATTCGATATACTTGATCTAATTTCTAACCTAAATTCCAAAAGATCTAGGGACCCTTAATTGAATATATAAAGAAAGAAAGAGAACAACCAGTGAAATAAGTATCTGTACATAATTTGTGTTGTACAGTGTAATGTTAAATATAATTCAAATTGGTGTTTTTGGTCATATGTATCCTTGCTCCTTATTCTGAAACAAATCTTCCCCTGCCTGGTCATGGACTTAACACTTGCACCATTAATTCAACCTGGACTTAATTCCTGTACTGTCACTTTAAGAAATATTTTACTCCTCTGTACTGTGTATGGTAGTGTGTACATTAGTTTGTTTGTTTGTTTTTCTCTGTCTCTTGCTCTATAATGAATGTTTTCTGTTGTTGATAATCTGTCATTTTGTTGTCTTATCAGGATTTTTGTTCCAGTCAGCCTCCCGAAGAAACAATATAGATTCCTCTGTGTTTGGATCATCATGTGACAGGTTGATCTCTGCAGCGCTGCAGCAGCACAACCCTGAGTTTTATTTTAAATTTGTTCTTCAATTAAAAAACAGCCCTTACGGTCTAAAACAATGAAGATGATGAGGAAGAATGAGACATACAGTTCTGCAGTTTGAAGTCGTTCGGAGCTTTGGCCGACCACAGCCTCATGGTGTTCACTGTGTTGTTCTTGTAACCGGGTACTGGAGTGTCAAAGGGCATTGCCAACACCACCTTCACACACATGCACACACACACGTACACATGCACACTCGTACATATTAACACAGAAAGCTTTCAGGCTGTAGCTAAATTTAAAACACATGTAAAGTGCTCTTTGTAGCTCGTACAGAGGTATCAGGAGTAACCTCAGTGACAAAACTTAGTGTTTGTTTGTGGAGTGTTTACAAAATTGGGACCTTTGGGGCTGTATAGTTTTGTATCAATCTTTTAAGTTAAAAAACCTTGACTCTACAAATGACTCGGAAAATTGTTTTAGGTGTTTTTTATAACGAAATAGTAAAGTAAGTACTATATAAAGAACAAAGTGTAAACTGTGTGACTCGTCAAGAGTGTACTATTTTATCAAAGCTTTTTTAGTACATTTGCATTTATTTCATGCAGAAAACACTTATTTAAAAAGAAAAAAATTACCATTTTAATGTTATTCTTGCTGCAACTTCTTGAAAATAAAACAATGATTTTCCTGAAAATATGTGAGTGGATGATTTCATGAGAGAAGACATTTAGAAAAGGGCTAAAATACAACTTCAGCTGACTGTAGTGATATGACAATCCTTAAGGTGGTCGAATATGTTTTTAAAAATATTCTTAACAGGTCTTTTAAGAAACAATTTATCATTTTGATGAGATAGATGAGGTTAAATAATTTTAGGGACTGAAGGGTTTCCTTTTCTAGTAGGTTTGGGATATGTTTTTGTATTTTCTATCCCAGAAACACCCGTATACAAACTAAAAAAAAAAAAATCAAATTCAGAAGAGAAAACATATACAGATATGATTTCTTCATAGGTACTAATTTTATTTCTTAATGTCTGTGAAGCTGCTCAGCCTGGAAAGTTTTTTAAATTTCGACAATGTGATACTAAAATTATAAACTTGGCCATATAACATTTACCAGTTACTGTTAAACTGTGCTTATTCCCCGTGGTAACATCTGTATGGTGCTGTATCAAACACATCTAAAGCATCCGCCTGTACTGACTTTGTGTTTATTTGTATAAATAATATAATAGTTATGATGGACACAGCTGATCCCATTACCTGACTGTTAAGGAACCATTTAATAGATTAACCCCCACCCCCTGTGTCTCACCTGAGTGTCGACCCACTTCACTCCACTCTCCGTGTGCTCCACGTGGCCGTAGAAGTGAACTGGCAGCATGTACTCTGGCCTCGCCTTCTCCCAGGGGTTACCGTACCTCAGCCAATCATCTGCTTCCTCCACCTGTGGCGTCGGAGCAACATGAGAGCCAATGACACAATTATCCCAACTAAGGTCTCATCAGAAAGACACAGTTCATCCCAAAAGAGTTTATGAAACAGCCCACTCCAAAATAACCCAGATCTACAAAAGTGTGCGTGCACCTCAGCACAGTGTTTGCTTTGTACAACATAATTTAACAGAAAATGATGGAAAGAGCAGACACTACATGGCTGCAGCATTCACAGAGCTCTTCAACAATGTCACAGTATCCATCAGATACACCAGATGGTTGTGCCAATCAGCTGACTCTATTGATGTCTTTATGTCATCATCCGACTGAAGTTTGATCCAATCAGCTTTTAATGTGTTGGTTTCAATTTGTTGAGCTTATTTAATGACTGATTTTAAGGGTCTGTGTCAGCCCACTGTGGTTTAACTTCCACACATTAACACAGTAACATGCAGGTGTTAAAGATGTGACAGGAGGCATGAAATCACTCTTGGAAATTGAAAGCATCAGTAGAAATAAATAAATAAAACTCCTGACCCAAACTGTTTTATGCTTTTTGATATTCTTCGCTTATGACAATCACTCATATACATAGGATACAGATGATTTTGTCCTTGGTTTTGAAGAAAGATGAGACAAATTTGATGAATTAAACTTGGAAAAATGCTTTGATATTTATGTTGAATATTGGAAATGGCATCTGCATTTAATCTGGCTCAACTCACCCCCTCAACTCCCTCCTACACCAGGATACAAATGTATCAGTCAGTGTTAGCTTCTTATTGAGCAGCATTTATAAATCAGACCCCTGCTCTGTGTGTGTTTGTGTGTGTGTTTGTGTTTGTGTGTGTGTGTACCTGCCACCCATTGCTGAGCTTCTGGTTAAAGATGCCAAACTCATATCGGATGCCGTAGCCGTACGCCCCCAGGCCCAGAGTTGCCATGGAGTCCAGGAAACAGGCTGCAGCCGAGAACAAAGACGACACACACAGATCAGCACAACGTGGACGGTGAGGACATTCCTGCTGAATAAATGTGCTTTCACAAAACTGACTGTGAGAATATTTTCGAAGCAGCAAGTTTTATTTTATTTTTTTCACTTTATTGGGCTACTTATCAACTTAAAGATAACTTTTGACAAAAGTCCAGTATTAGCTTTAGTAAAGGATTTTTTCTCTACCAGCTTCTTAATCAGCTGACCTCTCCCTCTGAGGGGGGGGGGCAATTTTTATTACCTCAAACTAAATTTTATTGCCACTCTTTGCTGTTTTTGCCTCTTTTTATCACTTAGATCATTTCTTTTGTGAAGGTAGTTTTCAAAAGTTTGTCTCTTTGGTTGAGCAGGGTTGAGTAACTCTGGTGTAGAGCAGAAAACATCTACTGCAAAAACTGTATCTGAAATTCTGACACATTTCAGGTTAAAGAAATATTGCACTGTTTGTGATTAGAATATTGTAACAGGACATATTGGGATTTTATCTAATTTGCTGTTTACTGCCCAGCCCTATTAGAAAGTTAAAAAAGACATGGAGCCAACTGATATTTAGGATGTGAAGGAATAGAAGAGAACATTTTTAAAAATGTAGGGAAACTTTGGCAAGTATGTAAGTTTAATATGTGAGGATAAGAAAGAGGTTCTGTGCTTAGTGTTAACACAGTTTTAAATAAGAAAACTGAAAGTGTGTATTTTTGAGTGAGGGGATTGAGACATTCAGGAAAGTTTTGAGTCTTTATTGAAGTGAGAGCATTTTTAAAAAAGAGGACCTTTTTGTCATTGTAAGGACTTGCGTAAAGCGAGATTACAGTAGTGATGTGAGGTATTTGTGATAGAGTGTTGAGACTTTAGGAAAAAAAAATGTCAAGGACACTTCAGAGGTGTCTGTGAAGTGTAGACATCTGACGTGCAGCACAGTGTTTGGTCTTACCAACTGTCAAGGCTTTACCCTGGTGTCAAAACTGTGTTATTACAACCATGTAACTTCACAAATACAAACACTAAACTTTACCTGCCAGTCGTCCCAGCCCTCCATTTCCAAGACCAGCGTCCTCCTCGATATCCTCCAGCTCCTCCATGTCCAAACCCAGCTACATAGACACAGACACAGACACAGACACACAAACCATTGTGTTTTCATGTGTTTTGTTTCTACTTCCTGATTGTTGTGGAGTTATGAGGAAGTTGAAACTATCAGAGTTAAAATCTTCACGGTCTCTAATTTCAGCAGATGCACCTGTGCAGGTTTGTTAACCTGGTGCTGTCAGGTGTTTGTTCATGGTGGATTCATGTAGGTTTCTTTAATCAACAGAACAAAGCTCCTCACCTGTTCTGCATGTCACAGGTGAGAAGTTACCTGGTAAATGGCCTCATCACAGGCATTCTGCAGGCCCAGGTTGATCATGGTGTTCTGCAGCGTTCTCCCCATGTAGAACTCCAGAGACAGGTAGTAAACCCTCTGAGGACAGACAGCAGGTACAAAAAGTCAAAGTCGGTTTATTTCTCACATCACACATCTATCTGATCAATAACTCAACACTTACCACACACACTCACACTGACAGCTTAATGTGTGTGTGGTGAGCTGCAGTAATCAGATTAATGTGTCTAGATCTGATAGCCCGAGCACTCATTTCATACAACAACTCCACTCCTTTGTTTGTCTCTTCAGATTTACAAAGGCTGCAGAACAGGAAGTGTTTTTGGGTAAATTCATGATCAGATCAGGTAACAGAACGTGGACAATCAGGACTTCAAGAATGATAAAGATCTTTCTGCTGCCATTCTGTTCGATTTTCTCATCTTCTGTGTTTTTAAATGTTATTGTTTTGTTCTGGTGTCAAATTAAGTTGTTTTTCCTGTATATGGCGCTCTAAAATTTCACAACCCCATTCCTATACTCTCATTTACCTTAATACCATGGCACCTTTCTGCCATCTCAAACACAGTCTCATCGTGCAGGAAAAAAACAATAATGTCTCGTCCTTCAGCACTGGCTGCAGATCCATCATCTACAAACATGATGCAGCATCATTCTGTCTGATTCCTACATGTTCAGGTGAGTAAAAGGTGAGACAGAGCTGATTATCCAGCAGGATTCACAGTCAGACAAATAGTAGAAAGAAATGATCAAGCGGACAGACTAGGTACTGAAAAAACTTTGACTTCTGATGTTCCCCATTCTGACATTGACATGTTCTGCAACCATTGACACACAATGATCACTGATCTACTTGAATAGTTTTGGTAGAGAAGACCAGAGTCAAACAAAAAAGTGTAAAGGCCTGTCATAAGCTGCAATATTTACTGAATTGTTTTGATGTAGTAAAACTTTAACTGCCTCCAAAAAAAAAAAAAGGAAAACAAAACAGAACTGGGTCAGAAGAAGGTCAGAGAAAGACAAACCAACTCCTTTTGTGATATTCAGAGATTTTTTTTCTCCGTACTATATATCACATGTAACCACCTCAAACATGATTTAAAAGTTACTTTACAAGGATAATAATATTAGCTTTTAAATTCGGCTTAAACGGAATACCTCAAAAGGGACTACATCTGACAATAAGCAGCAGTTATCATCAAACTGTTTTCAAGTAGTGAAGCTTCAAGTGTCCCTAAACAACAGAACTGTAGCGGAAGGTCAGAGAAACACAAACCAAACCGCTTCATAATATTCAAAGATTATTCTTCTCCATATTATTTAAGACATGTAACCACCTTATAAATGATTTTTAAGTTATTTTACAAGATTAAGAGGATTAGCTATTTAATTCGGCTTGTACTGAGTACCTCATAAGGGACTATATTTGACGATATTTACAGTAACAAGTGGTTGGTGGTGTTTTTTCTTAGGCCCTCTGCAGGTCTCAGCCTTCCTGAAATAAGTAAGGAGGTTCCGTGTGTGCCGAGTGTGTGTCAGGTATTAAAACACCCTGAAGGAAGATGCATGACTTCACAACTTAAGCTCATAGTTGGATAAACACAGGAAAACTAAACCAGTGTAGTTTTCCAGCGGGGTTCAGTGGGAGCTCCCTGCCGGCTGCTGTGCTCTCACCTTGGGGTCCGTCTCGTAGTAATACTGCTGGGTGCGGATCCAGCGGCCCACCAGGTGGTCCCGGATCGTGTGGGCCAGGGCGAAGTAGTAGTCCCTGGGCGTCGCTACGTTCCTGTCCTTCACCAGGGTGAAGTGGAGGTGTCGGTTAAAACTTCGTTTAATCTCCACCACATCTCCGAGCCCGGCGATGCCCCGGACACTGATCTGCCTCCGCTTCTCCTGGTCGGTGAGCGGCGCGGCCATGGTTCAAGAAAACAACCACGACTGAAGAAACTGAAGAGACTGAAGAGACTGAAGTTTGTCCTGCAGAGACAGGAGGACTCCACCTGGCAGGTACAAGGAAGACAACACGCGGACACGCCCACTGAAAACTTTGACAGCAGAGCAGTGGGCGGGGCAGAGCCTGGGAGGGGGCGTGGCTCTGGATATATAAGTATCACAAAGATGTCTCACTCTGATGCTTTGTCCAAGAACCAATTTAATGCAGCAACACCAAAACAGACTTTTTAAGAACTCTATACAAACTACATTGATTGTAATAAATTACATAAAGTAATAGCATTAAATAAATACAGACTAGCGCCTGACTGATATGGGATTTTTGGGGCTGATACCAATACTGGGGACAAAAGAAATCTGATATCCAATAAATCAGCCAGTATCCCATATATCTGCTGATATATAAAATAGGAACATTTATATACATACACAGGGTACATATACTATACAAGAACACAAATTGTTATAATACCCGACATATGATTTTGGGTTTGACACAGCAACGTATCACAGTCTTTTATCAGAAAAGGGTAGACGTGTGTATTGACGAGCATTTGTCTGTTTATTTCACAAAAAAGCATCTTACATGACTTAAAAACATTATGATATAGTCATATTAGTTAATGGTGGACGTGTGAATTGACAGTATCATTTATCATTGGCAGAGTGCAGCATGCAGCCTGACACAGACACACAGGAGATCTACACACACAAAAAAAGTTTATTCATCAGCTGCATAATGGCTGATGTCAATTAATCGGTGACATGCTTTTAATCGGCTCCACTGTTTAATCAGTTGAGCTCTAATACAGACTTTATTCTATGTCACAAAAAGTGCTTTATCTTTAGTAATTGTGCCACATGCAGTTTTTAACCCTTTAACAATCCCACCAAGAAAAAAACAAATATTTTTAACAAAATATTTTTTTGGAATTTCTTGTTGCATTGGGTGGGTAGTAGCCACAATCTTTCTTTTCTTTTTCATACAAACTGTTTAGTTTTTAAAATATTGGCCTCTACTCAATGGCTGAAGTGTCACTTAGTGGTAATCATGTGAAATTTCATACAAATAACACAAATAATAGGAAAAGTCACAAGAAATGCTAAGTTAGAATGAAATTAATTTCTCATAAATAACCAGGGCATTGAACAGTTATGATTTGTGTAACTATGCCACAAAATATTGAGCAATGTTACTTCAACCAAGGGAGATATTGAATTAAACAAGGAAAAAGGAATTTGTAAATTTGAAAAAGTTAAAAGAACAACATGCAAAACAAAGACACATTTGTACGCCTTCAATACGTCATCTCAACAACTTGACTGTGGTAGAGCAACAAAAAAAAAAGAAAAAGAAAAAGAAGTTCTTGAGGCTCAAGATCAATCACATACTTCTACTAAATAGTCAAGATGATTAAATGAGTTTGAGTTAAGTTAGGGACTCCTCTTATTGAAATATAGCAATGCACAATGGGTTAAACCAAATGGTCGGGGAGGTAGTTTAAGGGTTGTGGTTTAGATTTTAATATTTTGCTTTATTAAGAAAAAGTGTGTTTGGGGCACTATTCAGGACAGTTACGCAAGTGTTAGAATTTATTGAATGGGCTGGTAGGTAAATTGATTTAACAGTGATAATTAAAATGAACCTTATTCAAACAGCACTTTTGAAAACAGGGTTAGAAAGTGCTTCACAACATAAAAATAACCCATAAAAGGAAAATAAAAGAAATGTGAGGACAAGATTTCATCAGCAAGAATAGAAATTTAACAGTAATAATAATAATAATAATAATAATAATAATAATAATAATAATAATAATAAAGCTTAAAAACTCCTGTCTGATCTAATATTTATTTACCATAGCAGTCTCTACAATCAGGTAAATAGGTGATATGATACATATAATGTATTAAATTGACTGAATACACTCACTAAGCCAAAAGCAAACACTTTAAAGGCATTACTTGAGATATTCAAAAGACAGGTTGGATCTGAATCACTAATTTTACAGCTTATAATGATTTTTTTGTGTTAACGAGACATTTTATGTCAGTGTTATTTAGGAGGTAGAAAATCCGTCAGGGCAGATATAGAGAGTGAAATAGTGTGAGGGAGTAAAACAGAGAAATAACAAATAAGAAATGAAGAGCTGAAAGGTCATTAATGACATTCCTCATTGCAAAACTACACGATGAAAGAGTAAAAGTGATGATTAATTAGTTTCAGAGTGAACCATCTTGATCTAAACTCATCTTTGAAAAGCTTGCGTCATTGCGTCATTGATAAAGCGTCAGTCAATGCTGTTGGTATTTCTGGGTTTCAGAATAAAACGCCTCTTGAACAGATTAAGAAAAGTTGCCCTGTGGGTTCCTCGTGGTGTTTGGTGTTTTCTCTGAGCTCAGGTGAGTGAAAAGGTGCAGAGTCGCTTCATTCTGCTGACAACAGGCCTCAGACTGTTCCTCAGTGAGTTACTGAGTCTTTTCATGTTAATCTACTGTAAGTCCTGTGTTAGTGAGCCGTGATAAAGTTGAAACTGTTTATATCTTATCAGTTACCTGGCTGAGCCCACCTGCTCCTCCACAACCAGTCCAGCTTTGACAGGTCCAGAACCAGAAGGTAAGGACTGAGTGAGGTCCCAGCAGAGTCCAGTTGGTCCTACAGTCTGGTTCCTCCAGAGCTGCTGGTGACACTGGTTAGACTGGTTTCACTATGAGACTCTACAGCCTAAAAATACAAATGAAACAAACATGTCTGTCTTATCTGGGTCTCAATTCATGTATTCTATAATCTCTATAATATGAAAGCCTGTTCTCCAGTGATGAAAAAAAAAATCCCTAATTGAAGACATGTCAGTACAAGTTGTTTTCTTTATTACCCTTCAAGTCAAAGTGGAAACTAATACACAGTGAACAAAGAAGAAAAAGCCTCTAGGTTCTTATTTACTCCAGATAACATTGCTATTGGTAAATCAGTGTGAATGTATTTACCTGGAGATATTTTTATAGACTAGAACTGCCACTAATGTGACCTATGACCCTAAAAATGTGAATATTGCATTTTGCTGTATGAACACCTGTAACTACACTATAGGTAGTAGAGCAACAACAAAGTGCAGTATCTGTTTGGAATAATTTAAAACACATTTGCTACATGCTCTGTCACATTGCCTCTTTTATTGCAGTGTCCTGTTCAGAAATTCCTTTGATACACAACGATATACTAGTAAACACGATTCTGCCTTATTATTAAATCATATTTCTGGAACAAAATGTCTTACTGGATTTAAGATATACTACATTCACCCCTTGCGAGTCTTACTTCAAGATAGTATGAACCAAAAAGATTAAAAAAAAACAAAACATGACCAGATTTTTTTTTTTAATAAACAAATGATCAACACATTAAAACTTAACTCTTATTTCAAGAATCATCACAATAGGTTTTGCTTACCCCTCTGTCAGATATTTTTATTCATTACAAACAAATCATATTTTATTTTTTGCCAGTAATACCACAAGGTGTTCATCAGGACATTCAAGCAAATTAACTGCAATTTAATTTAACGAGATACTTTTTATTGGAAATGAGACAAAGACATCTGCTTGGTTTTTATTTTATTTTTTTGTTGTTGTTGTGTTTTAGTCTACGTATTATCAGAAGTATCTTTAGCATCCCAACAACCACCTTTGAGTTTATCTCAAAGTTAACGTAAGCTGTAAAAGTAANTGGAGTTGGTAGATGAGCACTGGTAGGACATAACCAGGATCCACTTGCGCTACATGTTACAGACACGTTACAGATAGTCCGCTCACCTTCTGGACACTAAACCAAAAACTGAGTTTTCAAAGTTTGATTGATGCCACAGTTCAACCAAAACCTCTTCTAACTGCAATTAATTGTATTAACTCGCTGCTTTGAATCATGGGAAAAGCTGTCATGAACAAAGAAAAGAAGAATTAATAAAAATATCTGCTCTCCCTTGAATTGCTTCAAAACAAAAACGCCTCAGTAAGAGTCAAGGCCTCATGACAGTTGTTGAAAGTGCTCATGGGAAACGGAGTCTTTCTCTGCAAAAGCACGAGCTAAAAAAAACACTAGCTTTGGGTAAGTCAGACATTGAAATCAGCCAACAAGTGAGTGAAAAATATAAAACCAGAAAGGCAGAAGTGCAGATATCCTGAGAAAAGAAAACGCACATACCCGCATACGTTTTCCTTACCAATTCCTTTGTGTATAGGTTATATATACATAATTTAAAAATCAAAAATGATGTTAATCTTTTCTAAAAAGCTCCCTGTGAGGTGGCTTGACTGGAATGCAATTGGTCTGTGTTTCCACCAGCACTGCTCAAGTGCTTTAAAAGCTGCTTCAATGGAAATGGAGGCCTCTTGTCAAATTTAAAATCCCATTGTGATTTATTGACAATCAATACATCCATATTAGATGGCACCAAATAACTCATTTGAGCTTATCTTGTCAGAAAACTGAAGAGTAAAACCTAAGTTAAGAAGACAAGCAGTCACAATTATGAAGGGAAACGTGTAAGATTAACTTTTGTTTGACCTGCATATGGATTTTAAAGGTTGACCCTCATTTGTTCACATGGAGGAGGTGGGCTTTACTATCCAAAAGGTTATCCAAATGCTTTGGTTTGAAGTTTGGTCACTTTAATTTGTCATTTTATACAGCCAGGAGTAATATCATGACAGCATAAAAATATTAAGATAAAAGTTCTATCTTCAGATATTCTATGAGACTAGATGAATAAAGTCAGACGTACAGACAAACACCAAGTCTTTATTCAAACGTTGAAAAACATTCAGGTTTTGGATTATTGCAAGTTCTGTACCAATCACACACAAATATAAAAACAGGAGAAAACCCTTCAGAGTAGAAAACAATCAGAGCCGCTGTCGATACAGACAGATCATGTTTCACAGCATGAGGTCAGAGACGGTGAAGAGGAGAGGTGTCAGGTCATCCAACAAGTTAGACCAGGCTGATCATTAGTGCAATGACTTCATATTTAACTTTGTGAGCATCAGTTTGTTTTCACATCTGCAGGAAACATCAGCACCACGTTGTTTTAACATCACGTGATCATGTGAGGATGTTTCTCCTTCAGGCGATACTGGAAACACTGAACTCCAGGACTAAACTGGTCACATTTGGCACAATCATCAAACATTCGTCATGAGAACAAACTATGAACAGTTTCAGCTTAAAACATGCTGCTTTTTACCTTTAGATATGACAAAATATAGATTAACAATATATATATGAAGTCAAATACTACAGGGAGTATTTACAGAGGAGAGGAGGTGAGCACTCTGTGTGCTGAGGAGTGTCTCCACGAGGTCACTTTGTTCGAAATAAAAAGAAAAGGATCCTTCAGAGTAAAAAATATGAACCAGACTGCTGTTAGGTTCACCTGAGGAGTTTACAGAGCTGCAGTGTGTCTGATTGGCTGGTCAGATGTGATGTCATACTGTCCAGTGTATCCTGATAGTTGAATGTAAGAGTGCAAGAGTTGTTGGCTGATATGAGATGATGGAGCTTTTAACATTAGAACCTGACTGAGAACGAGTTCAGAGGTCACTCCTGACGTCTTGGACTCATGAAGTCAGGACAAAACCTGGATCCAATTCCAACCTCTGTCCTACAGCCTGAATCTGAGCCCTCACATAGCACCAAACACTCACACACTGACTGTGAACACACCTTGGAGTATGATAGTGCAGAGACTGGGGTTAGGCCTCTGGGCTGCACTTTGATGGTGTGACACTGGCTGATGAGGAGTATGTGTAGGTTCAAAAAAAAAAAATAATAATAATAATCAAATAAGTACCTGATTAATACATTCTAGTTGGAGTTAATTTGGGTCCTGATTTAATTTTTTTCAAAGATGTTAGCATTGCCAATACACCAACATGTGCTGCCTTCAGGTGCAGGTCTGAGTGTGGGTCACAACCCAGTGCACAATTGTCATAGTCCCAGGTTTGAGAGCATTTAATGAGACATATTCAGGGTTTTTTTCAGACAGCTTTGGGACCAAAGTTCATGTGTGTTTGTGCATGTGCACTGTAAAAACTGAAATCTAAGCAAGTCATTGGGTCTTATTTGTAGTAAAAAATGTGTCTTATTATTCTTGATATGAGCTACATTCTATTGATAAGTCCAGGAAAATGTCTTATTTCAAGTTATTCAAAGACAAAAATGAGGTCTGAATTGCTTGTAACAAGTCAAAATAATCTGCCAATGAGATAAGAAAAAAGTTTCATGTATTAAGACATCTTTCACGAGCAAATTTTTCTTATCCCAGCGGCAGGTTTTTTTTTGATTTTCACAAGCAATTCAGACCTCATTTTTCATGTCCTGCTCTGGTTAATGTGGCTCAAACAAAGAAAATAAGACAATTTTTACAACAAATAAGACATAATGACTTGCTTCGATCTTAGGTTTTGCATTGTGTGCATGTGTGTGTGTGTGTGTGTGTGGAGGTTCCAGGATCTCCTCAGGGCATTCAAGGGGGGTCTGACCTTCAGTGAGCCTTTCACAATAAAAGCCTCAATGTCCCTTCAATGATTCGATGTAATGGAAAGTTGCTCCCAGAGCCCAACTGGTTTCCACTTGGTTGATGGTTCTTGCCAACTGCAACACACACACATGACAGGTCAGTAGAGCACTCACACACTGCAAAAACTGAAATCAAAGCAAGTCATTGAGTCTTATTTTTAGTAAAATTTGTCTTATTATTCTTGATATTAACTAGATTCTACTGATAAGTCCAGGAAAATGTCTTTGTAAATTTGTCTTATCNNNNGTGTGTGTGTGTGTGTGTGTGTGTGTGTGTGTGTGTGTGTGTGTGGAGGTTCCAGGATCTCCTCAGGGCATTCAAGGGGGGTCTGACCTTCAGTGAGCCTTTCACAATAAAAGCCTCAATGTCCCTTCAATGATTCGATGTAATGGAAAGTTGCTCCCAGAGCCCAACTGGTTTCCACTTGGTTGATGGTTCTTGCCAACTGCAACACACACACATGACAGGTCAGTAGAGCACTCACACACTGCAAAAACTGAAATCAAAGCAAGTCATTGAGTCTTATTTTTAGTAAAATTTGTCTTATTATTCTTGATATTAACTAGATTCTACTGATAAGTCCAGGAAAATGTCTTTGTAAATTTGTCTTATCTCATTGGCAGATTTTTTTGACTTGTTACAAGAAATTCAGACCTAATTTCTGTCTTTAAATAACTTGAAATAAGACATTTTATGACCTTGTCTGGTGAATGTGGCTCAAATAAAGAAAAACAAGACAAATTTTACTACAAATAAGATATAATGACTTGCTTAGATTTCAGTTTTTGCAGAGCAGCAGTCAAGTACAGCCTCAAGGGTCTGTACTGAACTGGTTCTCACCTTGAACTGTTTTTGTGGGGGGAAGCCGAGCTCCTGCAGCAGGACTGAGATGTAGACCAGGTCCAGACAGAAGAACGGACTCTTTGGAGGACTGACGGAGAGACTGCTGCACACTGAACACAACACAACACAGCAAGTTACTGCAGAGCTTTAAAATCTACATGCAGACAGGAAGGAGCAGAGAGCAGAAAGAAGACAGGGGAGGCAAAGTTAGGACAAGAGGCTGGTTTTGGCAAAAACTCATCCCTGCTCTGCTCCTGAGAGGAGAAAAGAAAGTGTAATATCCCCCTGACTTGTCCTCACTGCTTCATCTCACATTTTCTTCACTGCCTTTTGTAATTTCCGTCCAGTTCAGCAAAGATTAAAGAAACAAATTCAACAAATTAGAATTTCCTTGCAGAAGCGTAAAGTTTCACATCTTAAACTCTCTTCCACTTCTAGAAAGTTTGTCCATAGGTGAGAGTCTGTAGAAAGAATCAGTTTAGATTCCAATAACACTTGATATAAGTTTGACATTAACTCCTGTTGTAAACTCTTCTGGTTTCCATTGATATTTTGGACCAGACCAACATTAACATGCAAGAACATACACAACAGATAGGGTTTTTGGGATGCTTTTAGAATTGCAACACTTACATGTAGATTACATTCTGACTGTGTAGATTTTCATTAGGTTTCACCAAAATGTTTACATGTAAACTGACCCACGCTGTATTTTTTTCATGTTTTGATCCCCTGTATGTATAAGAGCAGAATGAAAAAGTTGCATCTTGTTTGGAGTATAACATTTGACCATCCTGTTATGATTTTGTATTCTCCACATTACCAAAATAAAATCAGAGAAGCTTCATGTCAAGTGTGCGTTTTTCTTTAGATATGATGCTGCATAGAAGACTAAAGGGTCAAAAATGTGGAAACATCTACACTCTCTTCTTTTTCAGACACTTTACATACACATAAATTAGTCACTTTATTCAGGAGACATTACTGATAAATATTAACGACTATTTAATGTAATAGGAGTATTTGCTGAGTATCCAGTGCAGTTCTCAGCATGTACAGCGGGAGGCACCCTCTTACCTCTTTTGGCTGCATTGATATAATCTGACACCAGGATGGTTCCTCCTTTACTCTCCTCGACACAGAAAAATAACAGTAAACAGAGAGAACAGAGAAAACAGATCACAAGTAAGACAACTCATGTAAAACAGCAGCAGTCTCCACTGCTGCTCAATGTTTCACATAACCATAACTATAACCAAGTGTCTATTCAAAACAGCTGGAACTATTTTTAACACTTGTACATATCTTAATTTTTTACATTTTTATATATCCTAATATTAACTTTTAATACTTGTGTATGTCTTAATTCTTAGGGAACCTGCAGGTTTTGGCAAGTCAAATTTAAAACTTTTTAAAAACTTTTTAATGCCACTTTCAATGAAACTTACGACCAAAAACACATAAATATGGTCCATGTTTGGGGGATCCTGCTGTATTACAACCAAATCATAGCCTGTGTGTCACTTAATGAGAGTCATTAAATTTTACTTTTTGCTGTTTATTGAACATAAAGTGATTATCAGTGCGCTCAGGTAAAAAACTTTATGTAAAAGTGTTGTAAGACAGTATCCACTCTCCTTCTCAAAAAGTCCTGCCAAAGAAATAAAATCAACAACAGATTTAAAAATCCTACCCTGACAAATTTAAGACCTTTGACTGATTTATTGAAGATCAGAATATAACATTTTAATGAATTTAAGACTTTTTAAGACTTTTTAAGGATGTGTAGGAACCCTGTATATCTCAATTTTTATTCTTAACACTTGTATTTATCTTAATTTTTGTAAATTCTTAGGATTCCCCTGACTGTTCTTATTCTTTCTGGCTCTTGTTCTTATTCTAGCGGCTGTATCTCACTCTGCTGCAGGTTTGTTGTATCTTTGATTTACTATCACTGAGGCAGGAGTGTTAAAAAAAACTCTGTTCATCTTCACATAAATATTTGCTTCGTACCGATGATTCCCAAGTCGACAGCACGGTCGTAGTAGTAGGAGAAGGCATAGAAGTCTAGGTCTGCCACTCGAGACGCCTTTGTCACCCTCCTGTAGAGAATCTTCTCCACTTTAGTCCGACACGCCTCATAAACTGGCTCCCCTGGAACAAAACACACAGTCCTGAGGTTCCTGAACACTCCCAATGCATTATGGGTCATCATAATGACAAACAAAAACAAAAGGAGTAAATCAATCCACAGCAATGATCTTACCTGCTTTTTGTCCCTTCACAGTGTACACAACCTCAGCATGCTCCCAACTGCCTGAGTACTCTGGAGCAAGGCAGGGGCTGATCAGCTCTGTGCTGCCTCCTACTGCTCAAGCACACACAAAGACAGACACTTCAGTCAGGGAACACTCTGTTTTTTAGGTGTGATTATATGAGGTTCCTATCAAGAAAGATAATTCCTCCAGGGGATCATTTTTAAAAAGAAGTGAGCCATATATTCCAGATATTACGGTACTTCATAAAACCTTTAAAAACACTGAACTGTCCCTTTATGCTTGATTAAAACTGAACACAACCATCTGAATGCACAGCCAGGATGGAAAAAATGACCCTCAACTGATGGAGACTCAACTTTTATGTATGTTATGTTGCAAATAAACACAAAGACTAGTACACAGTGAGATAGACAGACAGACAGACTGACAGTGAGACAGGCACCAGGGTGGATGTGTGCAGCAGCTTCTTACAGCAACTAAATCGCAGCAACAGCTGGCAGGCAAGGAATTAATCTTGCTGTGTGTTATTAAAAGATTAGATAATGGCTTATTTATCTGTGAGGACGAGAGGTGGGGGTGCAAAAAGCAAATGTGAAAATAAACTAAACAACATGAGAAAAGGAGTAAAAATAAAAACGAGTTACATACAGGGGGACGCTTCGATTCCTCCCAAGACAGCAAGTCGAGCTGACATCAGACCCAGACCCAAGTAACTGCAGAGAGAAAACAGAAGCACTGACAGGAAGCAGTGAATACTGAGCTCTGTTTATATCTGCTGGAGGATGTCAACAGATGAAAATGTAAGTAACACTGTGAAAACTAGGTATGAAGATATGCTGCAAATAATGTTTTTAGATGCTAAAAGTACTGACAAGTGTGTGTGTGTATGAGTGCGTACCTGTGTGTATAGACTGTGTGTGTGTTGTTGAACATCTGAAAGGACCTGATGTAGTCGATGGGTGAGGTCTGGATAGTTTTCTGGTCAGAGAATAAGAAAATAATTACAGGCATGTCACAAAGTTAGCATCATTAATCAACTCATCTAGAAATTACTGTAATTTAACTTAATTTATCTCTCATTGAAGCTAATAAAAGCTTCACAAACTCCAAAGTAAAACCAAGTTAAGAGGCACTATTGACTAATGTGAGGGTGTTTATTTGGGATTAGTGGGGCATTTACAGATTAAAGCCACTAAGATGGAGCCATCCTGGTAGTTTGACAGAGTCGCCTTAGTTACGACAGAGAAGAGAGAGAGAGAGAGAGACAGTCTTACTCTCTCTACCAATCCCTTTCATCTTTTCCTCCCTCTGTCCTTTGCCCTCACCTCGTCCTGAGGGCTGCAGGTGATCTGAGTCGAGCCGCCCCCCAAATCCAACATCCCCACTGTGGGCGAGTTATCACCGTGGAGATCACCTGTAGAGGGAGGGGTGAGGTGAAGAAAAAGGGAGAGACGGAGGTGGGAGGGGTGGAGAAGAGGGAGGGTGAGGGAAACAAGACAAGAAAAAAGACAGATTAGGGAAAAACAGAGAGCTAGCAGTGGCGGTATAATCCAATAACAGGTAATCATGATTTCCATCTCCATTAATCTGTTTTTGCAAAACACACACACACAACCAATCTCACGACACACTGATGTAAGAAATAAGATGTGTGTTCCAGCTGTCATTCTCGCAAAAAGAGAAATCTTGGTGATGAAAAGTGCTCGGTGTGTCTGTATAATGCTCACCTGTTAGGAAGTTGACGGTGATCCAGGCAGAAATTCCTGAGTTGGAAAAAAAGAAAGAACAGAACTCAAACGACAGGTAAAAACAAACAAATNCATCAGGGGTGAGGACTCGAGGAAAGGTCTCCGATGGAGAGAAAAAGACGCAGGAGAAGCGAAGAAAATGGGAAAAAGAGAAGGAGGAGGTAGAGTTTCTTTGTGGCTCTTAGCAGAGGTTTGATAACACGGTGAACTGTTCTACAATCCTTCATGTACACAGCCTGGCCTACATACCCCCCCCTCCCCTTCTTTCCTCCCTTTCTGCCTCCCCTCCTGATGTGAGGGTGTTTATTTGGGATTAGTGGGGCATTTACAGATTAAAGCCACTAAGATGGAGCCATCCTGGTAGTTTGACAGAGTCGCCTTAGTTACGACAGAGAAGAGAGAGAGAGAGAGACAGTCTTACTCTCTCTACCAATCCCTTTCATCTTTTCCTCCCTCTGTCCTTTGCCCTCACCTCGTCCTGAGGGCTGAAGGTGATCTGAGTCGAGCCGCCCCCCAAATCCAACATCCCCACTGTGGGCGAGTTATCACCGTGGAGATCACCTGTAGAGGGAGGGGTGAGGTGAAGAAAAAGGGAGAGACGGAGGTGGGAGGGGTGGAGAAGAGGGAGGGTGAGGGAAACAAGACAAGAAAAAAGACAGATTAGGGAAAAACAGAGAGCTAGCAGTGGCGGTATAATCCAATAACAGGTAATCATGATTTCCATCTCCATTAATCTGTTTTTGCAAAACACACACACACAACCAATCTCACGACACACTGATGTAAGAAATAAGATATGTGTTCCAGCTGTCATTCTCGCAAAAAGAGAAATCTTGGTGATGAAAAGTGCTCGGTGTGTCTGTATAATGCTCACCTGTTAGGAAGTTGACGGTGATCCAGGCAGAAATTCCTGAGTTGGAAAAAAAGAAAGAACAGAACTCAAACGACAGGTAAAAACAAACAAATACAGAGTTAAGAGAAGAAGTGGTTGTTGATGATGAAACCACTGTACTGTGCATGAAACCATCATCTAATGATCGACGGGGCAACACCTCTAGTTTTAAAACTCTTGAGTCATAATACACCTGGTGAGATACTCGGCTGAGCTCCTGCACCACATCAGGCCCAATGATCCATCATCTGCTCCTAACTGGTTTCTCAGAACTGTAAACGCTGAATACTGAACTGAAATCAGAGCCTGATGATTTTTTTTTAAGAAAATGATTTTATGCAATTAGAAAGTAGGACTAAGCAATTTGCAAGAATAATCTAATTGTGACTATTATTTCCTATATTACCATTGCGATTTTCTTGTGGGATTATTTCTAGGTTCCTGTCATATATGTTTTTCACCAAACACATTTTAGGACATGTTAAATTAATAACAGCACAACAACAACAACAACAACCCACCACCACTACTATTTGTGACCGCTTTTGGTCCATTTAAATCACTTTCTACTTCTTTTTTTGCCACTTTTGGACCATTTTTGATACCTTCACTATCTTCAGGGTTCACTCCCAATTTTCTTGCAAAATTTTATCGTTTCTGCCCATTTGTTTTTGCACTTTTCAAATTGTTTTTGCAATGTTCAGACCATTTTTTTTTGCAACAAACTGACTTTTTCAAGTTTAATCCCAACTTCTTGCCGTTTTGTTGACAGCCATTTAAACCACTTTCCACTGTTTTTCATCAGTTTTTTCACCATTTTTGCTTCTTTCTGAATTTTTTAAAGTTTCCTCCATGATTTTCTTGCTGATTTTTGTTTAGTTTTGGCCATTTCAGTCACTTCTCACTCCTTTTCTGCCACTTTTGAACCATTTTTGCTACTTTATGAGTATTTCCAGGTTTTATCCTAATCGAAATGCTATTATTATTGCTTTTTTGGGCAATTTTCATTACCTCAAACTAAATTTTATTGCTACTCTTTGCTGTTTTTGCCTCTTTTTATCACTTAGATAGTTTCTTTTGTGAAGGTAGTTTTCAAAAGTTTGTCTCTTTGGTTGAGCAGGGTTGAGTAACTCTAGTGTAGAGCAGAAAACATCTACTGCAAAAACTGTATCTGAAATTCTGACACATTTCAGGTTAAAGAAATGTTGCACTGTTTGTGATTAGAATATTGTAACAGGACCCATTGGGATTTTATCTAATTTGCCGTTAATTGCTCAGCCCTCTTAGAAAGTTAAAAAAGACATGGAGCCAACTGATATTTAGGATGTGAAGGAATAGAAGAGACCATTTTTAAAAATGTAGGGAAATTTGGCAGGTACGTAAGTTTAATACGTGAGGGTAAGAAAGTGGTTCTGTGCTTATTGTTAACACAGTTTTAAATAACAAAACTGAAAGTGTGTATTTTTGAGTGGGGGGATTGAGACATTCAGGAAAGTTTTGAGTCTCTATTGAAGTGAAAGCATTTTTAAAAAAGAGGACCTTTTTGTCCTTGTGAGGACTTGCGTAAAGCGAGATTACAGTAGTGATGTGAGGTATTTGTGATAGAGTGTTGAGACTTTAGGAAAAAAAAAATGTCAAGGACACTCAAGAGGTGTCTGTGAAGTGTAGACATCTGACGTGTAGCACAGTGTTTGGTCTTACCAACTGTCAAGGCTTTACCCTAGTGTCATAACTGTTACTACAACCATGAAACTTCACAAATACAAACACTAAACTTTACCTGCCAGTCGTCCCAGCCCTCCATTTCCAAGACCAGCATCCTCCTCGATATCCTCCAGCTCCTCCATGTCCAAACCCAGCTACACACACACGCGCACACACAGACACAGACACAGACACACACACACACCATTGTGTTTCTATGTGTTTTGTTTTTACTTCCTGATTGTTGTGGAGTTATGAGGAAGTTGAAACTATCAGAGTTAAAATCTTCACGGTCTCTAATTTCAGCAGATGCACCTGTGCAGGTTTGTTAACCTGGTGCTGTCAGGTGTTTGTTCATGGTGGATTCATGTAGGTTTCTTTAATCAACAGAACAAAGCTCCTCACCTGTTCTGCATGTCACAGGTGAGAAGTTACCTGGTAAATGGCCTCATCACAGGCATTCTGCAGGCCCAGGTTGATCATGGTGTTCTGCAGCGTTCTTCCCATGTAGAACTCCAAGGACAGGTAGTAAACCCTCTGAGGACAGACAGCAGGTTCAAAAAGTCAAAGTCGGTTTATTTCTCACATCACACATCTATCTGATCAATAACTCAACACTTACCACACACACTCACACTGACAGCTTAATGTGTGTGTGGTGAGCTGCAGTAATCAGATTAATGTGTCTAGATCTGATAGCCCGAGCACTCATTTCATACAACAACTCCACTCCTTTGTTCGTCTTTTCAGATTTACAAAGGCTGCAGAACAGGAAGTGTTTTTGGGTAAATTCATGATCAGATCAGGTAACAGAACGTGGACAATCAGGACTTCAAGAATGATAAAGATCTTTCTGCTGCCATTCTGTTCGATTTTCTCATCTGCTGTGGTTTTAAATGTTATTGTTTTGTTCTGGTGTCAAATTAAGTTGTTTTTCCTGTATATGGCGCTCTAAAATTTCACAACCCCATTCCTATTCTCTCATTTACCTTAATACCATGGCACCTTTCTGCCATCTAAAACACAGTCCCATCGTGCAGGAAAAAAACAATACTGTCTCGTCCTTCAGCACTGGCTGCAGATCCATCATCTACAAACATGATGCAGCATCATTCTGTCTGATTCCTACATGTTCAGGTGAGTAAAAGGTGAGACAGAGCTGATTATCCAGCAGGATGGATTCACATTCAGACAAATAGTAGAAAGAAATGATCAAGCGGACAGACCAGGTACTGAAAAAACTTTGACTTCTGATGTTCCCCATTCTGACATTAACATGTTCTGCAACCATTGACACACAATGATCACTGATCTACTTGAATAGTTTTGGTAGAGAAGACCAGGGTCAAACAAAAAAGTGTAAAGGCCTGTCATAAGCTGCAATATTTACTGAATTGTTTTGATGTAGTAAAACTTTAACTGCCTCCAAAAAAAAAAAAAAGGAAAACAAAACAGAACTGGGTCAGAAGAAGGTCAGAGAAAGACAAACCAACTCCTTTTGTAATATTCAGAGATTTTTTTTCTCCGTACTATTTATCACATGTAACCACCTCAAACATGATTTAAAAGTTATTTTACAAGGATAATAACATTAGCTTTGAAATTCGGCTTAAACTGAATACCTCAAAATGTACTGAATTTGATGATAAGCAGCAGTTATCATCAAACTGTTTTCAAGTAGTGAAGCTTCAAGTGTCCCTAAACAACAGAACTGTAGCGGAAGGTCAGAGAAACACAAACCAAACCGCTTTATAATATTTAAAGATTATTCTTCTCCATATTATTTATGATATGTAACCACCTTATAGATGATTATTAAGTTATTTTACAAGTTTAACAGAATTAAATATTTATTTCGGCTTGTACTGAGAAACTCAGAAGGGACTATATTTGACGATATTTACAGTAACAAGTGGTTGGTTCACCTATTTATGGCAATGCTCAGTTCACTCCTGGCAGGGCAGACGGCGGTTTCAAGGTTTGGGCTGACAAGGGGGTGAAAAAAATTGGAGACTTATATGATCAGGGCACTTTACAAACATTTAACGACCTTTACTTGAAATATTCAATTCCAAAAAAACATTTCTTCAAATATCTACAACTAAAACATTTTATTTCATCAAAGCACCACCAGGCTACACGTGAGCCGCCGTTGTCCTGCCTTGAGGATTTTGTGTTGAAACACATGAATGGGAAAAAGCAAATCTCCACACTATATACAGTACTTGTTGCGCATGACAAAGAATCTAGTGATGACAGAAGGAGTGCATGGAGTTTGGATATTGAGGAAGATATTGAAGAAGCTGAGTGGGCAACAGCTTGTCTAAAAGCTCAGTCACAAACCATTAATACCCGAATGAAACTGTTACAACATAAGTGGTTAATGAGGACATACATAACCCCTGAAAAGCTTAGTAAATGGTCCCCTGGCATTCCAGATACATGTGTGAAATGTTTGATTGAAAAAGGTACACTGATTCATTGTGTATGGAAATGTTCTAAGTTGGCAGCTTTTTGGAAATTGGTTGTTCATACTCTAAGTAAAATCACAGGTATCCAGGTACCATGTGTACCAAGACTTTGTATTTTAGGGATATATCCAGATGGCTTCTCTGCTAACTCTAAATGTAAGTCGCTGATCAACTTTGGCCTCCTGCAGGCCAGGAGGATGGTTGCTCTGTCATGGCGCGAGACTGAGGTATCCTCTACGCAATCTTGGATCAGAGAAATGGCAATGTGTGTTACGTTAGAAAAATTAACCTATGTGATTAGGGGCAAAGTGCAAGAATTTGAAGAGGTATGGGCACCTTTAGTGGACTTCCTCAGGCAACAGTAAACTGTATTTATTTGTAGGACCGTTGAGCGTGACAACATTTTTTTTTTTCTCTTCTCTTTTCTTTTTTTTATTAATTTTTTTTAAAATGTAATTTAATTTATTTTTCTCTATACATAAATATTTTTTTATTATTATTTATTGTCTGTTGTATTATCATTTACCATTGTTGTCAATTTTTTTATTTTTTTATTTTTATGTTTGTGGTGTTGTTATTCTACATATCTCATTGTTCAAATAGGGAGATATCTGTCGAAATGTATGTGTTCTGTTGAAAATCAATAAAAAACATTGTTCAAAAAAAAAAACAAGTGGTTGGTTGTGTTTTTTCTTAGGCCCTCTGCAGGTCTCATCCTTCCTGACATAAGTAAGGAGGTTCCGTGTGTGCCGAGTGTGTGTCAGGTATTAAAACACCCTGAAGGAAGATGCATGACTTCACAACTGAAGCTCATAGTTGGATAATCACAGGAAAACTAAACCAGTGTAGTTTTCCAGCGGGGTTCAGTGGGAGCTCCCTGCCGGCTCCTGTGCTCTCACCTTGGGGTCCGTCTCGTAGTAATACTGCTGGGTGCGGATCCAGCGGCCCACCAGGTGGTCCCGGACCGTGTGGGCCAGGGCGAAGTAGTAGTCCCTGGGCGTCGCTACGTTCCTGTCCTTCACCAGGGTGAAGTGGAGGTGTCGGTTAAAACTTCGTTTAATCTCCACCACGTCTCCGAGCCCGGCGATGCCCCGGACACTGATCTGCCTCCGCTTCTCCTGGTCGGTGAGCGGCGCTGCCATGGTTCAAGAAAACAACCACGACTGAAGAGACTGAAGAGACTGAAGTTTGTCCTGCAGAGACAGGAGGACTCCACCTGGCAGGTACAAGGAAGACAGCACGCGGACACGCCCACTGAAAACTTTGACAGCAGAGCAGTGGGCGGGGCAGAGCCTGAGAGGGGGCGTGGCTCTGGATATATAATTATCACAAAGATATCTCACTCTGATGCTTTGTCCAAGAACCAATTTAATGCAGCAAAACCAAAACAGACTTTTAAAGCACTCTATTATACAAACTACATTGATGGTAATAAATTACATAAAATAAAAGCATTAGATAAATACAGACTAGCGCCTGACTGATATGGGATTTTTGGGGCTGATACCAATACTGAGGGCAAAAGAAATCTGATATCCAATAAATCAGCCAGTATCCCATATATCTGCTGATATATAAAACAGGAACATTTATATACATACACAGGGTATATATACTATACAAGAACACAAATTGTTATAATACCCGACATATGATTTTGGGTTTGACACAGCAACGTATCACAGTCTTTTATCAGAAAAGGGTGGACGTGTGTATTGACGAGCATTTGTCTGTTTATTTCACAAAAAAGCATCTTACATGACTTAAAAACATTATGACATAGTCCTATATTAGTTAATGGTGGACGTGTGAATTGACAGTATCCTTTATCATTGGCAGAGTGCAGCATGCAGCCAGACACAGACACAGAGGACATCTACACACACACAAAAAAGTTTATTCATCAGCTGCATAATGGCTGATGTCAATTAATCGGTGACATGCTTTTAATCGGCTCCACCGATGAATCAGTTGAGCTCTAATACAGACTTTATTCTATGTAACAAAAAATGTTTTATCTTTAGTAATTGTGCCCCATGCAGTTTTTAACCCTTTAACAATCCCACCAAGAAAAAACAAATAGATTTTTTTGGAATTTCTTGTTGCAATGGGTGGGTAATAGCCATAATCTATTTTTTTTCTTTTTTTATACAAACCTTTCTGTTTTTAAAATATTGGCCTCTACTCCATGGCTAAAGTGTCACTTAGTGGTAATCATGTGAAATTTCATACAAATAGCACAAGTACTAGGAAAAGTCACATAAAATGCTAATTTAGAAGGAAATTAATTTCTCATAAATAACCAGGGTATTGAACAGTTTGGTTTTTGTAAGTATGTCACACAATTTTGAGCAGTTTTATTTCAACCAAGGGAAATATTGAATTAAACAAAGAAAAACTGCATTCGTAAATTAAAAAAAAATTAAAAATAAAAAAAATAAAGAACAAAGTGTAAAACAAAGGCACATTTGTATGCTTTTAATACATCATCTCAACAACTTGACTGTGGTAGTGCAACAAAAAAAGAAAAAGAAGTTCTTGAGGCTCAAGATCAATCACATACTTCTTCTAAATGGTCAAGATGATTAAATCACTCTGAGTTAAGTTAGGGACTTCTCTTATTGAAATATAGCAATGCACAATGGGTTAAACCAAATGGTTGGGGAGGTAGTTTAAGGGTTAAGGTTTAGATTTTAATATTTTGCTTTGGTAAGGAAAAGGGTGTTTGGGACACTATTCAGGACAGTTACGCAAGTGTTAGAATTTATTGAAGGGGCTGGCATGTAAATTAATATATCACTGATAATTAAAATAAACCTTGTTCAAATAGCACTCTTGAAACCAGGGTTAGAAAGTGCTTCACAACATAAAAATGACCCATAAAAGGAAAATAAAAGAAATGTGAGGACAAGATTGCATCAACAAGAATTGGAATTAATTATTATTATTATTATTATTATTATTATTATTATTATTATTATTATTATTATTATTATTATAATCATCATCATCATAAAGAGCTTAAAACCCCTATCTGATCTGATATTCATTTACCATAGCAGTCTCTGCAATCAGGTAAATAGGTGATATAATACATATAATGTAATAAATTGACTGAATACACTCACTAAGCCAAAAGCAAACACTTTAGAGGCATTACTTGAAATATTCAAAAGACAGGTTGGATCTGAATCACTAATTCCACAGCTTATAATAATTTTTTTGTGTTATCTAGACATTTCATGTCAGTGTTATTTAGGAGGTGGCAAGTCAGTCAGGGCAGATAAAGAGAGTGAAATAGTGTGAGGAAGTAAAACAGAGAAATAACAAATAAGAAATGAAGAGCTGAAGTGTCATAAATGACATTCCTCATTGCAAAACTACACGATGAAAGAGTAAAAGTGATGATTAATTAGTTTCAGAGTGAACCATCTTGATCTACGCTCATCTTTGAAAAGCTTGCGTCATTGCGTCATTGATAAATTGATAAATGCTGTTGGTATTTCTGGGTTTCAGAATAAAACGCCTCTTGAACAGATTAAGAAAAGTTCCTCTGTGGGTTCCTCGTGGTGTTTGGTGTTTTCTCTGAGCTCAGGTGAGTGAAAAGGTGCAGAGTCGCTTCATTCTCCTGAGAACAAGCCTCAGGCTGTTCCTCAGTGAGTTACTAGTGAGTTACTGAGTCTTTTCATGTTAATCTACTGTAAGTCCTGTGTTAGTGAGCCGTGATAAAGTTGAAACTGTTACAGAGAATAGTCAATGGAATGACTCGGGTGGACGAGGAGGTGTTGGTCAGGTCGAAACTGTCCAGGTCTTGGTCTTCCATTCTTGACTCACTCCAGGGTCGTCTCAGCTCAACCAGGATGTCAGACCAAGGAGGTCTCGATGACCACTGTGACCAATCTGACCAAAGTGATACTCTGAGATGTCGGATTTTTTTGTTTCATGTCACTCTCATCTGGATCTCAATTCATGTATTCTATAACCTCTATAATATGAAAGCCTGGTCTCCAGTGATGAAAAAAAAAATCCCTAATTGAAGACATGTCAGTACAAGTTGTTTTCTTTATTGCCCTTCAAGTCAAAGTGGAAACTAATACACAGTGAACAAAGAAGAAAAAGCCTCTAGGTTCTTATTTACTCCAGATAACATTGCTATTGGTAAATCAGTGTGAATGTATTAACCTGGAGATATTTTTATAGACTAGAACTGCCACTAATGTGACCTATGACCCTAAAAATGTGAATATTGCATTTTGCTGTATGAACACCTGTAACTACACTATAGGTAGTAGAGCAACAA
>RPOG01000931.1:40553-51543 GCA_008086565.1 Thalassoma bifasciatum
TTTTCTTAAATCCTCAATCTTTATTTCGTTGTGCCAGTTCACTATAAATGTTTTATCAAGACACTTTCTAAAAAGAGCAGGTTTAAACTGTACTGAGTAGAGTATTTGCAGCATTTCTAAACTGGTGAAATGTTTCATAGGATCAGTTTTCACCACCTCACTACTAAATCCCTGAAAAAATAATTATCAATAACTGGATAGAAGGTTAATAAGTCGTCTGGTTCTTCATTATATCTGACTTTGGGTTTGGCTCTTCCAGCAGGATGTCTTCCACATCTCAGAAACATCGGAACTTTGTTGACGAGCCGATGGGAGACAAACCTGTGACGAGTCTTCCAGGGATCGGAGAGACTCGGGGGGGCAAGCTGGAAGAACAGGGCTTTGACAAGGTGTGAACCATGGACTGTATAATAATAATGATAATAGTAATAAAAATAATAATATTGATTGTAATTATAACTAGAGGGGGACCCCACATTTCCTACCAGCAAATGCAGGATGGTGAAATGCTGAACCCCATTCTAATAGTAAGCACTTTCTCACAGGAAAGGCTTAATACTGAAATGCTAAGCCACAACCCTTACCTTAATGTTGGACTGAGTGACACACATGAGTCATATTTGTTAAATCTCGGTCTTCAAAGCATCTTCATCTTGAAAGGACTTCTAAGTGCTGATGCTCAGCATTTCAACAAAATAATAATAACGATAAATTTATTTTGTATAGCACTTTTCAAAATTCTCAAAGAGACTTTACAGATTAAAAGGCACATTCAAATCCAACAAACAAACAGCTAAGCAAACAAATATACAAGCAAACAAAATAAAACACAGCACAGAATAAAACAATAAAAACAGCGATGTGATCAACAGTTAAAATGAATTTGTAAAAAGATGAGTTTTGAGCTGGGATTTGAGAGAGGTGCAGGGAAAAGAGGTTGTTGTCGGTGGAGTGAAGGCAACGGGGGGAGTNCAGGACATTCAAGCAAATTAACTGCAATTTAATTTAACGAGATACTTTTTATTGGAAATGAGACAAAGACATCTGCTTGGTTTTTATTTTATTTTTTTGTTGTTGTTGTGTTTTAGTCTACGTATTATCAGAAGTATCTTTAGCATCCCAACAACCACCTTTGAGTTTATCTCAAAGTTAACGTAAGCTGTAAAAGTAAATGCTGCGTTTTGGCAACATAGGGGTGTACTGCTGTACGAGTGGGTGTGAATTTGCACAACCTATAACATTTGACTCCCTTTTGTTTCCATTTGATGTATTTCAAACAGGAAACTTTGTTAGATGATAGAATGAAAGTCCCAAGGTAATTTCTGGTCTTAAATTGAATTTGATCAAATGTGTAGTTACTGTACGTAAACTTAGAGAAGTGTAGATCTGAACTTATAACATTCACCCAATTGTAACACTGTGTATTTTTCTTAAATCCTCAATCTTTATTTCGTTGTGCCAGTTCACTATAAATGTTTTATCAAGACTCTTTCTAAAAAGAGCAGGTTTAAACTGTACTGAGTGGAGTATTTGCAGCATTTCTAAACTGGTGAAATGTTTCATAGGATCGGTTTTCACCACCTCACTACTAAATCCCTGAAAAAATAATTATCAATAACTGGATAGAAGGTTAATAAGTCGTCTGGTTCTTCATTATATCTGACTTTGGGTTTGGCTCTTCCGGCAGGATGTCTTCCACATCTCAGAAACATCGGAACTTTATTGGCGAGCCGATGGCAGACAAACCTGTGACGAGTCTTTCAGGGATCGGAGAGACTCTGGGGGGCAGGCTGGAAGGACAGGGCTTCGACAAGGTGTGAACCATGGACTGTATAATAATAATGATAATAGTAATAAAAATAATAATATTGATTTTAATTATAACTAGAGGGGGACCCCGCATTTCCTACCAGCAAATGCAGGATGGTGAAATGCTGAACCCCATTCTAATAGTAAGCACTTTCTCACAGGAAAAGGTTAATACTGAAATGCTAAGCCACAACCCTTACCTTAATGTTGGACTGAGTGACAAGTCCTATTTGTTAAATCTCGGTCTTCAAAGCATCTTCATCTTGAAAGGACCTCTAAGTGCTGATGCTCAGCATTTCAACAAAATAATAATAATGATAAATTTATTTTGTATAGCACTTTTCAAAATTCTCAAAGAGACTACAGATTAAAAGGCACATTCAAATCCAACAAACAAACAGCTAAGCAAACAAATATACAAGCAAACAAAATAAAACACAGCACAGAATAAAACAATAAAAACAGCGATGTGATCAACAGTTAAAATGAATTTGTAAAAAGATGAGTTTTGAGCTGGGATTTGAGAGAGGTGCAGGGAAAAGAGGTTGTTGTCGGTGGAGTGAAGGCAACGGGGGGAGTCGTGGGAGTGAAGCAGGCCAGTGAGGTAAGGGGGGGCCAGGTTATGGAGGGCTTTAAATGTCATCAGAAGGACTTTGAACTGGATGTGATGGGGAATGAGGAGCCAGTGGAGATTTTGTAGGGTGGGGGTGATGTGATCACAGGACCAGGAATGGGTGAGTAGAAGGGCAGCTGAATTCTGAATGTAATGATGTTTATTTAGGACTGTAGATGTTGAACCATGAAGGAGACTATTGCAGGGATTGATTTTAGAAGAAATGAAGGTGTGAATNTATATATATATATAATTTAAAAATCAAAAATGATGTCAATCTTTCCTAAAAAGCTCCCTGTGAGGTGGCTTGATTGGAATGCAATTGGTCTGTGTTTCCACCAGCACTGCTCAAATGCTTTAAAAGCTGCTTCAATGGAAATGGAGGCCTCTTGTCAAATTTAAAATCCCATTGTGATTTATTGACAATCAATACATCCATATTAGATGGCACCAAATAACTAATTTGAGCTTATCTTGACAGAAAACTGAAGAGTAAAACCTGAGTTAAGAAGACAAGCAGTCACAATTATGAAGGGCAACGTGTAAGATTAACTTTTGTTTGACCTGCATATGGATTTTAAAGGTTGACCCTCATTTGTTTACATGGAGGAGGTGGGCTTTACTATCCAAAAGGTTATCCAAATGTTTTGGTTTGAAGTTTGGTTACTTTAATTTGTCATTTTATACAGCCAGGAGTAAAACCATGACAGCATAAAAATATTAAGATAAAAATTCAATCTTCAGATATTCTATGAGACTAGATGAATAAACTCAGACGTACAGACAACCACCAAGTCTTTATTCAAACGTTGAAAAACATTCAGGTTTTGGATTATTGCAAGTTCTGTACCAATCACACACAAATATAAAAACAGGAGAAAATCCTTCAGAGTAGAAAACAATCAGAGCCGCTGTCGATACAGACAGATCATGTTTCACAGCATGAGGTCAGAGACGGTGAAGAGGAGAGGTGTCAGGTCATCCAACAAGTTAGACCAGGCTGATCATTAGTGCAATGACTGTAGTTTCATATTTAACTTTGTGAGCATCAGTTTGTTTTCACATCTGCAGGAAACATCAGCACCACGTTGTTTTAACATCATGTGATCATGTGAGGATGTTTCTCCTTCAGGCGATACTGGAAACACTGAACTCCAGGACTAAACTGGTCACATTTGGCACAATCATCAAACATTCGTCATGAGAACAAACTATGAACAGTTTCAGCTTAAAACATGCTGCTTTTTACCTTTAGATATGACAAAATATAGATTAACAATATATATATATGAAGTCAAATACTACAGGGAGTATTTACAGAGGAGAGGAGGTGAGCACTCAGAGCTCTGTGTGCTGAGGAGTGTCTCCACGAGGTCACTTTGTTCGAAATAAAAAGAAAAGGATCCTTCAGAGTAAAAAATATGAACCAGACTGCTGTTAGGTTCACCTGAGGAGTTTACAGAGCTGCAGTGTGTCTGATTGGCTGGTCAGATGTGATGTCATACTGTCCAGTGTATCCTGGTAGTTGAATGTAAGAGTGCAAGAGTTGTTGGCTGATATGAGATGATGGAGCTTTTGACATTAGAACCTGACTGAGAACGAGTTCAGAGGTCAACCCCTGACGTCTTGGACTCATCTTCAGTCCTGTTTTGGACCTAGGTTAAGGTTGGAGACAGGATGTCGGACTTAGACTCGGGAGTGTATCGTGGTTTGTGAGTGTGTGACTGACACTTCACACCTTGGAGTATGATAGTGCAGAGACTGGGGTTAGGCCTCTGGGCTGCACTTTGATGGTGTGACACTGGCTGATGAGGAGTATGTGTAGGTTCAAAAAATAATAATAATAATAATAATAATAATAATCAAATAAGTACCTGATTAATACATTCTAGTTGGAGTTAATTTGGGTCCTGATTTAAGTTTTTTCAAAGATGTTAGCATTGCCAATATACCAACATGTGCTGCCTTCAGGTGCAGGTCTGAGTGTGGGTCACAACCCAGTGCACAATTGTCATAGTCCCAGGTTTGAGAGCATTTAATGAGACATATTCAGGGTTTTTTCAGACAGCTTTGGGACCAAAGTTCATATATGTGTGTTTGTGCATGTGCACTGTAAAAACTGAAATCTAAGCAAGTCATAGGGTCTTATTTGTAGTAAAAAATGTGTCTTATTATTCTTGATATGAGCTACATTCTATTGATAAGTCCAGGAAAATGTCTTATTTCAAGTTATTCAAAGACAAAAATGAGGTCTGAATTGCTTGTAACAAGTCAAAATAATCTGCCAATGAGATAAGAAAAAAGTTTCATGTATTAAGACATCTTTCATGAGCAAATTTTTCTTATCCCAGCGGCAGGTTTTTTTTGATTTTCACAAGCAATTCAGACCTCATTTTTCATGTCCTGCTCTGGTGAATGTGGCTCAAACAAAGAAAATAAGACAATTTTTACAACAAATAAGACATAATGACTTGCTTCGATCTTAGGTTTTGCATTGTGTGCATGTGTGCGTGTGTGTGTGTGCGTGTGTGTGTGTGTGTGTGTGTGTGTGTGTGTGTGTGTGTGTGTGGAGGTTCCAAGATCTCCTCAGGGCATTCAAGGGGGGTCTGACCTTCAGTGAGACTTTCACAATAAAAGCCTCAATGTCCCTTCAATGATTCGATGTAATGGAAAGTTGCTCCCAGAGCCCAACTGGTTTCCACCTGGTTGATGGTTCTTGCCAACTGCAACACACACACATGACAGGTCAGTAGAGCACTCACACACTGCAAAAACTGAAATCAAAGCAAGTCATTGAGTCTTATTTTTAGTAAAATTTGTCTTATTATTCTTGATATTAACTAGATTCTACTGATAAGTCCAGGAAAATGTCTTTGTAAATTTGTCTTATCTCATTGGCAGATGTTTTTGACTTGTTACAAGCAATTCAGACCTAATTTCTGTCTTTAAATAACTTGAAATGAGACATTTTATGACCTTGTCTGGTGAATGTGGCTCAAATAAAGAAAAACAAGACAAATTTTACTACAAATAAGATATAATGACTTGCTTAGATTTCAGTTTTTGCAGAACAGCAGTCAAGTACAGACTTTAGGGTCTGTACTGAACTGGTTCTCACCTTGAACTGTTTTTGTGGAGGGAAGCCGAGCTCCTGCAGCAGGACTGAGATGTAGACCAGGTCCAGACAGAAGAACGGACTCTTTGGAGGACTGACGGAGAGACTGCTGCACACTGAACACAATACAACACAACACAACACAACACAGCAAGTTACTGCAGAGCTTTAAAATCTTCATGCAGACAGGAAGGAGCAGAGAGCAGAAAGAAGATGGTGGAGGCAAAGTTAGGACAAGAGGCTGGTTTTGGCTAAAACTCATCCCTGCTCTGCTCCTGAGAGGAGAAAAGAAAGTGTAATATCCCCCTGACTTGTCCTCACTGCTTCATCTCACATTTCCTTCACTGCCTTTTGTAATTTCCGTCCAGATCAGCAAAGATTAAAGAAACAAATTCAAAAAATTAGAATTTCCTTGCAGAAGCGTAAAGTTTCACATCTTAAACTCTCTTCCACTTAGAGAAAGTTTGTCCATAAGTGAGAGGCTGTAGAAAGAATCAGTTTCGATTCCAATAACACTTGTATATTCAAACTGTAATTGAGGACAACATTTGAGAAGACCAAAGGTAACTATAAAACCTGGTCTGGTTGTAATTGTACGTTCTTGTATGTGTTGTCTATCCCAAAAACCCTACGAAAATCTTAACGTTGTGAATGTACATCTAATGTAAGACTGACACATCTAAAAGTAATCCATTCACCAAAATGTTTACATGTAAACATTAAACTGACCCACGCTGTATTTTTTTCATGTTTTGATCCCCTGTATGTATAAGAGCAGAATGAAAAAGTTGCATCTTGTTTGGAGTATAATATTTTGACCATCCTGTTATGATATTGTATTCTCCACATTACCAAAATAAAATCAGAGAAGCTTCATGTCATGTGTACGTTTTTCTTTAGATATGATGCTGCATAGAAGACTAAAGGGTCAAAAATGTGGAAACATCTACACCTTCTTCTTTTTCAGACTCTTTACATACACATAAATTAGTCACTTTATTCAGGAGACAGTAATGATAAATATTAATGACTATTGAATGTAACAGGGGTATATGCTGAGTATGCAGTGCAGTTCACAGCATGTACAGCTGGAGGCACCCTCTTACCTCTTTTAGCTGCGTTGATATAATCTGACACCAGGATGGTTCCTCCTTTACTCTCCTCTAGGCACAGAAAACGGAGAGAACAGAGAAAACAGATCACAGGTCAGACAGCTCATGTAAAACAGCTACTACTGCTCAGTGTTTCACATAACTATAACTATAACCAACTGTCTATTCAAAACAGCTGGAACTATTTTTAACACCAACTTGAATATACATATTTTTAACACTTGTACATATCTTAATTTTCAAATGTTTTACATTTTTATATATCCTAATTTTAATTTTCAACACCTGTAAATATCTTCATTTTTTAATTTTTAAAACTTTTTATATATCTTGAATTTTAATTTTCAATACTTGTGTATGTCTTAATTCTTAACTTGTTACACTTTATATACAGGGTACCTCCAGGTTTTGGCAAGTGAAATTGTAGACAGCTTAAGACTTTTTTAATGCCACTTCAAATGAAATTTAAGACCAAAAACACATTAATATGGTCAATGGTTTGAGGATCCTGCTTTATTACAACCAAATTATAGCCTGTGTGTCACTTAATGAGAGCCATTCAAGTTTACTTTTTGTCTGTTTATTAAACATAAAGTGATCCTCAGTGCTCTCTGGTTAAAATCTGTATGTAAAAGTGCAAACAGTGACCCACAGTCACAGACTGGTTAACTAGGATGCAGATAACAATTTATATCAGCAGCTTGTAAGACAGTATCTACTCTACATCTCCTTCCTGCCAAAGAAATAAAATCAATAACTTCTGCCCTGACAAATTTAAGACCTTTGACTAATTAATTGAAGACCAGAACATAAAATTTTAATGACTATAAGACTATTATTAAGACTACTATGTTTTTAAGACTTCAAGGATGTGTAGGAACCCTGTCTACATCTTAATTTTTATTTTGAACATTTGCATTTATCTTAATTTTTTGTAAATTCTTAAGATTCCCCTGACTGTTCTTATTCTTTCTGGCTCTTGTTCTTTTTCTAGCGGCTGTATCTCACTCTGCTGCAGGTTTGTTGTATCTTTGATTTACTATCACTGAGGCAGGAGTGTTAAAAAAACTCTGTTCATCTTCACATAAATATTTGCTTCGTACCGATGATTCCCAAGTCGACAGCGCGGTCGTAGTAGTAGGAGAAGGCATAGAAGTCTAGGTCTGCCACTCCAGACGCCTTCGTCACCCTCCTGTAGAGAATCTTCTCCACTTTAGTCCGACACGCCTCATAAACTGGCTCCCCTGGAACAAAACACACAGTCCTGAGGTTCCTGAACACTCCCAATGCATTATGGGTCATCATAATGACAAACAAAAACAAAAGGAGTAAATCAATCCACAGCAATGATCTTACCTGCTTTTTGTCCCTTCACAGTGTACACAACCTCAGCATGCTCCCAACTGCCTGAGTACTCTGGAGCAAGGCAGGGGCTGATCAGCTCTGTGCTGCCTCCTACTGCTCAAGCACACACAAAGACAGACACTTCAGTAAGGGAACACTCTGTTTTTTAGGTGTGATTATATGAGGTTCCTATCAAGAAAGATAATTCCTCCAGGGGATCATTTTTAAAAAGAAGTGAGCCATATATTCCAGATATTACGGTACTTCATAAAACCTTTAAAAACACTGAACTGTCCCTTTATGCTTGATGAAAACTGAACACAACCATCTGAATGCACAGCCAGGATGGAAAAAATGACCCTCAACTGATGGAGACTCAACTTTTATGTATGTTATGTTGCAAATAAACACAAAGACTAGTACACAGTGAGATAGACTGACAGACAGACTGACAGTGAGACAGGCACCAGGGTGGATGTGTGCAGCAGCTTCTTACAGCAACTAAATCGCAGCAACAGCTGGCAGGCAAGGAATTAATCTTGCTGTGTGTTATTAAAAGATTAGATAATGGCTTATTTATCTGTGAGGACGAGAGGTGGGGGTGCAAAAAGCAAATGTGAAAATAAACTAAACAACATGAGAAAAGGAGTAAAAATAAAAACGAGTTACGTACAGGGGGACGCTTCGATTCCTCCCAAGACAGCAAGTCGAGCTGACATCAGACCCAGACCCAAGTAACTGCAGAGAGAAAACAGAAGCACTGACAGGAAGCAGTCAATACTGAGCTCTGTTTATATCTGCTGGAGGATGTCAACAGATGAAAATATAAGTAACACTGTGAAAACTAGGTATGAAAATGCTGCAAATAATGTTTTTAGATGCTAAAAGTACTGACAAGTGTGTGTGTGTGTATGAGTGCGTACCTGTGTGTGTAGACTGTGTGTGTGTTGTTGAACATCTGAAAGGACCTGATGTAGTCGATGGGTGAGGTCTGGATAGTTTTCTGGTCAGAGAATAAGAAAATAATTACAGGCATGTCACAAAGTTAGCATCATTCGTCAACTCATCTAGAAATTACTGTAATTTAACTTTATTAATCTCCCATTAGAGCTAATAAAAGCTTCACAAACTCCAAAGTAAAGCCAAGTTAAGAGGCGCCATTGACTAAGTGTATCTCATCAAGCCAATTTTCTCTCTTTTAACAGATGGGACATGGTTCAAACTAATGAATTCAACCCAGGTCACATAAATGTAAAAGATGTTTTCTGCCTTCACTGTTAGTTCTCACCATTCTGATTTATGTAACTGTTCATTTTTTCAAGTTTGAACTAGTTACTTGATGCTCTAAAGGCTACAACACTGTGATTGACAGCTGTGTTGATCAATGAGGCTCCAACAACACTGTGTGCACCAGATTACTTGAGTAAAAGAGGAAGAGCAGGAGAAAACATTTGAAAAAGCATTATCAAAAGAGCTGTTGAACTTCCCATAACTGTGAATGTCTGCTTGAAACTAGGGCTGGGCAACTAATCGCAAATTAGATTAAATCCCAATAATCAAGAGTAGCAAACAATGGTCCAAAAGTGTCAAAAAAAAAAGAGACTGAAGTGACTCAAATGGGCACAAAGCTGTCATCATGGGAAGAAAAAATGTTTTATGTGTTGTGGTAATGCTGTAACTTATGTCAGTGTTCATTTCCAAATATGGTTTGCTTAACAAAACATAAAACAGGAAACCTGAAAATAATCGCACTATAAATCACAGTTTCAACATAGAGAAAAATAACTGCGATTAGATTATCAAATATGAGGATAAAAAATGATTTAAAAAAGGGTTAAAGAAAAGGCAATAACTGAAATCTGAGCATGTCATTACGTCCTATCTTCAGTAAAAATTATCTTATTATTCTCAATATGAGCCACATTGACCTGACAAGTCCAGAAAAATGTCTTATTTCAAGTTGTTCATAGACAAAAATGGGGTCTTAATTGCTTTTAACAAGTGAAAGAAGTCTGGCAATGGGATATGAAAAATTTGCTCGTCAAGTTTCTTGTAATTCGAAAGATGTCTTAATACAAGGAACTACTTTCTTATCCCATTTGCAGCTTCCTTTTTTGACTCGTTAATAGCAATTTAGACCTCATTTTAGTCTTCAGATAACTTGAAATAAGACGTTCTTCTGCACTTGTCATTCTAATGTGGCTTATATCCAGAGAAATATGACCATTTTTACTAAAAATAAGACATAATGACTTGCATAGATTTCAGTTTTTGCAGTGCAAGTTTTTGTGTGGTTGGCATGATGAATGCATTGGTTGCAAGCAGAGCTGCACTTATGTCCATGACAAATTCCCCTCAGTGGACAAAAAAGTTTACCTTATCTGATCTTATCATGAAGGTAAGTGTGGGTTTGAGTTTGAGTTAGGGGAGCAGATGGGACTTCGCCTCCATGACTCCACCAGCTCATCATGACTGCACAGACTGTGACTTCTAAATATTATCAAAGCAATATATCGGCACCTGTGAGGATAATTTAGCTTCATTTTTGTACGACAGGTAGAGCTGGGAACATCATCCATTTAAACCTACACTAAAAGACAAAGGCGCTCCATCACAAGAGCGGTTAAGAATTGACTGTAGCTTTGATGTCACCCACAGCCAGTGCTGATATTTCCTCAAGTTTATGGGAGTCAAAGTGACCCGTATATGTGGTTTTTGAGGGCTGGCTTTGAGGAATAAGAGTTAGCCGCTCCAAAGACATCTGCCTTTAATCTGTCCAGTCCTCAAGCTCCTCTGCATCACCCTGTTTAAGCCCCTCACTCAGAGGGTGGTGCAGAGGATCTACATCAGGGGTGAGGACTCGAGGAAAGGTCTCTGATGGAGAGAAAAAGACGCAGGAGAAGCGAAGAAAATGGGAAAAAGAGAAGGAGGAGGTAGAGTTTCTTTGTGGCTCTTAGCAGAGGTTTGATAACACGGTGAACTGTTCTACAATCCTTC
>RPOG01000931.1:52408-161181 GCA_008086565.1 Thalassoma bifasciatum
TGGCTCTTAGCAGAGGTTTGATAACACGGTGAACTGTTCTACAATCCTTCATGTACACAGCCTGACCTACATACCCCCCCCTCCCCTTCTTTCCTCCCTTTCTGCCTCCCCTCCTGATGTGAGGGTGTTTATTTGGGATTAGTGGGGCATTTACAGATTAAAGCCACTAAGATGGAGCCATCCTGGTAGTTTGACAGAGTCGCCTTAGTTACGACAGAGAAGAGAGAGAGAGAGAGACAGTCTTACTCTCTCTACCAATCCCTTTCATCTTTTCCTCCCTCTGTCCTTTGCCCTCACCTCGTCCTGAGGGCTGAAGGTGATCTGAGTCGAGCCGCCCCCCAAATCCAACATCCCCACTGTGGGCGAGCTATCACCGTGGAGATCACCTGTAGAGGGAGGGGTGAGGTGAAGAAAAGGGAGAGACGGAGGTGGGAGGGGTGGAGAAGAGGGAGGGTGAGGGAAACAAGACAAGAAAAAAGACAGATTAGGGAAAAACAGAGAGCTAGCAGTGGCGGTATAATCCAATAACAGGTAATCATGATTTCCATCTCCATTAATCTGTTTTTGCAAAACACACACACACACACACACAACCAATCTCACGACACACTGATGTAAGAAATAAGATGTGTGTCCCAGCTGTCATTCTCGCAAAAAGAGAAATCTTGGTGATGAAAAGTGCTCGGTGTGTCTGTATAATGCTCACCTGTTAGGAAGTTGACAGTGATCCAGGCAGAAATTCCTGAGTTGGAAAAAAAGAAAGAACAGAACTCAAACGACAGGTAAAAACAAACAAATACAGAGTTAAGAGAAGAAGTGGTTGTTGATGATGAAACCGCCGCACTGTGCATGAAACCATCATCTAATGATCGACGGGGCAACACTTCTAGTTTTAAAACTCTTAAGTCAAAGTGGAGTCACCACAAAAACTGCTCCCCCTGGTGACTGACTGCGGTGCAGGTAAAAAATTCTGTCTCCTCATTCATTTGAATAGGGCTGTGGTCAGGCTCTAAAACATAAATACATCTTGTTGAAATGTTTCCCACATCCATATGCAGTGGTGATATAAATATGGATTGTGTCAAGTCATCTGTTTTCTTAAAAGTGTCTTTGTCATTAGTTATTAGGGGTTCAAAAACTGTGTTTTGCACCACGTTTCATGGTAATTGACTTCTGTTCTTGTGTATCTCTTTCAGGAATAGTAAGATACATCATGAAGGAGAGCCAAGAAAAACGACTTTTGTTGTCAGTTTCTTGAGATATTTTTCTCTGAAACGGCAATAATTGCTCTCACCCTTTGCTTTGTACACTGTAAGAATTGAACAGGAAAGGCAAAGGTTTATGTGCATAAAGGGGCTGCAGGATGGTACACTGTATAGGCAGAGCTTTGTCACCTCGGCTCCACCTATTTTCTATACTGTGCAGACTGGTTGCAAATTTACAAGATGGCAGAGCTTCAGATGGTGGTATTTTGGCAACCAAACCATACAATGGTAAAAGGCAGAGCCACTCTGTACATTTCATGTACAGTCTATGGCTTTAAAGGGACTGTGAGGAGTTTCTAAGAGATCTTGAAAAGGTCTCATCTAAACATGCACTGATAAATCGGCCGGGATCGGTAGTAGCCTTGATTTCCTTAATTTTGGGGGATTGGTGATCTGCCAGTCGTTACACACCAACCTTTTCTGCTGATCCTCTCTACCTCTGCAAAGGTCTGAAAGTCAGACATTGTAGCTCCTTTGCTCTGCCAGACTGATTCTTAAAGTCTTTTCTTTAAATTTGCAAAATGAAAGACGAAAGAAGCTGATATAATTTAGAAGTTTGGACACCAATACTATTAACTTTTAATTTGTATTTGAGATAATTCCCTTATGTGCAGTCAAAGATCAAGTTTATATCGTTTCACAGGTATTTTTCAGTGTTTTTCTATAAAATAAGTTCGGAACACTGAAGGTGTGTGCTGCCAGTGGAAAAAAAATCAGTATCCGCAAGTCAAGGCTTTTCAAAGATCAGTGATCAGACAGAAAACTATGACTGGTACACCTCTAGTCTCATCTCTAGATGTACAGTACAGGCCAAAAGTTTGGATGCACCTTCTCATTCAATGCGTTTTCTTTATTTTCATGACTATCTACATTGTAGATTCTCACTGAAGGCATCAAAACTATGAATGAACACACGTGGAGTTATGTACTTAACAAAAAAAGGTGAAATAACTGAAAACATGTTTTATTTTCTAGTTTCTTCAAAATAGCCACCCTTTACTCTGATTACTGCTTTGTACACTTTTGGCATTTTTCAAGAGGTCGTCACCCGAAATGGTTTTCACCATCAGTTGTGTTGTGCAGACATCAGGTTAATACACAGCCAACAGCCCTATTGGACAACTGTTAAAATTCATATTATAGCAAGAACCAATCAGCTAACTAAAGAATCGAGTGGCCATCATTACTTTAAGAAATGAAGGTCAGTCAGTCTGGAAAATTGCAAAAACTTTAATGAGAATGAGAAGGTGCGTCCAAACGTTTGGCCTGTTCTGTATGCTTGATCATAATCCCCAATTTAAAGTGAGGTTATCAGCACAACACTTTGTCAGTGATATCTATCTCACTTTTTGAGTCTATTAAGGACTTCCGGTAAAGCCTTCATTTAGTGTGAAACGCATTGTTCAGACTCCAATTAACAACGTTTTTCCTATGCAATTTTCTGCCATTAGTGACTAGACAACCAGCTTGTCATTTCCACCTACTGTGCCCTGACATGCAGTGGAAATGTCTGAAAAAGCAGCAGAGGGTTAAGAAGTGGTTTCTGAGTGACACCACATCTAAACTATTGATATGAAGTCCGACATGTCAAGCCTTCTGCGGGTCTGCTCGTTCAGGGTCAACTCAAAGATGACATTAGCGTCTGTGGCAGAATAATTGCACTTAGCTGCATGCATTAGTGCCTTTTAGCAACGACCTCTGACCTGGTCTGCATGTAGGAGTGAGTGATTAAAGAGCTTGATAGAAACTGTATCATAGGAGCTTTACTGTAAAACTCTTAGGCAAAGACACTAAGAAGCAATTTCCAAACAAAACAAACAAGTACATAGAGAGAGAGACTCAGCTTTAGGTCTAAAGGCTAAACACCGGCACTTAGCACCCTGCTGCCCCCCCACAAACCACTCAGAGATCTGCATTAACAATAAGTCGCCTCCATTCAGGGCGCTTGGTGGGTAATCTCAGTCAGAGATAAGCATCCAGGCCAAGAACAGCAAAATATCTGAGCGATAATAAGGCTGATGGAGGCCGCTTGGACTTTGAAAGAAGCAGAGGCAGCGATAGAAGAGGAATCTGTCCATTAGTGACTGACTGACTGAACGAAAAGTGGAGCGGGATAAGAAGTTAATTCACTAATCATCAAAAGATGAGCAGAGTAACAAGCTGATCCCACTCAGAGAGAAGGAGAAAACATTTCAGCTTCAGAAATAAACTGAGGGGGGGGGAATAATCATGCTCCCTCCCTCTTTAAGATTAAGTGGGACATTATCCCACATGGCCATAATTGCTTGTATGAACTACTTTAAAAGGATTGGATTATATGTGAGCGAGTCACACAGAGCAAGCCTTTAGAACAGAACCTACATGTGACTCCTATGTCTATATAAATAAATGCATATATATTTATATATCTCCATCAGCAGGGGAATTAGTGCACTGTGATGGCAGAAAATAAGACGGGTCAAACTGTGACCCAACACTCAGGCCCCAAACATCTGGACATGCAGACACTGAGGGGCCCACATCTGAATCTATGGAGGATCATATTATCCACTTTCTGGACTGTGAAAACAACGCAGGACAACATCAATTATTACAGTTTGTCCTGTTTTCAAAAATATGCTGATGGTAGCAACCTTATCTCTTTCTCAGAATTGTATTGGGGTTGATATGGTTTGTTACTTTCTTGTAGTAGTTGCAGATGTTCTCTGTGCCTCTACAGTTCAGCTGCCAAATCTGAAGATGGTTGAACTGTTTAAGCTTGAATCTTTAGTCCCTGTATTGTATCATAGGTTACAGTAAACTGCTGTAGGAAATCACATGCAGAGGAAGTGATGTAGAGAAAAAGTTTTACAGCATAGTGGCTGAAAAACTGCTTCAATACACCCTGATAAATGAAGACACAGAAATACATTTAATTTCAACTTCCTTTGCTTTAAATACATGCATGATAAATATTCATAGGTCAAGATTTGTTGATAATGCTCTAGCTGAAAAACAAACACTTCATAAACTGGACCATCTGAATTGATTTTATTGGTTCTGATATGGTAATGGGAAATCCTGAAGTCCTACAGTCCTATACAGTCCTACACAGCAATGCCTTTTTTTATAACAAAATATCGCTGCTTGGCTCTATTTTTGCATCAATAAATAAAAAATATGATCTAAAATCAATATAACGCGTGCAAATTAAAAGAGGGTTAAATTAAATGGTAACATATTTTATTACTATTATATTATATACAATAATTTTTCTGATTGTTTTACAGTTACTGTGCTCTGAAGAACTTCAAAAGATGTCAATATCTCTCCATATATGGAAAGATTGAGTCTTAGTTTGGTTTGTCGCAAACACAGTCATTTAGTTTTACTCCAGTTACTTTCTAAAGTTCAGTGATGCTGTTCACTTGTAGAACTTTTAGCTTGGGTAGGTAAGCAAGTCAGACTTTTACTTTCTGATTCACTGTGATGCAGATTACACTTAGTTATACTTATTAATGAAACCAGAGGACACCAATCAATCAACCCAGCTGAAAAAAATGAATTTAAGACATAAATATGATCTGTAATTTCTCCTAAACTCACAAAAAACTGAAGTTGTGTTTCACAAACACCTCAGGAAGACTCTCTCTGAAGAGTTTACCACCTTGGATGGCATCAGCCTTATATCCAGCACCTCTGTTAGGGTTCTGGGGTTTCTTTTACATCAGGATTTCTCCTTTAACTCTCACATTATAAAAAAAATCAAGGACAGACTTTTTTTCACCAACACAATATAAAAAAAAAATCATCATATCTTGTGTCAGAGTGATGTAGAAAAGCTGGTTCATGCTGTGGTTCCCCCATGTATTGACTGATTGTTCAGATTCTTAAAAGGCAGAGATCATCTCTAGTTCAGAGTCCTGTTTATGTGATCAGTGTTTTTTATTTAGAGCCGCATTCATTGGCCTGATTTGGTTGTGTCAACTTATTCAAATACACAATTTTTACCTCCTTTGTTATATTTTGCCTCAAATAACTTACTTCATATGCTGCTTCTATTTTATATGTTACAAGAAAAATTTAAACAACAACAAAAACGTTTCAGTTTTAGGTGCCAAAGTGTTTTTTTGCTTGCTTTCCTATGAGATCCAAACAGATGTGGATATTTTCAGCTTTGACTGGTATTATGTCAAAATTCAGGTATCATGGCAACTCTGAGATCATGCCAATAATTTACCATCAAAAACAAATTAAGTAACTCTCCCAAATAAGGATCCATGTCAGTAGCACGTTTAAATATTTGATTATGACAGGTCCCTGTTGAGATTTATACTTTCTCTAAATATCTGTACAACGACCTGCCTGATGTTTTACCTTCGCTTATCCCCAACAAATGAAGTTTCACATTTCATAGGAAACTTTTCGGGTTAGAAAATCTTATTTTCCATACTTCTGGAATCTTAACACCAGCACTGAATCGCATCTTCAAGTCTTGAAGCGTCCATGTGAAGTGATGTCAAACACGTTTGTTAACAGATCTTGTGTGTGTAAGTCTTTGTGACAGTGACAGCTCTAATTCTGCTCTCATGTCCACATGCAGCCATGGTGACAACAACTGTACAGAGTGTAACTGCACACACACTGCTTCTTTAACTGGCTGAGGAGGCTCTGCTAAATGTAACTCCTTTGTTTTTCCTCTCTCAAATGCAAAACTAGCAGCAGGCTTCACATGAGGACAGCCCTCTCCTGATTTATCTAATTTGTAATCCTCCTTATTGTTTAATCCTCCATATTGGCAGTTTTCGTTTGGGAAATCAGAGTCAGACCTCAGAGGTTTTTCTGTGCAGTGAAACATCTGAGCTGCTTCACAGATTAAACAAATGAAATGATGAGGAGATGTAGAGAGGCACAAATTCTCTGTAATCTAATAAAGTCATGAAGAGATGAGGCTTATGTTCAGAACGGAGACTTTATCAGAGTTCAGCAGCCAGCAGGACGCCCCAGGTTTCATTTTCAATATCAGTACCATAACAATACCAACTAAAGACAACTACAACAACTATAGACTGTATAAAAATATATGGACTCTCATGACGTCTGTTTCTGATGTTTGAAGCCTATCATCAGGACTGTTTTAGGAGTGAGATGGTCCGTCTGTCAGTCAGCTGCACCTCTGATTGACTCGTGAACTTAGTATCTGCTGAATTTTAGAGATATACAAAAGTTCACCCCCTACAGAGTGGGTTCACTGAGAAATAAGGCACCTAGACCCTAGCCGTTTTTTTTTAACCAGACTGTGAATCCGTCGCCTTGTTTGTCTTGGTGTGTGGTTTCTGGTCTGTCTGCAGCCGGTCTCAAGCAGAAACTCAAGGAATGTTTGCTGCTTGGTAACAACAAGCACTTTGCTTTCCCTATTCTGCTAAAAGTTCCTCACACTCACAACCATGGGCCTGACAGCATTTGAAGCTGGTGCAGTCACAATGATCTATGAAATCACTTAAACTTAATTTCATCTCAGAGTCAGCTTTCAGTGACTCTGTCGCTGACATTCTCCAAAAAACTTGCTGTTATGTCTCATGGCACTCGTGTTTCTGTGTAACTGCTTTTCAACCGCTCATTTTCTTCTTCTACTCAAGAGGAACATAACGCTCTATCCTTAGTTTGCTCCAGTTTCTTAACTGTGAAAAGAAGGGCAAAAAGAAGGCAAAACAGTCAAAATGTTGGATGAATTAGCGCCCCCTGTACAGACATTAGCTCATTGGGTCTCATTCACAAACTGTGTACGCACAAATTTGTGCCTTAATTGTAGTTGCAAACGTTTGACGCACAAATCTGTGATTCATCAATAATTTCCCTCTAGAATTTCTTCTTACCTTGCGAACAAATTTAGAGCATAATCAGACCATGCGAACGCACAAATGAAGAATGATCCCCTGCCTAAAAAACTGAAAACACAGATTCTTTTATATACAATATTTACAATATTGAATCTTAAATGTCATAATGAATCATACTGTGCATCAAAATGTCACGGTTTTTGAAGTTCAATAAATTTTTTACTGCTGTGACGATCAGTGTCATAAATTTGTGCGACTGAATGAAGACATAAAATAACCGGCTTCTTCTTATGACTCTATACATTTACTGAGCAAATGGCAGAGTAAGAATATTTCAACGCATTTATTGGTGAATGAGGTCCATTGTCTTCAAATAACCGATTATCTTATCTTGTCTGGTATATTTCTCTTTCTTATATAAATATCACACATTGACAAATATCAAATTATATGTGTTGAAACTATAAAAGTGGAGAGGCTGCATCTCTTCTTTGTGGGGTATCATATTTGTAGGGTACATTGAGGGTGAAACCCCAACCTTAGGGTCTTTATCTTCAGCCACTGTGTCTGCACGTGTCCAACAGCTCCACACAGAAGTGACATAATGATGCCCAATAAAAGAAGTCTACGACAGATCGCGCCCCTGCTGTTCAAAATGGCTTTTCACATCATTAGCTTCATAGCATAATCCTCTAAGTTAGGATTTCTAGTTTAAGAATGGAAGAAAAAACACATCATCCATGTCTATTGATGAATTAATGTGTTATTAGTGTTATATTTTTATTATTACTATTATTATTGTTTAAATGTGATGCTCAGTATTTCGACATCCAGCTGTAAGGAAATGTGCCCCCCTCACCTCTAGTTATTATTAGCAGTAGTAGTAGTAGTTGTAGTAGTAGGAGTCAGAGCATAATTATTTAGTCTATTCACATTTAATTGTCTTAGGCAATTATGGTCTGAGGCTAACAATTTTTCAGCATTCTTATCAATACTATTCAATATTTTAATGAGAGCTGTCAGCTGTCCGTCAATCAGGTGGTGTATGGTTAAAATGTTTTAAGAGCTGAGAATAAACCAGCCTGCAAACTGAGGTATAACTCAAACAGCTCTGAAGTGCTGCTGGGAGAGAGGAGGAGGCTGAGTAACAAACATTTTAGTCACTTCTGAGACTCTGTACCTTCATCGGTGCCGTCCATGATGGACACACAGTCGTCTCTGGACAGAAACGGAGACTCCAGAAACATCGCTCTCACCTGGACACAAAGCAGAAAAGCCAACTGTAAGCTTAAGTACGACAGGTGAGAGACGGTTCTACCATAGAGTTGAGCTCACATGGTTCAACAATCTCATGAATTGGACTGAACCAATGATAATGTGGCCTCAGTAATAAAGATCTGATTATTTTATCCATAAGATAAAAGATAAGATCCATCAGATTATTTTATCCATAAGATGATCAGTTCCACTGTGGCTGAAAAAAGGCATTTCAAATGATCATTTTGAAAAATTTGCACTGTTTGTGAAAACTGAGATGTTGCTGTTGTGACCTACATGTAGTTTTTACAGTAACATTACTCAGGCATGTAAGGAAGTGGCAAATAAACACAGAGTGCAGAGCAGATGGATAAAAAGAAAACAGAGGAATTTAGCCCAGTTTGACCAAAAATGCCAAAAAGAAGATCCTCCTGGGTCATAAAACCTCCACTGAGGTTTCTGTGTGATTCTGTGAAAAAAGCAGCATCTGAAGAATCAACCTCATGTGAGAAAATTAAACTTAGTGAATTTACACTATGTAGCAATAAAATATAGTTTGGGTGTAATGTTTTTTAAATAGAGAGCTGGTTTTCTCTTTTTAAAGACTTTAGTCAGAAAAAGCTCCAGCAGCAGGAGAAGACAACATGTTTTAGCCTCATGCTCTCCTCAAGCAGAAGTGGTTGTGACACCTTAAAAGAAAACGTATGACAAGTGGAAACAATAAGTTTAAAAAAATCCACTCCTCATGTGTCCAATGATGTTTCCCTGAGAAACATGGATGGATTCAGTTGTTTATCTTGAGAAATCCTTTTATTTGCTGGATGTTTGTTTCCTCATGTTTGCTGAGTGCTCATGTCTTAAAACTCACTCTGTTATATCTCCTGCCTGCTTGACATTTTGTTACTAATAAAATTATACTTCCACCTAATTGAATAAAGCCATCTCCCCTCCCCTCGGTATAATCAGCTCTGTGTTTGGCTGCATCACAAACAGTTTGATAATAAGAGCAAAGCTGCAGATTAAATCACATGTTGGCTGACTGCTGTAGTCCTGTTATTACTGATTACTTAAAGCTAGGTTTTTGGCTTCTCTGATGACGATAAAGATGAGGATGATGATGTGGTGATGAGGGAGAGGAGGAGGAGGTGGCGGGTTAGATGATTGAAGTGGAGAACTGATCCTTAAACACGTTACTCAGGTGTGAGATCAGATCAGGTGAAAAATTTTCTGTCTGATTGGATCTCGTGTTCACTCCTGGATTGGGTGTGTTTCATTTAGTAAAGATAAAAAAGTGCAGCCTGTCAGGTTGAGCAGGTTTGTTTTCAAAGATTCCATCAGTGTCTCACCTGGTCCAGCAGGTGTTTGGCCTTCTCCCCAGGGAGCAGGCGGAGGCCGGCTGTGGCCTTCAGGACTACAGGAGTGACGCCCCAGACTGAGGGGGGGACACTGGACTTGGCCACCTCCAGGAGCTCAGTGATTCCTGCCTTACACTGGATACACATGCAGCATGGAGAAAAGCATCACAGGATTACTTCGATTCTGTAGAAATGAGGATAAAAAGTGCAGTCGTCTCCTCTGTACCTGCTTTGGATCATCAGCGTACGCAGACAGTCCTGGTTTGATCGCTCTGAAAGTCTCATGTGACAGTTTTGGAGCCTCTGCAAGAAACACACGGGAAAAAAGACGGACTTCAATAATTCTCCATAATAATAATGAAATAATCCAAAACTTGATTTTATTTTTCCAGCAGACTGACCAAGGATCTGTGCCTCCATGTGAGCTGTCGCTAAGCTCTTAATGACAATCCCAGTCTGTATAACTAACAGGTGCTGCCATTAGTCCAGTTAGCTCTGATGCTAACAAAGAAGCCAAAACAGCACTCAGCCTGTGTGATTTAGCTCTAAGCGGTTAAATGCGATAATGAAGGCATTTGGAGCGAGCTCTGCAGGAAACTTCCTCTAAGCCTAATAAACCCAAACCCTCTCAAACGCTCTAATGAGTTTTTGTCCATTTCCACTCTGGCAGCAGCTCCACTGCAGAACACGACTTACAGGCTGAAAGCTCCTCTTGTCTGCTGGATTTACATCTGGTAATTAATGTTTGGGGCCAACATGTGTGGATTTTAAATACACTAAAAGCAACTCAGTGAGGTCTGCTCCACAAACATCTCAGTTTAATCTAAAAGGATCCGAACAAATCCATTTAGCATCGATTAGAGAGATTTAACTGCCAGATAACCTGATTAATATTTGGAATAAATATCAGTTTAGGATTCAAAATCTGATCCAGCCTGCAGGATCTGAGCGTTTCATTTATGCTTCACAGTTTGTCACACAGACAGGACGCCTTTTTACAACATGTGTCCTTTAATGGAGAATCAGGGATCATGCACCTGCAGCTGGTTTGCCCTGGATTTTTTGGGGCCGATGCCAATACCAATTTTTTCCATCACCCTAAGCCGATGACTGATACAGGCTGCCAATTTTCTTGGATCAATATTTGGGTCTGATACTGCTTTTGCTTTCTAAATTTACATCATAAAAATGACTCAATGTTAATAAGTGTTGTGGGTCTTGTTTTTAAAATAAGGTGCATTTATTTAACTATATTTAATACTAAAACAAGATAGAAAAGAGAGGTAGAATATGTTGTACACAGTAGGAACAGCTTCATCTTCATTCAACTCAATTAATCACATATTTTGATCTCGTTTCAAAGTTGCTTCACTCTGCAGTCTGCAAGCAGGGGAGGAGCAAGGCCTGCTCTGCACAAAGACTGTAGTGTCTCCTTGCAACACAGAGCTGCCTGTGTACGCTTGTCTGGAAATTATGCCAGGGAAAAATGTATAAGCAAACTAACATGCCTATAGGCTGATGCTGATACAAGTAAAAAAGTGCAAAAATCTGCTTTTTACATCAGCCAGCCAACATATCGCTCTATCCTTAGTTTGCTCCAAAAGACAGAAAAGTATAAACAGTTTTCATTTTTCAAACTTTCCTCCTGAGATGTGCTTATTTCAGCTGTGGCTCACAGGTAACAGTACAGACTGTATCATGAGTCTGAGGCTGTTTCCGTAGAGCTGATTATTCTTACACAATCAGCACAGAGGTGACTTTACAGGTGAGCAACATGAACTCTGAGAGTCACTTCACATCAAACTATAGCCCTGATTAGAAGTTAGTTGGAAGTTAGAAGTCATTAGTGTTTCTGATTACAAACACAGAATAAGAATAAAAATTCAGAATAAAGGGCTGATGTTGGTTCCATTTTCATTTGCAACAGTATATTCAAATCTGATCCGTCCTCTAAAGTACCTCCACTCTCAGTCTGGAACTTGAAGACATGAATTCGTGTCCCAGTGCTGCCAGCATCAAACATGATGCCATACTGGAACTGTCTGGGGGAGCTGGTCGTTTCACCTCGAAGCTGACCTGAGCCAGGTCTGTAATGTGGAGGTAGTTTGAAGGCCTCAGGCTTGGATGCGTTGTAGTGTCGCTTCACAAACATCAGATAAGCGAGCAGGCAGACCAGACAGAGGACAACTCCAGCCAGCTTTGGTCTCTTCATGATGGATCATTCTGTGTGCAGCTACACTGGCTGCATCCTGAGCACCTGCTGAAGAAGCAAAGCGTTAGTGACAAAATATTAATACAGCAAAATATCCTCCTGCCTTCTTAATCACATCGTGAATCAAGCTGGATAAATGTTGATATGTAGACTGAGAGGGAGGAGAACAGTCACAGCATGAACACAGTTTTTCTTTCCAGGTTTGTTGAATGTATAGTTTCACACATCTTAAATTGGTTTCTACTTAATTCCTCCCCTTTCTTTGATAACATGAAGGTTTTAATTGGCCTGGGACGATACTTGGCACCTATATTGGCAATTTGAAGCACATCGGCATCTGCCATTTTCTCATCAATAATCAGCCTATAAGGGATCAATTTAAAACTCGGTTATATTGGCTCTCATGCAGCTGAGCCTTTCTGTCTGCAGTCACTACTCTGTCTCCAGCACCGACCCACCCATAGGTGCTCAGCTTGGCTGATAGCCAGGGAGGGCAGAATAAAAAAAGATGAAGAAAAACACGGATCTCTCTTCTCACGGCTAAACTTTGTTGGGTGAAGTAGTCTTGTCATAGGGACTTCCACGTGCTGTAAATCAATGTGGTCCTGCTCAAAGCTGAGGAAAAGCATTTAGAAATGACCTACTTTAACACTGATAATCTCATTTTAAGTTGTAGATTACAATCAGACGTATAGCTAGAGCTCAAAGATTGCCTAGAAAGTTCTCACAGTCCCTTTAATAAACACATGCTTGAAAGCATTTACACAAAGTTAAGTGTTGAGTATGTATTAAGATTTTGACACCAGTATTACCACTTGCTGCACACGAATAACTGCCCCAAATGTCAGTTATTGGCCTCCTTGACCACTAATCAATACTGTATCGGCCCTGAAAAAATCATATCAATGTATCTCTTAATAGGACCTCTTCAGAGAGTAAATCTTTAAGTAAATCATTGCTGTGTTGAATAATGTGTCTCACCTGGCCCCAGGTAAGGATGGTACAGTTCACCTGAGTCAAAGTAGCACTGTTTGCTGAGCTCCTGAATGACTGTCCCAGAAATCAGGTGCCTTAATACAACAAAGGTGTGAGTAAACCAACAAACTGGTCTGTAAGGGCTGTGAGGAGAAGTAGGTTTTTCTGTCATGATGACGCCCATTCAGGTTTTTCTTGACAGATATTTATTACAGGAATTCTTTTCATTGTTGTTCTCATAAAATTTCCTCCAAAAAAGAAATCTAAATTGGGTTGTTTATTTTTCCTTTCACCATCCTATCTGCAGACACATTCCAGAGTCAACTTATCTCTATGAACAAGCATGAATAATACATACTGTATTAACAGTAATAGTAATAATAATAATTATAATAATAATAATAATTATAATAATAATTAACATAACCTGCCCCTGGTGAAAACTGTCACTCTTTCCATAAATGCCTGGTGCAGACCTTCATACTTTCTTTCTTTCTTATCTCTTTTACCAAAAGTGCTAAAAAAATAAACACATCAAAATGCTGAACTACATAACTACATAAGTACAAAAGCAATAAAGTACAGGAAGTAGCCTTAACCACTAAGTGTAACACAAAATGTTGATGTGTAAGATAGGGTGTAGTTAAAACGTATTTCATCACAGTCCCCTTTTCTTGTTTCTGTAAAACCAAACTAAATCAAAGTCACAATGTTAATATTGAAAGAAAATGTACATAGAACAGTACATCATGCTTTCCCTTCACAACATCTATAACTCTTTTTTAAAGTACAAAACTGCAAAACCACACATCATTGATAGTTTGTGTATCAACCAACAGAAACATTAGATTCTCTGACACAAATAGCTACTTTCTGAATATTTCTGTTCTGTATAAAGCTGTTTGTTTTTGTGCTGTCTATTTTAAGGTGTACATTCTGAAAACTTACTTTATTGTTCTTGGTAGGCCCCAGGTAGATTCATGAGTTTTTATCATTTTTTAATGTTAGGTGTTGGATGCCTGTCTTTGATGTGATGTACAGCAGATGTAATACTAGTATTGTTCTTAAAAGGATACTCCTTCTCTTCTCTCAACATTACTTGTTTTCAGTGAGAAATCAAAGAAGCTCAAACAGGCTGAACCTGAAATGGTCCTGATGTTTACTTGTGTTTAACTCTCACATATTTGAATGGAGTTTACTTCAGAAACACATCAGTAAAACTGTTTGGTTCATAAATTCACAGCAAATCAATACCCTCATTTTGTTTTTAATACCCACACAAACACGTAGGGATGAACACTCCTATCAGACTGACAGGTGTCACATTAAAAAGGTTTAAAGAGTTTTCAGAGCAGCAGGTTTGAGGTGCTAACACTGTTAGCATGTTAGCTTTAAAACGACAAACTGTCGGCAGGTTGACGAACCGCAGCTCAGACAAACAGCGAGTTTTACAAACACACTCACCGGGATAAGAGGAGTTTACTCACCGAGCTCAAACCGTAGACAGCTGTACTGTTACATGAAGAGCTCTGGATGAACTCATGTCCTCACTCCTCTCCTCCCTGATGGACTACAACTACAACAGGGCGCTGCTCGATGACGTAAAACTGAAAGAAGTGATGGCGTGGCCGAAAACACGAAGGCACAATGAAACTTCTGTCCACAGTTAAGAAATTATATTTGTTCTCAAACAAGTACAGACGGAACTGTGACCTTTTAAAACCCTACAATTAGTCTGGGCGGTGGTTCCAAACCTTTTTTGGCTGGGACCCCATTTTGACGTCACTATCCGATAAAACTTTGTGAACCAAACCTGTAGTGGAGTTCAGTGTCCATAAAGTGAGCAGGTAATCTGTTCTGTGTCCTTAACATGTAACATTAGTGAATCCTGCTTATGTCCTACCAGTGCTCATCTACCAACTTTAACCTCACCAAGAAGAGGAAACATAACCCAGCTCTTCATTTCCCTGAGAGATTCTCAAGCTCCTTTTCAGCAGAGAAAAAGGACAAATCTTACCTCTAACTGCTAAAGTTTGCCAGCAGGCATAATGTCTTTATATAAATTTTCAGTCTACATGCCTTAAATTGATCGGTCCGGTTGACTTCAGATGCTGAAAAATGATATTTGCAAGTAAACAATTGTGGTGTCAATAAGCTGATCTGAAATTTCAAGATCACTTGAAAAATCTTCAAACACGTGCCTACAGTCATCTGATGAAGCTGTTTCAAAAATGGTGCTCCAAAATGAAAAAATGTTAACCTGAGACAGTTGTGATTGTGGCTTTGTACTTTAAATAAACCAGACACTATGTTAAATATTTCACACTTCATGCTGTGTTTAATTAACCCTGCATGCAGTTGGTCCTAATTTGACCTTTAAAAACAGCCCAGAGAGGATTTTTTGTTGTAATCCAGCATTTATTCAGGCTATAGTCTTATTCCACTCTGCAGACTATTAAATTATTACATCTAAAGGCCAGAGATAATCTGATTTTATCTCAACTGATTTAAATGTCTCTTTAAAAATATTATAAATAACCTCACCTCTTCAAATCATTTTGCCCGCCCTGATTCTCATCTGTTTTTTTTTGTTTGACTATGTAGTAGTGTTTAATGTGTGGTTCACAGTATGAAAAATGTTTTAAGGGTCACTTTTATTAGTCTGCTTTTGTGACAGTTAAAAAACTTGCTCCACACTTTTTGTCCATATTTAAACAAAATCTTTTTTTTTTCTCAAAAGCTTCTCTTTTTTGTGTGTGTGAAAGAGAAAAGTAAACTTTTGTCCAGCTGCTTTGTACTTCTTTTCAAGCAAGAGGAATAGAAACTGTCAAACTTTGCACCAGATTGATTTTAAAATCGAAAGCTTCCTGCATTGATGATGAATCTTAATAAATTGTATGTTTTCCTGATCAGACAAGGAATCTCGTGGCTTTAATGGAAGTCACTGAATTTGGCGTATTTCTTTGAGAATGGTAAAATCTAAGGATCCTAATGAATGAGCCTTGTCCTGTTTAACCTAGAAATTTTTCATCTTTATCTTTTATTTATCATTATGAAACAAAGTCTTGTTTGCCTGTTTACTCCTACATAAGCATCACAACAAGTTGGAAAAAGTAAGAAGAAGAATGAGAACACCTTCTTAGAGTATGTAGTTGAAAAGAAAAAGCTTTTGTTAATTCCTTGTAGCGCCCCCTTCAGGACAACAGGTGTCTGTAATGACTCCTGCAGCTTGCAGGGGGCGCCAACAGGGGTACAAACTTCATGAATAAAAGTAAGAACAATAAATTCCTGGTCCCTCTCTCTGCGTCTGTGAGCAGCAGCTGCTGTGAGGGCGCTCATTAACCCATTAACCTGCAGTAGCCAATCAGACGCAGCGCTCTGTGTGAGGGTGGTCTGTGGGGAATCTGGAGGGAGGAAGCTGCTCCATTCACTGCTGAGCGCGGGCAGTGAACGCACCATATGGTGAGAGGGTGTGTGGGTGTGTGTGTGTGTGGAGGCTTTTAGAGGGCTATTGAGCAAACTGTTGCACACATTAAAAATCTCATCTTCATCCACTGTGGAAGAAAGTGCAAAATTATAGATTACTCTCAAAGGAGACAAGACAATACACTCCTGATCGAAATCACAAGACAAGCTGACTAATTGCACAAATTTACATTTTGCACTGTTGGGGCTTAAAAGAGTTCAAAGTAAAGTTTCAAAATACAAAATGAAGAAATGAGGAGACAAAAAAATTACAGGTCAATAGTCCGTTCATCAGCTGATCAAAAACTTAAGACCACAGCCTTTAGAAGATCAAATCTGAATGAAAATATGGATTCAAGGTCATTTTCTGTCAGGTTTTCACACTGTCATGACCACCTGATGGTAGAGGCTAAAAAGTTTTCTCTCCTTCTCTCTCACAACACAACAACATCACTGCTGAGGTTGGACTCAATAAGACAAACATTTGAATTTCTCCAAAGATTCTGAGGGTTATCAAACAAAAAGGTCAACTGGTAGACTCAAAAAAGCAGGAACTCATCCCAGCTGGGCCAGTGGAAGTACACACATGCACACACATGCACACACACATCATGGCAGAGTGAAGACGGACCAAACATGGATCTGATGGAAGTTTCTTGTCAGTACACTCTTCTTTCCACTGATGAAAATGTTTAATCAGAGAATAAATCCACAGAGAAAAAGGATCATTTTCTCAGACCCGACTATACAACTAGACTGGTTTTCACCACTGATGGAGTCGCCCCCTGCTGGACTTTAAACAGCACACAGGTTTACTACACTTGGTACCAGCTTTCCTCTTCAAGGTTCTGAGTTTCTCCCTCCACAGCTAAACTTCTCTCAGCTGAGTGATTGAATATTGTTATCTTAGTGTTAAGTTTCCTCAGTCTGAGCAATAAGAACCAAAGCTGTGATCTTTAACAAGACATCCTCTTCTTCACCCTCCTCCTTCCTCCCATCACTCTCTGCGCCTCACTCCTCCTCCTCTTCTTGCTGAGCCTTCATCATCACTCTGCTCCATATATGTGATTTAATCTATAAGCCTCTAATAGCTTTTTATCAGTTAATGGGTCGCAGGGACGTTAATGGTTCTGTAATCTTTCTGCTGCCTTTTTATTTTCATCACACTGATGGTCAGCAGAACAAAAGCAGAGCTGAGTGGATCCTAATCGTCCCCCAGATTTACATACAAATGACATTTAGAGACAATTACGTCAGTTTGAGACACTAATCCAACTAAGTTGTTAATCGACAACATGGACCCGGAGATGTAGAAGCACCGGAACATCCACTTGGACAGATCAGGTCCATGAAACTAAAAAAAGAGAGAAGTCTAATCCTGAATTCAGCTTTTTCATTTTCCTCCACATGAAGAGCTCTCACACACTGAGATGTGTCTGGAATGATGAGAGAATATGAGTTTACAGAACATCTGATAAGTTTTATCACCTGTTTAGTCTGAATGTATCACAGAAGATGAAACATGTAAATATGAAATTATTCGTGGTTCTTTAAATTAGTTGTTTTGGTCCAGTTCTGCTCTGTCTGTTAAAAGAAGTTTAATCTTATCACTGTTAGTGCAAAGGTCTGAGCTCATGGTGAGTTAAGATAAGATTGTCATAACCATCTTAGCTCTCTGATTCATGAATTATGAAAGTCAGTGTCAGGATTTTTCCCTTAAGTGTTTTTATTTGTCTTAAGGCATAAAAAAAATCCATTTTTTTTTCAAATATTTGTAACTGAGCATTCAACATAAAACAGTGTGAACTTAATGTAAATATGACCTTTTTGTTGTTTCTTTCTTTTTTTAACTTCTTTTCTTTCCTTTTTTTGTGATTTCATGAACAATCTTTTTTAATGCTTTGCGAAACATTTTAATTTTCTTTCATCCATTTTTAAACTAAAGGTAGGTTATTTTTCACCCTCAAATGTTTGTCCATAACTTTTTAAAAAATAACTATATTTATGTTTGGAAAAAAAATGAAAACATTTTTTCAGGTCCTAAGAAGAATAAAAATGTCCTGACACAGGCTGATATGAATTTCCACCACATGAACCACTGAATTTAGGAGTAAATAACTTTTTAAATAGGTGTCCACTGTAGTGAGCACTATGCACCACAGGATTAAAGTGGGGTATGTTACAAAGACAGCAAGTAGACCTAACCTCTCTGTGTACTTCGATACGATTTTTTCTGAACTGTCAAATATGAAAAAGAAGGATTGAATGATTTCAAACCATGAAGACTGGACATCGTACCATAGTTCCAAGACTTTTCATCACACTCTACCCCATACTGTCATCGGCCAGTATGAAATTTCATTGCACATGAGACAAACTTTTCTATGACCTGTTTTTAGTTTTTATAGTCCCATCTGTTCCCAAAGAGGAGTTATGACCTAGAGCTGCAGAGAGACAGGAAATGTGTGGATGATGTGCAATGAAAGGTCGAGGTCTGGAGTTGAGCTCTGAGCTCAGCAATGAGTCAAACTGGTGCCCTAAGGTGATACCTCGTAGGGAATTAACTCCTTTCGTCATGAGGAAAGTTTAAAAGCTGCTAATCACAAACTCAAAAAATTGCATTCAAGTAAACAAACACAACTGAATAGAATAACTCCAGTGTGTTCTCACTATAGACCACAGAAGAAATGAAAGCCTCTCTCTGCTGGTGACAGATCAGAGGACTCCATCTTCTTTTTCTCCACTAGAAACATCTCTCCATCATCATGTGACCACTGAAGAAGCGCTGAGCACGAGGGTCATGTGACCGATGATGTATCCCCTCGATCTGCGTCATGTGACCCCATCAGAAGGATTATTAGGGAGTAATTTGAGGGATTTCTGGGGATATAATTCAGTATGTTAGGATAATAATTAATAGAAGATTCCACTTTCATCTGGTAAGACGCAGCTCCGGTGTGGATTAGAAGACGTAGAGGGGACATCTGGACTGAGCTGCCTTATTTTCTGAGCCTTATTAGGCTGCATCTTATTTATGTCTTATCATCTCAGCATCTTATCAGCTCTGATTATCATCTGCAATCTGCAGCAGCTGCACACAGGACGCACTGTGCTCACTGTCACGGAGCTTTTCTGCATCAGAGGTCATGTGTGTCATCATTCCTCTGATGCAGAAACATGTTTCAAACTGAATACAATGTTCTCTGACATGTAAATAAACTGTTAATATCAACATGAATCCAGTTAAAGATACAGTACAGGCCAAAAGTTTGGACACACCTTCTCATTCAGTTTACATTTTCTTTATTTTTATGACCATTTTCTGGACTCACTGACTTCATTTCTTAAAGTAATGATGGCCACTCGTTTTTCTTCAGTTAGCTGATTGATCCTTCCATAATATGAATTTTAACAGTTGTTCAATTGGGCTGTTGGCTGTGTATTAACCTGACTTCTGCACAACACAACTGATGGTCCCAACCCCAGTGATAAAGAAAGAAATTCCACTAATTAACCCTGATAAGGCACAGCTGTGAAGAGAAAACCATTTCAGGTGATGACCTCTTGAAAAATGCCAAGAGTATACAAAGCAGTAATCAGAGCAGAGGGTGGCTATTTAGAAATAACTAGGATATAAAACATGTTTTCAGTTATTTCACCTTTTTTAAGTACAAAAATCCACGTGTTCTTTCATAGTTTTGATGCCTTCAGTGAGAATCTACAATGTTAATAGTCATGAAAACAAAGAAAACACATTGAATGAGAAAGTGTTTCCAAACTTTTAGCCTGTACTGTATATGGCTCAAATCTAAGGTGGCCCAGGGGTCAAAACACAAGCCCTCATGATGTAACGAAAAACTCACAAAAAGTTCTAAAACTCAAGAAAATGAGCAAAAATATGAAGCAGAAATATTTATTTTATTGTTCTTGACTGATTCCTAAAAGCAGGGAGCACCACCAGAGAGCAACCGTCTTACTTTAAGAAAGAAGCTGCTCTTCAGTCAGGTAGTTTATCACCTGATGCTTCACAGTCTCCTACCTCAAATAATGCATGCAGGGGGGCTTTAATGATATAAGAGGCCTTATGAGTTTCCAATTCTATCATGTCATGGCCTCCTGAGGAAGGGGAGGCACTGATGGATCTTCTTCACCGGGCAGGAAGTGCTTGTACTCCAGGTGAGATCCACAAAACAAAAATAGAAATGAAAAATTTTATTTAAAAAGTGTATGTCTGAAAACGTAGAAAACAAAATTTTTATTGTGGAAGGTTTTTTACACCCCATATTTTTTGTATGTTTTGATTTCCAAATTTGCATTTGTGAGTCCTCTTTCAAAGTCATATAAGAAAAGATATTAACTTGTTACTGTGTCATCTCTGCTGCAGTTTTCTCCATCATGTCATATCGCTGTCTTCATACTGCTCCTCTGCTCATGAAATGATCCAGCTGTTTTCATCCATGATACTGTGGAGTAGTGTTGTGGTATTCAAGTACTCAAGTCTCTTGACCCTTGATTTGGACTTGAGTCTGGATATATTGGACTTTTGTGACTCAACTCGTCTCAGAATCGTGCACTGATGACTCGTACTTAGACTCAGACTTGAGCTCTGGCAGCATCAGGACTCAGAGGAAGACTCAGAGAACTCGAGCTTATTTATCGATAAATATTTATTTATCATTTCTTCTTTATCAACGATAACTCCAGGATGTTTGGTTAAGTTGTGATCTGTTTTTAAATTGACTGTGAGGAGAATCTGCGTGATGTGGATTGCAGCAACTCCCTTTGGCAAACTGTTGTAACTTGTGTATTTGTGTTAAAATGATCCATGGGAAATGGAGTGTATCAGAAAGCAGACTGATTAATTTAGTGTTTCTTTGTGTTGTGAGGCTGAAGTGGTCTCATCCAAGAATCAAAAGCATCTTCAAACCCAGCTTCTGATTATGAATTTTGGAGATTTTTACCCTCATCCACTGAAACCTGCTGATAAATCAGATTTTAAACATTTGTGGAGCAGAAACTGGATAAATTGAGAAGCTTTAAAGAAAACAACCCCCCGTGCTGAGTAATTGGGATCATGATGCCATTTTACGAAATCATCATAGCTTTTAAAAACCAATAAAGCAGAGTGAGGGAAAGCATCCCTGCCTGTCCAATCCGCCTGCTGCTGGTCTATTTTTGGAGGGAAAAAAAGGAAAAGAAATGATGATTAATGTTATTGGATTATTTACATTGCCCTCAACATGATTGAGCCGCAAAAATGAAATTAAAATGTGTGTTGAATGGGATTTTCCAGGAAAGTCCTGTAGAAACCACAACGGTAATAAGGAATGACTAATTCTCCTAAAGTCGATTAAACACCATCTCATCCCGCAGGAAAATAGAGCACAGGCCACAGAACAAATAAGATCTGGATTAGACAACTGTGGGTACATTAAGAGGCAGATTAGAGGGTTTTTTCTTTATTATTTTCATCATTATTCAGCGTGTTCTTGTTCTGTGGGCTTAACTCTGCTGAAAACAAGCCATTAGACACAGAAATGATCACATCTGAGAGAAGAAACATGCTGCGCTGAAGGAGGATTACGCTCTAAAAGGTTTACACAAATTGTCTAAGAAACACAGAATTGAAAATCAAGCTTTGTTTTTTTTTTTTACCCTGAAGGTTTCACTTCTTCAGCACAGAGTCTGTTTATAAAAGCTGACTTTTCATTCAAACCATGGAGCAGGTTTCAAATCATGACACAAAGCAATGATTTCTGAATATTTTTTTTTTTCATTTTAAAATAAACACTGTCATTACAGAGGTGCTGTCATGTCACAGCTGAAGTTTGGTTGTAATAAGGATGAAAGGGCTCATGAAAACACTTTTTTAAATTTATTGTTTTTTATTTTTACATCTGTTAAACAGTGAATGTATTATAAATCTTCCATATTTAACCTTGGACATTTGGAAATCAAGCTAAAGAGTATTTTGGCAGAAAGTCCACCCAGTTAGCATCCACAGTGCTTCACGTTTTACACGTTGCTGTACCACAACCTTATTCCAAAATGAAACCAATCCATTTCTTTCCTCGAAGTTGTCCACACGATGGCCCATAACAACAACATTAAAAAGGCTTTTTGAAAATTTAGAAAATTTATTAAGAATTAAAAACCAAGACGTCATGTAAACATTTCTTTGTGATCAAATTTTTATTTCATTTTCATACTAAAAATAAACAGGTATAAGCACATTACAAAAAGAGAAAGTGAATAATAAAATTTATATTCACATACCTGCATAAAGCCTATTTAAAAATGCATGATTGCAATAAAATAAATTTAAAAAAGTAAGAACAATGAACAAATAGTAAAGTTATGGGGAAATAATGTATATATCTGCCACACAGGCCTGATTGGTGGATTTCTGCAGAGATGGTTGTACTTCTGGAATGTTCCCCTCTCTCTTCAAAGAGGTGACCATTAGGTTCTGGGTGACCTCCCTGAAGAAGGGTCTTCTCAGTTTAGCTCTTGGTCCAGTTCTGGAAGAGTCCTGGTTGTTCTGAACTTCTTCCATTGACAGATGATGGAGGTCACTGAGCTCATTTAGACTTTCAAAGCCGTAGAAATTTTTCTGGACCCTTCCCTAAATTTGTGCCTGGAGTCAACCTGTTCCAGAGGTCTACAAACAATTCCTTTGACTTCATGCTTGGTTTGTGTTCGGTCATGCACGGTCACCTGAGGAGCCTTAGGACGTGGTCAGACTGGCCATTCAAACTGTGCTGTACTCTAGTACGATTCACCCCCCGCAGCGCCACTCCCTCCAAGGACAGTACTGCCAGCAGTCACACTGCTGCAACATGAACCAGGCTCTGGTACCATCACCAACATACGCATGGCCGTCAACGTCACAATGAAGCGTCTTTTTACAAGATGCAGTTTCATCAGATTAGAGAGCATGGGGAACATTGTTACAACTTCATTCACTTTTTGGCTCCTGTTAAGTTGTTTTAGACCGACACAGCCCCCCAACACTCTGCCATTGTTTAAAATAATTATTGAGAGGAGTGGTCGCGGTGATCATACGTCATGCAAGATACATCGTGTACGGCGCTTGGCCTGGCATGCTGGTGCAGGAATCCACAGCTCGACCTGCCTCCTCAAAGCATGCTGAGCGGGGGAAGTAGGCTGTGCCCAGACACGGTTTACTTGCAGTCACACTGGCCAGTCGAGCCATGCTTTACCTCTGGAATGTGCCCAAGCACGGCACGGTTGGCCTTATGTAGGCCGGTTGTGTTTCTCTACTTGGTTTTCGGCCAGCATCACCTGCAGGTTCAGACCAAGGTTTCCTCACTCCTTTTTCAAGGAGAGATAAGGTCAAGACCTAAACATTATATACCAACACTGATCTGCCGCATTGTAAACGTGTTAAACTTCCACCATGGCTAAAAATGTCCTTTATTTCTGAGTAGCCATCCAACCATCCTGTATCATTACAACTTTTGCCTTCAAGGGTCGCCTATCACAAGGCTTAAATAAAGAGAAAATCAACCATTCTTGCATACGCTTGCACCTACAGACAATTTAAAATGACCAATCAACCTGATGAGCATGTTTTCAGACCACAGGAGGACGCCAGAGAAAACCCACTTGTGAAGAAACCCAATAATTTTGTCATCTTTGCTAGGAAACAAAAAGAAGATTGAGAAAAGATCCAGGAGTTAGTGTAGGTAATCATCTATCTGAGTTATTCAGAGCTCTATCTGCAAATCCTTTGTGATTATTTGGATTTTAATCATTGTTTAAACAGTTTTTTGATTTTAACTAATCAGTTTTAGGTAGCATCAAAGCACATGAAACAGTCGTGCTTCTGTGTTTGAGCTCTGCTGCAGCAGTAGCAGAGTAAATGTACCTGTTAGCAGCAGCCCAGCTGACCTCAGAGGAGGATTAGCTGTTTGGACTTCTTTCATTTTTCAATCTATTTTAAACAATGCCTTCAGATTAGCCGTCCGAGTCAGAGTGCATCAAATAAAGAAAATTGCATTAAATTATCCCATTAATATTATTATATTTTCTGCTGCAGCAGGCCACGCTCCAACATTATATAATGAAACAAAGTGGTTTTACTCACTTATCCCCCTCAGCCCTCATCTAGGAAGGAGCCATGCTAGTAAATGAAAATTGGATTGGGCTGTAATAATGCAGCCCATCCAAATGAAAAACAGGAGAGAGGACAAGGACTGAAGAAAATCATGTTTTTATCCTGCAGGGACTGAATCACCCCACAGAGTACCCACAAGGAGGATATGTGCAGGACAGAAACATGACACTTCACTCTGGAAACAGCTGTGACTATCTCTGGTTGTCTTGGTTTGGAGCTGAACCTTCTGTTGTACAGAGCATCCTTTACATACAGCGACTTTGTGGGCTAATAAGAAACTTACCCCTTTACTGTCAGTGCACTGTCATTTCTTGGTGCATTACATCTCCCAGAGGATCAACAGATCATCTGTTTGTGAAGAGTCTCAGATTCACTGTAAACAATAACCCTGGCTTCCTTGGGCAGTATGAAGCTGAAAAAGAAAGTAATATCTTGTGATTTACAGGTCTTTAGTTTGCTGAAATAAGAACAGCACAATGAAAATGCGTAAAAAGTCAAGTTTTGTCAGGAGTTGGATCTTTTCTGATGCATTCCAAGAAGTCAGGAAATCTAAACGCTGATTGTCTTTAGTGACTATATGGAAAAAATGTCTCACTGTAATCGTCAATGTTGGCTGCTCTTGCATTTAGCTTAAAGAGAGAAAGAAATTGTTCTCAAATTTCAGCCAATGAGCATGTCTGTTGCAACTCCTTCCTCAATCAGCGTGCCTCCTTGACATTTCATGCCATTTAAGGAACCACAGACTGCACACTCTCCTGTCCTTGGTGTCACCTTGAAGCAATAAGATGCACACCTGAACAAAATTTTACAGCAGTTGAAGGAATTGCAAAAATTGACATTTTGCACTGTCTGGTCTTAAAAAGGTCCTCTGTAGAGTTTCAAAATGCGTAAAGAAGAAATGAGGGTGCAACAAAAAAGAGTAAGCCATTTGTTGGAAACAACAATGAAAAGTAAACAGTCTGTTCGTCAGCTGGTCAAAATAAAAATAAAAATACCCCCAAAAAAATGTCAAAATAGAAATGAAAGTTTTAAAAAAAGACTCAGTTATGAGGCACTCCACTGTTCTTGCTCTTGATGTGAGTGTTTTCAGGAGGTTTGTGTGAACATTGCCCCAAGTGGTGAAGATGCCTCATGTTTGTCATCCACTGTCTGGAACTGACGTCTATTTTTGTAAACTTCCCTCTCCATCCATCCCATAATGTTCTCAATGTGATTTAGATCAGAGGAACACACAGGATGATCCAAAAGAGTGAGATTATTCCTCTGGAAGAAGAAGAAGTCCTTTGTCAGGGGGTCAGGGGCCCTCTGTCATGAAGGACGCCCCCTGCAACATCTCCACAGAGCCACCCACCGTTTGACGCCTCTGAACAACCTGGAGCTCCATCGTTCCATTGAAGGAAAAAGCAGATCATGACGCCCCCCCCTCCTCCACTGTGCCGCTTAGAAAACATCTCAGTGGGATCTCCTTGTCATGACAGTAACGTTGGACGCCATCAGGACCATCAAGGTTCAATTTTTTCTCCTCAGAGAGTCAAACTTTTTTCCTCCTTTCAGTGTCCCATATTTGCTGCTGTCTGTTAAAATCTGAATGGGAAATTTAGTGGAAGCAGTCGGCTTCAGTAACGGCCTTAATTTGGGTCGAGGATCATCCTGTGTCTTGAAGAAGAGCCAATCAGATCCTCAGGCTCAGCACTAGTGAAACGTTTTTGAGTCTACCACTTGACTTTTTTGTCCCATAACCCTCAGGATCTTTAACGAAATTCTAAATGTCTGTCTTACTGCATCCAACCTCAGCAGTGATGGCGTTGCCTTGTGAGAGGCTTCAACAATCCGACCACGTTCAAAGAGAGAAAGATTTTTAGCCTTTGTCATCAGGAGGTCATGACAGTGTGAAAACCTGACAGAAAATGAGGTTGACTCCACGTTTTTTGTGCAGATTTTGTCTTTTAATGGCTGTGCTCTTACAGTTTTGATTAACTTATGTACGGACTATTAACCTTTTGTTGTTGTTTTCAATAAATTACTTACTCCATTTCTTCTTTCTTGCCCCCATTTCTTCTTTTTGCATTTATTTGAGAAACTCAGCTAAGAACATTTTTAAGATCCAACAGAGCATTTGTCAACTTTATTTAAGATTTTGTTCAGGGTGTGTATGATGTGTGTGTGATGGTGGCTGTTTGAAACCCAAAAACCATATGAAGCACATCAAGATACTAACAGTGACCATAAAATGAAGAAATCTCTTAGTCTTTAAACTAGGCCTCTCACTTTATACTTGAGGTTTGTGATTTAACTGCAGAGCCTAACACTAAATAAGTTAACATCTTTTTAAAGACCCTTACAGTTTCACCATAACACCAACAAAAGCAGCCTCTGTCTCTTTTTGTAAACATGATGTTGTGATAGTTTCCAGCCTGAACTGCAGGATTGGATCTGACCAAACATAAATGGATGATAATGATAAAAACAACATCAGGCTTTTACATCTCTGACGATCTGTGCAGAAATCCTCCACCATCAATGTTACTTGATGATCTAAAGTTTTTCTGTTATGAATCACTCTGTGACCTGATCGGTTTGAGTTCAGACAGAACAAACAGCAGTGAGCTCTACAGCACAGTGACACTGTGTTAATGCACATGTTGCGTGAGTTTAGCATCAGTCCAGATGTTGACAGCTGCAGTTTCTCCTCAATAAGCTCATATACGAGACAAAACAATTCATAGAGCAGCGCTAAGCCCTTACTGCAAACATATTAATGGACCTTATAGAGGTCGATTCCATCATAAATACATCACACAGGGCCAGGAGGCACAGAGGAATACGTCTGAACTAAACAGACTCTTTGTTAAAAACTGTTTGTGTTTGTGCTCAGGAGTCAGCTCTGATTGGCTGAACAGGACAGAAGTCATCGACATTTTGATCTTTGGTAGTGAGGAAGAGTCTGTAGGTTCAAAGTCTCTGTATGTGAAGTGAAAATATGAGGCATTTGACTTTAGAGAGGAGAGCATCCAAAAATTACGACACATTGTTAAAGTGCACTCTTGATTTAAGGAGAAAAAAGCCTCACTCAACCCTATAAAGCCAAACGTATCATATTTGATACATGAGTTCAAAGACCGCTATCTCATCAAAATGATATATAGTTTCTTTAAAGACCTGTTAAAAATGTGTTTAAAAACATATTCTACCACCTTGAGGATTGTCATATCACTACAGTCAGCTGAAGTTTTACTTTGGCCCTTTTCAAACTGTCTGCTCTCATGAAATCATCCACTCACATATTTTCAGGGAAATCCTTGCTTAACTTTCACGAAGTTGCAGTAAGAATAACATCGAAACAGTTACTCTTTTTTTATACATGTTTTCTGTATTGAATGAATTCATATTTACAAAAAACTGTCATAAAATAGTTTGCAAAACTTCCCAGTGTGTCAAGTGTGATATAAGAAATATATCATGAATGAAAAGACACAGCAATATTTTTTTGTAGATTTTGTTCAAAGGGTTAATAAACATCTCAGTTCCAAAACACTGGAATTTTCAGACTATTTTTGATGGGTCAGGCTTTACAAGGTTTAATCAAAATCCCAATGTTTGTGATTCGTTCTCACATGGAGGATCTGGTCAGTGATGCTGAGATGATCCCCAGAGGATGAACCATGATGGCTAAATCTTATTGATTCAAGATCCCCAGAAGATGAACCATGATGACTGAATTTTATTGATTTAAGATCCTCAGAGGATGAACCATGAAAAATGCTCCTTTCTCATATTAACGATCATAGCTGTTTGTGATTCACCTTCACATAGACGATCTGGTCAGTGATGTTGAGATGATCCCCAGAGGATGAACCATGATGACCAAATTTTCCAAATTTAAAATCCCCAGAGGATTAAAATGCTCTTTACTCATGTTAAAGATTATAGCTGTTTAAAAAATCCTCAGAGGATAAACCCTGACAAGGTACTTTTCGTTGTGTAGCAGAGAACTGTTGTTTTAGCGTTTCAAAGTAGATGATCGATAACGATTTATCTTTATACTGTTGAAGTTGACCGTTGTTGTAAATCATCAAAGAGTAAACTTTGATTATTAATTTTTTAAATGAAAAACATTAATGTGATGCATCAATGTAAGTAGTGACGCTTAAAGACAGATTCCAGGAAATTAAGTCTGTAAAGTGCAAGAGGTCTGTTAAGGTGAACCTCAGAGGATGAACCCTGATAGTGAACATCTTACAGAGTAGCAGATAACTGTTGTTTGGTTGACCCTCAGAGGATAGACTCTGAAAACTCATCTGTATTATGACATTATGGTTGTTTGAAAGATCATCAGTGGCTGAACCATAATAATACACTGTTTTTTGTAATATTAGGGATAACAGTTCTAATTTATTCTCAGAGGATCAAAGATATCTGTTTGACTTGTCCTAAGATGATGAACCCTCACATCTTGATAATGCAAAATAATAATAAAAACCAATTGTGTGAGATATTCTCAGAGGATAACCCTTGATGATTCCCTCTCTGTGTTACAGGTAACTCGTGTTTGAGCAATTCCAGAATATGAACCATGATAATTCACCTTTTATAATTTGAAACAATATTGGTGCGTGATTGATTCTCACAGGATGAATCAAGAAAATTTTATTCTTGTACCCTGAAAGATTTCTGTGGTTTGGAAATTTCCTCAGAGGATGAACCATGATATTTCACCTTTTATAATGTGAAACAATACTGTTGTGTGATTGATTCTCACAGAATGAATTATGATGATTTAATTGGTTTACGCCAAAAGATTTCTGTTGTCTCTAAATTTCCTCAGAGGATGAACCCTGATAATTCACTTTTTCAAATGTAAAATATATCTGCTGATGATCTCCATTTCATTCCGCTTCTTTTTAATTTCAAAGAATTAGATGAGAAGTAGACTGATGATGTTTGATTGATCATCAGAGGATGAACCCTGATAATGCACTTTTTTATAATGTGAAAGATTACTGTTGTTTGATTGAAACAATATGAAGCTCTGTGAAATGATGGAGCTTTATCAGAGGAAATGAAAAGTCAAATGTTTGCATGAAACTTCAAGAGCAGCTGTGTGGGGACAAATCCTCCGAGTTTAATCATTTAGCTGTCGTGGCATTGGAGACAGGAAATGTATTTGGGATGTGATTGTGAAGTAAGATTATGTTAAAGATTAGATTATGTTGTTAGATTACATATTGTTTTACAGCCTGCTGATTTTTAATATCAGCGCAGTTAAAGCCTGCGCTCAATCTGCTTCAGGACGATTGGAGTGACTGCAAAGCTGATTCAATACAAAGTTAATCAAATCAAAGCTGAACTTTCACATCACTTCACCTCACTTTACCAGCAGGAGGTCCAGCTACCAATGGATTCTGGGTAAAAAAGACTAGATGCAAGATTCAAGATTGGATTCAGAAACTTTGTAGGAGTAAATTCACGTGCGCTTGTCCCTCTCTCCATCTGTCATTTTCAGTTTCTTTGCAGATAACTATTGTGAGGCTAAATAAAAGAAAGAAAAAAAACTCAAAATAAACTCATGATATTACGAGATCAAAGTCAAACATTTACAAGAATAAGGATTCAAAGAAATCCCCCAGTGAAAAGGTTATAAACGAAGAAGAAAAAAAGTCACTTTTACGACAATGCAACAAGAAGAAGTGTTTTAAGTTACAACGTAGAATAAAAGGCATCAAATTTGGGAAAATAAGATGAAATAATTACAAGAATTAATTCATGTGTCCAGAATAATTAAGTGATGGGTAAAGTTGACGGTTTTTTTTACATGAAAGAGGTTGTAATTTTGAATGAATAACAATATAAATTTACAAAAACTGAAGAAGAGAGAGAGTGAAGTAATAAACTTCTTAATGAAGTTGTACATTTCATTGAGTAGAAAATTAACAGGCTGAGCTATAAGGAATAAGGCTATAAATATTATAATAAAAAAGGTTATCAGATTGAAGATGTACATTTATAAGAAGAGTAAAAGTCTCTAAAGCTCAAAAAAAAAAAAAAGTTATAATTTCGTAATATTCAAGATGAACACAAACAATAATAACTCAATAACAAAAATCAAGACTGTAAGTTGATATAATGGAAAGAAGCAATGAATCCATGTTAAGCTAGTTTAACAAAGCCATAAATTTGGCTTCAGGCAGAATTTTAGTATAATATAAATATACAAATACAATAAATATACAAAACTGACTTTAAATTATGATGTCTTTAAATCAAAAGAAAAAAATGAAGGAAAACAAATTTTCCAAAATAAGAGTGAGAGGATTTATTAAAACCACATATCCATGACAAAACTTCTCAGAATTAAAAGTATTAAGTTACAGGCTAAAAAAAGAACAAAGTTTTAAGATTAGAAAAAAAATTAAGTTATGAATTGACAGAATAGAGTCATGTGATAAATTAAGGAGGACAAAGTCATACATGTGTTTAGATCAAGTCATAATGAATGAGATTACTGAGGCACAAGAACTGTTTGTTAAAGAAAATGAAGTCACATATTAAGGATTTAAGTTGTAAAAACATAAAAAATGACTTAAGTGTTGGTTTATTTTTGCTTTGTGAGATGTGTATTTTAGGACTGATAGATCGAAGGAGTTGGTCTGTTGGGTGTCGGCTGTTTGCTCTGAAGACTTTCTAAAAACGATGAAATCAGGTTTTGACCTTCAGATAATCTCCACTCCATAAAGTCTTCTCATCCAGAGACAGAAATCCAGTTTGTGTTTTCAGAAAAACTCCTCTCCCCCTCTTCTTCGCCTTAATTTCCTGATAACCTGTTAATTTTATTGTTTTTCACTCACATTATATGATTACTGCAACGACCTGGCGACTCAAATCACTTAATGCATCATGATTGAGGGCAGGCACACGGCGGGCCTCCTTTAGCCAAATGACTGTTGATATTTGCTTTTAATTTAAGCAATCCACTACAAGACTCATTAACATGCTGCTAGATTAACTGCTTCCAAGCTGAGGTTATCCCCCTCTTAATGCCCTTTCCATGGGAGATAATCCCTGCTAACTTGGATTGGAGGCTACAATGAGATCAGCAGCGAATATGAAGAGATGAAGGAGAACCTGTCTGATCTGATCCCAGCGCTCCAACAATCACTGCCCCTCTCTCTCTTTCTCTCTCTCTGCTGCAATTTACTTAATTTAGGTCTTACTGACAGGCAGCGTGTTACAGAGCCTGAGGACAGACAGACAGACTGAGGGACAGACAGTCTGCTGTGTTTTCACTTCACATGTTCCAGCACTGTGCAGGTTGTTTTAACTCTCTGATGCATGAATTATGAAAGTCAGTGTCAGGATTTTTCCTTTGAGTGTTTTCATTTGTCTTAAGGCATGAAAAAAAGTTTTCCAATTTTTTTTAGATATTTGTAACTGAACATTCAACATAAAACAGTGTGAACTTAAAAATAATAGCAATAATAATAATAATACATTTTATTTAAAAAGAAACCTTTCTGGACACTCAAGGTCACTCTGCAACAACAAGAGTAAATGCATGAGTACACAACACAAATAAATGATAAAAAAACATAATAAAATCAAACATAATTAAAACAACAGGCACATGAGCACAATAGTGAGGGAATATGCAAATGTGACTTATATTTTTGTTTGACTTTTTTTCTTTTCTTTCTCTTTTTTTAATTCTTTAATTTTTTGTTTTGTTATTTCATGAATAATCTTTTTTTTAATGCTTTGCTAAACATTTTAACTTTCTTTCATCCATTTTAACACTGGATAAATTGTAGTTTATAGGCCTTTTCACCCTCAAATGTTTGTCTATAACTTTTTATGAACTTTTTCTAATAGATGAGGTTGCTATTTATAAAAATATGAGAATGTATAGAAAAAAATTGAAAACATTTTTTTAGGCTCTAAGAAGAATAAAAATATCCTGACACAGGCTAATATGAATTTCCACCACATGAACCATTGAATTTATGAGTAAATCACTTTTAAATAGGTGTCCACTGTAGTGACCACTATGCACCACAGGGTTAATGATCGGTGTGAAATTCACAGGAGATGACACTGCACTGACCACATTCATTTTTGAAGATCATAAACAAGAAAACAAAACAAAAAAAACTTATGCAACCTTTTTATTTAAACAGGAAACATGAACTCTTTGTTTCTTATGTTTGTTTAACTCCAGATTTAGACACTAAAAGCCAGTTTAAGTTCATTTCGCTTCCATTTTTGTGGATATCTCAATCATAATTTGCTCAGATATTTGCATGATAGGTTTTAAAAGACATATTAATAATGTTTGCAAAAATGATAGTGTGAAAAAAGAATACCTTTCAGCAGGGCTGTCAAAGTCACATACACCGTGGGCCAAAATTAGAAACTTAGGCAAAGTCACAGGCCAACACTGATATTTATGGAAGAAATCTTCCTACAGATACATCAATGAACCTTTCCATATGGACCAACACAAGTTCTACTTAAACACTGAATATGGAACAAGCAAAGCTGAAGACTATGCAATAAATAACTTAATATTGCACACATGCAAAATCACGTCAAGTAAAAGAACACATCAATGGCTTTTTTTTTTTTTTTTCAAATAAAATGTAAATAAAATGTGTGCCTTTTTTATTTGCAAACTTCTGATTTCAATTTCAACAGTAAGCTTTTTTTCCACAGGCTAATCATAACTTCAAAAGTAAGTTTAGTAACAGGAGGTTGCTATGACAACTGTCAACAGAGAAGATGGTGTTCATGGGTCCTATCTTGAGTGTTGCATCCAATCACCAAGGAATATACAGTTTTTAATGGTGCACCGATTAATACTGGCAGGGCAGCTCTGGTACTCATCATTTGGGCCTGATCCTGCCTGTTGGTCTGTGGGCTCCTTCACTCTGTGCGTCCTGAGTTTAGATTCACTCTTCATCCCCATTAGTCTGACAGCTGTATGAGACCTCTCGCTCACTTTTAGACAATAAGAGATGTCTAATTTTTCTGCTGCTCAGTAAAACACGCTCACATGAGGAGGATGAAGAGCTGCAGAGTGAGTGAAAGTGATGAGGGTGAAGACCTGGACCAGAAAACCCAAATCCAGACCTTTGATTGAAGCAATAAGTAAGACATTAAAAAGGATTGCTTTTATTGTTTTTAGTGTTGTTAAGGGCTGGGAGTAAATCTGTCAGAGGTCACAGATGTGCACGCTGTAAGAGGAATCAAAAAGTGCAATTGTGTGGATAAATCTTCTTCATTGTTGGATTATTAAATATTCGACTTACTCATGTTTGTTCTGCAGCATGCAAACACTAAGCCATATGGTTTTTCTCAGCAGTAATCAAAAAATGAGACCCCCTCCCCTCCCTCCCCTGTTCCCTCCCTCCTCTTATACCATCACTGTGTCACCCTGTGGGTGTGCTCTCCTGCTTCAAGGTTGGGTGTGTTGATTGTTCAGAGATGCTCTTTTACAGACTTTGGAGCGGTTGTTTTCTGTCATCTCCAACCAGACTGTTCAGGCTTCTCTGACCTCTGGTATCAACGAGTCATTTAGTCTCAGAAAACTGCTGCTCACTGGATATTTCCTCTCTTTTAGGGACCATTATCTATAAACACTAGAGATGGTTGTGGGTTAAAATCCCAGTAGATCAGTAGTTTGTCAAAAAAACAAACAAACGTGCCACATTCAAAGTCTCTAAAATCAACTTTCTCCTCCATCCTGATGCTCAGTTTAATCTTCAGCAGCTCATATTCACCATGTCTACATGACTCAGCACCGAAACTGCCTGTGCAAACCAAGGAATTGCATGTGCTATTAGTGGGCGTGTTGCAGGAAATCTATTATGGTTGCATGCACAAGTGATAACAGGTGCAAAAATGGACCACCCTAATTTAAATAAGAACTTTGTCCGTGCTACCAGTTGTCACCATGATGAGTAAGGCGGAGAAAATCCAAAAGTAAAGACACAGTCAGTAGCACTATTATATATATTCATACTATATCTGTGGTTTTCTGTTCCCTGGAGGCTGTTAGAGTTCAGTTTTGTTCATTTCAAATCATGTCGCAATGGTTAGGTTCATTCACAGGAATTTTTTGGTTTAATTGCTAAGAAAAATGCTAAGTTTTGGGTCATTTAATGCATCCTAAGTGCATGGGAACTGGATATACTTGCTGCACACTTGAAAAAGCACTCTGGGAGATGATGGCGCTAACTGTGCTGGTCTGTTGGAATGATCCAGACAAGAAAATTTGATGTTAAAAGGAGTGATTCCAAAGTAGATATGGCATTGCTCCTTTTTGTGACTGGCCCCAAATCAGTCCTTGGGTTGTCCAGCGGTTCAAAAATTCAAAAATGGCTTTGCTGGATAGACGATATGTCTGGACTATTTTTATTTCTAACTGTCCAAGCATGTTGACTAGTGAGCTGAGGAATCTCTCTCTCTCTCTCTTTCTTGTCATCACACCTATAGCTCCGTCTCACCACAATGACCAGAGCCATTTGTCTGTAACTGCACCAGTTTTCAAACGTGTTCAGTTTAGGTGCAAAAACACAGGGCAGTTTCAGGTTTTTTAGATCATATTGCAGGTGCCAAATACTTACATGTGCATCTCCTCCTCCCAGTATTTTATACGTTCTGACAATCTGCATCTATTCTGCATATTCATGAAGGCAGACACGCTGAATGGATTGCGCATGCAACTTTGCTCTTTTGACAGACACAATCCTTACATTAATGAATATCTGATCAGACGTACCTAATCAAGTGACTGGTGACCTTAAAAACTACAGAAGAAGAGTTGGAGGACCCCATCTCCTCCTGAAGAACTAATAGCATCAGAGGTAAGAGAGTGACCTCTGTGCCGTCTGCTTGAACTGGTTATAGATGATCACACCCTGAACTTTAATCTCTGACCCGTCTGCTGATGGAAACCCAATCATGTTCAGTCTTTGTCTCTAACTGTTATTTAATATTTGGGATTTTTAAACCGATTGTCTTCTTGTTCTCTCCTCCACTCTCCTCCAATCTGTTCTTAGCCTCGTTTGTGCTAATCCAGACACACACTTTCCTCTTATAACACACACACACACACACACACACACTCACACACACACACACACACACACACACACACACACTCTAAAACTCATACCTCCTGCTGGTAGACGTGTGTGATATGTCTCTGATGAGCTCTTATTAGTCTCAATCAGCACGTGTGCAGCTCGCAGCCTGTGTCTCTTTAACAGCTGTTGTTTTTACAGAGTGATGAGCACAGAGGTGTTTTTCTCTGCAGTACTCAGATTCTTCTTGCACTTATACTCACAGAATTTGTGTCACAGGTTTAATGCTCTGTAAAGACAAGAGATGTGTCTGCATGTTTAAGTTGTCCAAGATTAACCTAAAGTTCATTACAGAACTGTCGTCCTGAGTCGACCCAGACTTTCTCATAGATGAGGTCGCTGGTTGTCCTCGGTTCACATCCTTGCGAGAAACTTTGTGGTCTATGGTGTTTGCACAGACACCTTGCCATATGTGTCCATCTGTGAAAAGTGATGGCTGCAGGTATCCCTCTTTCTTCAGATTCAGATTCACTTCATTATTATTGCACATTTTAGAGCAACAGAGTTGTCATTTCAGTTACATTCCATCCAAGAAACATAAAAAAGACAGAGACACATAAGGGGGGGAGACAGGAGTGGGAGAACTGTTGGGTCGCCAGCATGTGCAGCCCCTGTTTTGTTAGAAGGAAAAAAGAGTACAAGAGGAAGGAAGAGGGGGAAAAAAGCAAACACCAGACTAAGCCCCTGGGTGGGGTGAGGGTATAGTTTGGGATTAGGAAAAAAAACATGTCTTTTCCCTTACAGAAAACACAAAAAACTGTTATTACTTAGTACTGGTTTGATCGCAGGAGCCAAAATGTCCTGACTTGTCCATAATTATATCAAAGTGTACTGTACTGTCATATCAGCAGAAGCAGAAGCAGAAGCAGAAATACTTTATTCATCCTGTAGTGGGGAAATGTAGTGTTGCCAGATGCTCATCACACAGTCCAAGAGTAGAAAAGAATAATTAGGGGATAATAAAGACAATGAGGAATGCAATAAAAAATTAAGTGTTAACTAAAATAGAATGAGCAATAAGATAAGCTTTAATAAATATGAGAGTAAAATACTGAATAGGTTTGCAAATAGAAAATCATCATCATACTGATCATACTGCATCACACCACGTGAGACAAGCCCCCAATTCTCTGCAGAAAAGATCAAGTTTTATTGCAAACAAGAGATGGACCACAAGTTTTCTGAGACTTAAGGGAAAGAGAGGAAGAGATGAATTAAGACAAACGAACTTGCCAACATGAAACAACACCAACTACCTGGAGGTCTGATAAGACCTGAAGAGAAGATCACAGACAGACAAGAGTCTGTGGGTCAGTGGTGTTGAGTCCATGAACTTCCTCCTGTCTCTGACTCTGTGATCTTCGACCACAGCATGAAAGCAGCATGATGGAAGGAGGAGGAAGAGGAGGAGAAGGAGGGGGCACTAAGAGGAAAAGGACAGACAGATGGAGGAGAGAGGGAAGATGAGATGGAAAGGACTGGACAGAGGGAGGGAGGGGTGAGGAGTTAGGGAGGGGGTGAGGTTAGTGAAGTGGAAGTGACAGCAGCATGACGGAGCAAAGTAATAAGCTAGCTGACGGCAGGCTCAGACACACACACACACACACACACACACACAGGCAGACACACACACACACACAGATGGACAGGTGGCCACAAGTCTGAAATGTCTGTGAAATGTCTGAAATTTACAAATGTAAAACCCAGCATAACCTTACTGAAGACATTTCAGCGAGCTGACAGTCAAACAGAGAGGTCGCACTCAGTAAACCTCTTGGGCTCCAGAGGCCTTCAGTTCAAGTTTACAGCAGACTGATTTAAAAGTTCATACACCTCTGAACAAATAAGAAGGCCAGGGGGAAAATTACAAGAATCCACATTTGGCTCTGCTTATTTATAAGCAGGTTGTAAAATGCAGGAAGAAGAAACAGGAGCATGAGACAAAATAGAGAGAGGATCATTTATAAAAATAAATCCATTTAAACTCAAACATGCTGCTCATCAGCTGATCAAAAGTTAAAGACCTGAGCTTTAACAAGTCAACTCTGAGCAGAAATATGGATTCTATGTCATTTTCTGTCAGATATTCCCACTGTCACTGAACTTCTGATGGCAAAAAGTCTTTCTGTCCTTGAATGTGGTTGGACTGTTGAGCTTCAGATGAAGGATTTATGCAGCACGTCATCAATGGATGTGGTAAGACAGACATTTTGAATTTCTTCAAAGATCTTGAGGGTGATGGAGCAAAAAAAGACCAGTGATAAACCCAGAAATATTTCACCTGCATTGAGCTTAAGGATCCAACAGGCTGATTCTTGACCCAAACTGGGGAAATTGCTGAGAACATCTGAGAGGAGGGAGGGGGGCTGTAAGAACCAGACGAACTCTCCTGTTTGGACTTTGTAAGGGAACACTAATATGAGACATTCAAAGCCAATATCAGATAATATTGGAGGGCCATCTCTGCTTTTTAGTCTTGATTTAAGCCACGTTTAACTGACAAGTCCAGAAACATGTCTTATTTCAAGATGTTGAGAAACAAAAGTGATGCCTAAATTGCTTGAAAAAAAAATCTGCTGATGCAGTAAGAAAAATTTGCTCATTGAGTGTCTTGAAATTAGAATAATGTCTTTGCGCAAAAGACTTTTCTTACCCCATTGGCAGCATTTGTTTTCCTTGTTACAAGCAATTCAGAAATCATTTTGTCTTTAAATAACTTGAAACAAGACATTTATTTGGACTGGTTTGGTGAATGTGGCTTGTGTTAAGTCTAAAAAGACATTTTTACAGAAAATAAGACTGAAACATTTGCTTAAATTTTAGTTTTTGCAGTATCAGTACCCAAAAGGGGGGGGGACTGGTATTGAACGTTCACAGTTTTGATTCTTCACCCCAACTTTACCCAACCTTTTTTCCTCCCCCAAGTCCAACCACAAACACTCAAGGTAAGGAAATGTCCAGAACCAGAAACTAGACCATTACAAGCCCTGAGGCACATCCCACAGATCTGGGAGAATCTTGATCCAACATCTTGAACTTGTTGTCTTGTCCCCAGACAAATTTTTTCTATTGATCCGTGGTCTCATTCTGACTCTCTTCTGTACAAACTCACAATCTCTCCGGTCGACACGTCCACATCCCTGCCTCAAGTTCAACAGGTTTTGACTCTTGCAGACTGCAGACTGCAGAAAAGCTGCGGTTTTGGAGCTGCTCTAACACAGTCCTCCAACCCTAGCTCACTCACTCCCACCGTTATTCCTCTTGATTTAACACATCATAAATGACAACATGATAAAAGGATGTTGATGAGTTTTTCTGCTGTTTCCACTCAGTGTTTATGTCTCTTTTGTCCCTCACGCTCGCTGTTCATTAAACTTTAAACCCACCATCTCCTACTACCAACAAGTGTTTATGTTTTCCTCAAGAAGGCGTCAACTCTGTGAGCGGCAGCTGAAGGATTAGGGTCAGAAATAGAAGAGGGGGGTCAAGAGGTCAGGAGGGTAGGGGTCAGAGGTCGAAGGTGTCAGATTGGGAAAGTGTCTTCATCTGCCACGAGACGTGTCAGAGTGTGCTGATGGGAAAGTAGAGCTCAGAGTTTACATGAAGACAGACTCGTGAGGTCTGTGAGGAACAGACATGTTTGTAGTTTTTATCTCTGAGTCCTGTGAGCTGCCTCTGACCCACTGGCTCACATTTTGAGGAAACAGGAAGTGGCTAATTGAGCTGTTAAAGAAAACAACAGCAGCTCCACTTTGACATGTGATTGTCTATTTGGGTCGAGGTTTTAAATTAGCATAATGCATCTAGCTTATTTGGCGCAGCGGCACGCGTTGGCATCATGTGGCGGCGGTGGCGGTGGCGTTGGTGTGACGCCTGAAGAAAGGAGCCAGACACTCTGAGCCTCTGTACAGTATTACATTTTTTAATCATTAGCCATTAGTGCTAATGGCAGCAGACAGACTGTAGCTTTCTCTGGATGCTGTTGTTTGTCTGGCTTGGCCTCATGCACTTTAAGGACTGAGATTACAAAATGTAAATGAGGGTGGGGGGTCTGAAGGGGGGCCGACCTCATATAAGAGTATATGGTCCAGACTTCCAGACAGTCTAATTTAAAACTGTAATCCCGACCCAGGAGTTGTTTACAGCACCGAATTAGGTTAATCTATCCCCATTATTTGCATAAATGTGCATTTATGAATAATTAGTGGGCCACAGAGGGCTGTAGGTGGGGACTGGTGGGGGGGTGGGTGGTGTGGACGCGTGGCCAGACTATTGTTGCCGTTGACAGCGGTAAACAATGGAGCAGCGACAACAATGAACAACAAAAACCCCGGGGAGCTGCAGCCGTCTGCCGAGTGAATTACTGCTATCGCTTACAGGCGGGACGACCTGCTGCACGCACCAGCAACATGTCGTTAATTTAATTACAGCTGCTGCCGCTTTAATTGGACCCATTAACACTTAGTTTGACCCAGTCAGCAGCTGGAAACTCGAACCGCCTTCAGAGGGACATAGTGGGACTGTCAAAGCTTGAGTGTGAGCAAAAAGAGACAAGGAAATAAAATAAGACAAGACCCAAAAATGAAGATTTCATTACACTGAGGAGGAGAAATGACACAGTATTACTTTAACTGTGCTGTAGTTTATTCAAAGTGACAATACGTCCTCTTTTTCCTGGACATGTCCTCCTTTTTTGGAGGTAAAATTATGTCTGGGATTTTATAAAATTCCCCAAAGTATCCAGGTTTTTCTCAGCTTGTTCTGCAGTCCATTTATCTTTATAATAAAGCTGCACTGGGCTACTGGTATTTTTCTGATGCATCAACCTGTCAAGATGTTGAACAGGAAAACATGAAACTCTGACCGTTTGGTTGCACTCTCAGACTGAAAATGCTGAAGGGGAAATGCACTTTTACAGAAGAACAGCAGACATACGATAGTACCTCTCTTTTCCTCGAGGACGTGACCAGTGATAGGAATTTTTTGGCACATATTAAGTCAGATTTTGAGCTGAAAACTCAAAGGTATAAGTTGAAAAGACAATAATTCGAGATAATTATGGGAAAATTTTAGTATCAAAGTCAAAAATCTGAGATATGAAGTCGAAATTTTGAGGCAAAAAGTAAAAGTTATGAGATGAATAGCCAAATTTGAAATTGAAAAATGAACAAAAAGAAAATCTGACTTTGTAGCTCAGGATTTTGACTTTAATGTCTCAAAATTCAGAGGTATAGGGTCGATACTTTTTTTTTTAGCTACAAGGTCAAATTCTGGGCCAAGAAGTCAAAGTTGTGAGGTCAGAAGTCAAATTTAAGAGATACAAAGAAAAAATCTAGAGATAAAAAGTTAAATTATGAGGAAAAATCCAAAAGTTTGAGTTAAAAATCAGTAAAGACATAAAAACTCATTATTATGAGATAATACAGTCAAGATTCTGAGACAAAAAAGTCAAAGTTTTGGGAACAAGTTGAAATTTTGACTTTTTAATCTCAAAATTTTGACTTCACGTGTGCAAAAAAAGAAAAATCTCAACCAAGCCAGATTTATGTTTACTGTACTTCTAACAGGCAGAAATGGTCTTCTATACATTTTTAATGTTTACATCAGTGAACATTTTTTCAGTATAAACAGAAAATGAGTGTTAAATATATATTTTGTGAAGCTACTTCGTGGTTTTTGAGTATCTTTGGGGTTTTTTGCAGGAGGCCAGATTGAGAGGTTATTTTTTTGGTCTTTAGAATATTGTCATCCTAGTTTATTTATGATTCATTTCTGAACCAGGCAATCACCAGATAAATCCAGTTGCATTTCAAAAGTTCAATTTGAAGAAATGTTCACATGAAGGCAGTTTCTGGGTCAGTTCATTTTCTCCACCTGAAGCTGTTTTATTCTACCAGAGAAAAACCGTCTCAGGCTCACAAACAATTATTCAGGATCTTTATTGTGACCCAACTCTAATTGATTAATTAAACGTCTTCATTCATCACTGATCGGTGAGAGGTCCCTCTCTCTCTCTCTCTCTCTCTCTCTCTGTAACAGTGTGAAAACCTCCCTGTTTAACACCAACAGTCAAACAGCCTGTAGGACGTCGTGGCTGAACACACCGGCTGTTGCTCTTCTCGTGAACTGTCTCTGATTCCCCGGTGAGCCCTCTCACTCGGGGGCCCTCAGGGGACGCACACGCCTCCTCTTTTCTCTGAATCCTCTCAGGACGACCTTCCACGCCAAAATAATCAATGAAACCATCCGCACTTCTTAAACACTGAACAGGCTCAATCAGGAGAGGAGGAGTCATGAAAGTTTAATTAAATCTGTCCCTCGTGGATTACAGAAGCTGCTTTGTTAACGTTTAAAAAGACACTTTTGTTCTTTAAAGCAGATTGTAACAGATTTTTCAGATCAGGATTTAATTTATCACCTGATGACTCCTTTGAGATAAAATAAAGGACATTATCAGTGAATGAGCATCATTAAATTAGTAATGTTTTTATACATCAGTGTATGATCTTAATTGAGCTCATTTATACTGACTGTTGTTTTTTTAATTTTGCATTTTACATGTCTGATCTGAACCCATAAATTCCTGAAAATTCTTACACTTTTCTCTCATACAGGAGTGAAAGAACTAAAGTTCAGCAGAAGAATCACTTTCAGTCAGATGTCAACAGTTATTAAAAATATCATCCTTGTATTTTAAATATTTTTTCTTTCAGGTCCCATCAAAATGTACACTAAGCAGCTACTTTATTGGATACACCTTAATAGTACCAGGTCGGGTCTTTTGCCTTAATTTTTCTATAGTACAAATCCTGTGCAGAGGATTGTGGTTCAGAATAGCTGTGATTAAAAAAAATCTCAATAATGTAAAGCTTAGTCAGATGTGGACCGTTTTCTGGCCCACTGAGATCCAGCTCACCTTCCATTAGTGTTGTTACAGTCAAGACCGGTCTTGGTCTCAAGACCACATTTTGAAGGTTTTAGTGTCATCTTGGACTCAAGAGCATTTGGTCTCGGTCTAGAGCTGGCCAGACTCTGGATTTTCCATCAAGACCAGTCAAGACCAGCACCGATCTGTTATTCTTCATTATCATAATGAATTTCCAGTTGAACTGTTCTCCTGCTGTTTTGACAGGAAACATTTAGCGCCAGGAAACATTTAGCGCCAGCTCACTGATTGTTCTGCCTCTTTTCAACCCCCCAATGTGTCACACACCTACAGAAACATCAGTTCATCTTGTTTCCAGTCAGAAAAACCTCTGAACACTCACTTAAGGCCTCATTCACATGATAAATATAATGAGTTTCTCATACTTAAAAGTGTCTTCACCTGTAAGTGTCAGTGGGTTTTAGATAAGTACAAGGATTTATTTCATTTTATTTATTTATTTGTTTATTTAACTTTTTGCAATTCAGATTTCAGAACTTTGCATTTTGTGCTTTAAAAGATCTGTGGACCCCTTCTTTTTTTTTCCTGTCAGATGTTTTCAGAAGAAAACCTAAATAAAGAGAAAGTGCTCCTTCATCATTCAACCCTGTCATGGATTTGAAAAGGATTTTTATAGTCTTGGTCTTGACCTGGTCTCGACTCCCAAAAGTCTTGATCTTGTCGCAGTGCATTCTGGTCTCCGACAAGTCTTGCTCTTGGATAGTGTGGTCTTGAGTACAACACTACCTCTCACATCCATTGCTGCACATTCAGAAAAGCTCCACCCATGCCCGAGCGTCCACCAGTGAGCTCTTAACCTGATCTCTGACCAGTGACTGTTTCAGCCGTTGTGCATGCAGTGCTCCTTCCTGCAGCCTGCTACGGCCTGCCATGCAGACAAATTAATTACAAAAAGGCAGAAATAAAATGATAAAGACATGAAGGATGGAGATAAAACTCTGGACAAGGATAAAAGGCTCAGTGGAAGCACAAGAATAAAAGACCTTAATCCCAAGATTATTCAAACCCACATAATCAATCAATCTCCTTCTTCATATAATGGTAATCCACATTGTTTTCAAAATGAACATAAGTTTTTAGGGAGCACACACACACACACACATGGACAGACACACACGCACAGTTTAATCCAACCTCAGCACCTTCTTTTCAGCTTACAGGAGTCAAACTGATGTTCTGATTTTGTGAAAACCTTTATAATCTGCAGGAACTCTGGAGCGGCTGAAGCTGCTCCATTGTTTTTATGACAGCAGAAAAACCTGCAGAAGAAGAACAAGGTGATGTACCAATCTAAACTAAAAAAGAAAAATGAGAGGGTAAAGAAGACAGGAGATGAAGGAAATTGATTTGTAGGCTGTGGACGATGAAATAATGATCTTATTTAGAGGAAAAATTTTAAAGGATCCTGACCTTCTTTTTGTTTTCTGTGTGCACAAAACTGAAGATCCACATTTTATTTGTGCTTCTTTTCAAGTGATTTTGTTTAGATGAAATAACTTTTGACTGTCAACTAAGATATTTTCATGTAACAAGATGTTTATCCTCAGTTTTTGCTGTTAGACGATGGATGTTGTTTAAGATGATGGTATGTGTGTCCTGGACAGTCGACGGTCCAGTCCAGATGCTCTGCTCTCTCTGAAGGTCTTCCTCCTCAATAATCAGCAGCAGTTTCACACTCATCTCTCTGCCCCTCCTGATAATCTGTTCTTTTTCTCTGAAATTAACTTTCAAATTTATTCATGATTATGTACTACCAGAAAATATTTTGTTTTGAATTTAACCTTTCTGTCCAACTGAGCACAGAGAAAGCTTTAGTGCTGGCTTGGTTTAGCATCAGTTTGGTGTTTGTCTCCGGACCCCCTTGACGTCAAAAGCGCTCCCTTTACAGTCTCCTTAAAATGCTGAATGCTTGTTTTTAAATCAGGGGTTGTTGAGTGAGAGGGGTTGAAAATATGTCGCTCAGATCTGAGCTCCAAATGCAGTCAAAATGTTTCTTCCTGTGCTGAATTAGATGTTGAACAAACAGAAGAGCATTAATATGAGAGCAACACAGATTTAGGTTGAAGCTCCTGAATATTTGAGTTTCCTCTTTGCTTTTTTTCGCTAGTGTGTCCGGATTGCAGGACACTTTGTTCTGATCAGAATCAGGTTGTAGTTCACATTTAATCCGACGGTGGTTGTAAAGAGGTGTCAGCTTTATCAAATCTATGTTTTTCTGAGCAATTATTGACCTGATGGACCAACCTGTGAAAGGGTTTGTTGTGATTTCTGCCTGAGCAGCGTGTTCTTCTCCTCTGTTAGTTCACCTGATCACATGACCAGAGATGTCAGACACACTGTTGATGGACTGCTTGGATCATTTCAACCTTTTTTTTCTTTATATGCAGTTTGTGCTGCTCAATGTAAAATGTAATAAGTGAAATTAATAATAATAATAATAATAATAATAATAATACTAATGATAATAATAATATGAACTAGTGAGTTGTGTGAAGCTGCAGCTCGGTGAAAATCAGCTGCTGGAGAAAATGAATCTCCTCATGATGAAAGTCAGTTTGCAAAATTAGGGCCAAGTTAGCCTTTAATCCCTGGGGATTGACTGCAGGCTGGCAGGCACAGCGTGTGTGAGTGTGTGTGTGTGTGTGTGTGTGTGTGTGTGTGTGTGTGTGTGTGTGTGTGTGTGTGTGTGTGTGTAAGAAGGTAAAAATGGTCAACTGGTTTTAAAAAGCAATTAGAGGAATCTGCTTATCAGAGATAATTAAAGCAAATTTAAGGATGTTTTTTAAACTCCAGTCTAATCTGTTTTTATTTATTTATTTTTTGTTTTTTATCTTTTTTTATTTTAGTGCACCAACACGTGGCGTCATTCTTCAAACCAAATGAAATTGAGATTAAAGTTTTTAAATAACTCCAATGGAACCAAACAAAGTCAATATTATTATTATTATTATTATTATTATTATTATTATTATTATTATTATTATTATTATTATTATTATTATTATTATCATTATTTCATATTGAGCTTTAAGCTTCATAATATTTCATTCAGTGAATTCAAACTAAACAAAGAATAATAAGACTAGATTTCAACATGAGCCAACTTAAATCTTCCATTGAAACCTTTACATCATATACAATGCATGTGATTGAATTAGTTTTAAAGATGTCACATGACTTCAATCATTTCCTTCACAGCAGCTGCCCATGAATTTGAAAAATTTGTTTGAATGGTACTTTTTGGGTGACAGAAAATAATTTAACTCCTGATATTTCTGATAAAATAATCAGAATGTGAAAAAAGATGTAAGGGGCAGAGCTCAGATTTTCTTTGTTCTTCTAATATTGTATAAAAAGGGAGTAAGACATTGTCTTAAAAGGATATATTCGATTATATTTGTTGTACTTTTTAAGGCTTTTTATTTTTATTTCACTTAGTTCTTCTTCATCTCATTATAGTTTATTTCACATATGTCTCTGTATTTCTCATTTTGATGTGCACTAAATTAATAAAGTGTTAAGAATTTAGTTGGTAAAATAAATAAATAAAACTAAATTAAAATGAAATAGTATTATATCTGTGTTTTGGTACCTCAGTAATGAATAATGCATTGTATGAAGCACCTGTTTGGTCCACAACAATAATAAAGTTAGATCAGTCTTTTTATCTTTATAAATATTCCTCAGAAAAAAAACGGGAAAACTATCTAAAAAAAAAAACAAACAAAAAAAACGGTCAGTCAGAACAAGCAGCCTTACATTTTATCCATCAGTCACTGAGTGTAGTGTTACAGGAAAAGAAAAAAAAAGGCCTGTGTTTTTTGTGGGTCTGAGATTCTCACATCCAGGCTGAGGGCCTCTGATGTGGACCTGAGAGGTTTGGCCCCTGCAGGTTTTGGGTCCTGAGGCTCCTGAGGGTCTGATGTGGACTCGATGCTGCAGTTCGGACTCTGCTCCTCGGATCAAAGATAAAGAGCATAAATGAAAACGTCGCCTCCTGTTCCTCTTCGCTCAGAGAAAATCCTGATCGGATTGAAGGAAAATTGGTGGCAATTAATCCTCCGGGATTGAGTGGAGGAGAGAGGGAGCAGCTCTGACCTCTGATTGGCTGATGCTGTGATCCCCGGAGACCGGGGCCGGATAAATACAGCCCTCCACCCGGACTGTCCCGGTCTGTCCATCATCTCCATCCTCATCCAGACTTTAAAGGAGCAGACTGTGTTTTCTGATGAGCACCATGACGGGCCGGGAGGAGGTCGGTGAAGAGAAGCCGAAAGTCAAGATGCTGTCTCCCGGATTTGGGATTGATAAATCCCGTTTGCACGGATCCGGGTTCCGGTCTAAAGGTTTTGCCATCACGGACCTGTTGGGTTTGGAGTCAGACCTGCATGCTCGGCAGCAGCCAGGGGGTCCACCTGGTTCTGGTTTGTCAGTATCTGGCTCGGGGCCCGGGTCAGAGCCGCAGGGACCAGGGAGCGGCCTTGGCGGGTTTTCTTTCCCGGGGGGATCTCTGCCGCTCGGCCTCGGGTTCCTGTGCAGCCTGGCGGCGCAGCAGCCCGCGGGAGCGCCCTGCTTCCTGCCCGGACACCTGCCGCTGCTGCAGGCCCGGGCCGACAGCCACTACCTGCAGAACCTGGAGGCCCAGAGGGACGCATACTCCGGTACGAGCCTGGTTCTGATCTTTTCCTGTTCATCTGAGTTTGATTGAATGTTAGGAATAATAGGATCCAACTACTCCATGAAATTCAGTTTGATTTTCCTTTCTGGGTTAAATTTTTTTTTTCTTTTTCAATCCCTTAAAATTTATTTTTTCTTTTTTTGATCTTTTAGAATGATCAATCTCTGACTTCAAACTATCAACCTATATAAAATTTCAGGAACAGGCCTAAAAGCTTTTTCTTCTCTGATTCTGCCACCAGATTTTTTTTATCATCTTAAATATTATTTCGACTACTCATTTCAATATGATACGAGTTGGTCAGGAAGCACTCTTTAGATTTTATTTTTATTTTTTATTTTTTTCATTAAATTTGACTGAACCCTGCTGAATAAATCAGTCTCTGTTGCAGTTTCCCGCGTGAATTCTCCCCCGTCATAAATTCGCGGACACATTAGAATAACTGATCTTTATCCGTGTAACGAGTGAAAAGTGTTTGTGATCTGTTTGAAATCGATGAAGTGATTAATGGGGTTTTTTTTACATGTCATGTTTCAGATGAAGAGTGTCTCTCTGACCGTAACGACTCCAAGAATTCCGCAAACTCTCAGAAGAGGAAGAAGAGGAGGCATAGGTGAGGAAAAAAACTGATATTATTATTATCCTATTCTTTTTTTTTTCCACAAACTGGAACCATATTGATTGAAAACATTTTCTTGTCAAAATATTGAAATGAAATAGAGCAGTGATTTATTATTTTCATAATCGTTAATTGTCATTTTATAAAGGCCTGAGGACACAAGCAGGCCTACGAAATGCACTTCTATTGTCATTGCTTGAAAGAGGCTATTAATATGTTTTATTTGTCTAGAAGAAACAGAAAATAAATTTGAGCGTCATTAATCTAGAAACTTCAAATAGGCCGAACAGAAATAAAGCATGGTGTTAAAGTGGAGTGGACGCAAACCACAAAAATTAAAGAGAGGATATTCTACTGATAATAAAAAAAACTAGTGAGAGATGGTGATTCTTATTGTTAAGTCTTAATTTTACATTTGGTGCATAAGTCAATGGCTAATTATGCATAAGGAGTGTAGATGCAAGAATAAAAATGCGCTTTTAAAGCTGAGTTTGCAAATTTCAGATTGTTTAATAATTTAATCAATAAAAAAGCTGTGGTTTCCGCTCCTCAGTTGTGTTTATTTTTGCTCTGCAGGACGGTGTTCACGTCCCACCAGCTGGAGGAGCTGGAGAAAGCTTTTCACGAGGCGCATTATCCGGACGTTTACGCGCGAGAGATGCTCGCAATGAAGACGGAACTGCCCGAGGACAGAATACAGGTGAGACATCAGGACAAAAATACACAGTCAGCCTATCAAAAACTAACGGAGAGATTCAACTGTACTCTCCAAAAATCAGCATCTGTGTCCTTGATGGAGACCAGGATTTACATGTTTCGTTTCAGAACAAAAAAAAAAAAAAAAACATTGAATAGTAAAGAATATTTTAAAAAAGGCTATAAAGGGAAATAAAACCTATAAGTTTTTAATCATTTGTGGGGGTTTTATTTCCCTGATGCGAGGCTCAGACACCAATAGTGGGTCAGGAGAGATTTAAAGACACAGATGATTTGTACGGAGGCCAAAAGTGGAAAATAAAATTAAACAAAAGCTCTAAAAGTCACAAATAAAAATTAACTCTGATGTTTCAGAATAGACTAATGTATAACTACAGACCTACAAACAACATAAATATATTATTTGTTAATGTTTTCTAAATTAATTTGACTGTTTCATAGTTTTCTTCAGTTAACAAAAAAACACAAAAACATATCACAGAATGAAGTTTTGAGTAAATGTATCATGTCATTCATCAGCTAGACAACAATGAACTGATTTCACCAAAGAGTGTTTTTTTTTATTTTTTACATCATTACGAAAAACTACAATTGAAATTGATTTTATAAGTTTTTTTTTTAAATGTAACTTTAGATCTCTATATCTCGTTGTCATCTTTTCATTTTCAAGTGTTTTTATTTGGGCTTTTTCTCCTTCAGGTGTGGTTCCAGAACCGGCGTGCCAAATGGCGAAAGCGTGAGAAGTGTTGGGGCCGCAGCAGCGTCATGGCGGAGTACGGTCTGTACGGGGCGATGGTGCGACACTCCATCCCGCTGCCGGAGTCCATCCTCAACTCGGCCAAGAACGGCATGATGGGATCCTGCGCCCCCTGGCTGCTCGGTGAGCCGCATACACGTCAGTGCCACGCACATGCACCACACCATGCATCCACACACAGCCATTAATCATACACAGAGAACACACACAGTAACAACAGTCAGACAGAAATCACACAGAGCAAATACACTGTCAGTTTCCTGTAGTGTGACAAAAGCTATACAAGGAGGGGTTTTACATCACCTGATCTCCTGTTATCTGGGCTGCACCAATTTCTTGTTGTAAATATTAGACAAGTTCAATATTTACAGTGTAGAGTCAGGAATCTCAAGATCACGCAGCCCAGACTGTGTAGATTGTTGTCAGTGCTTCTCATTTATTGTCTGCCACAATTTTAGACTTGTTGAGTTTCTGAGGGAGATTTTATTAGATTTCAACTGTAGACAGTGTGGTGAAGGAATCTGCCAGTGTGATATGTTGTGTAGATTTGTTGTGTAGATTTGTTGTGTAGATTTGTTGTGTAGATTTGTTGTGTAGATTTGTTGTGTAGAGTTATCGCTCACACATGTTCAACTTATCAAGTCCTTAGTGTCTGAGTTTCATCCATGGAGACATTTACTGACTATTGCCTGAGTGTATCTTTAACAAAACACAACAAACAATTTATCGTAAACACATTTTATCATATAAATTAAGGTCAAAATTTGAGGGTCCCTAAGATTGTTCCCGTGCCCCCTACTGGACTATTCACTGACTTAGAACAAAACTGTGCTAAATTTCTGTTACTGTTTATCTTATTTAGTTTAGTTTTTTTTTTTTTTTTTTTTTAAAGCTTGAACGACATCTCACAAAGATCCTCGAGTTAATAGTTAATGACCCCACTCAATGTTTTAAGACTTGTGATGAGGATAAACATGATCATCACTGTGTAATATGTGTGTAAAGTGTGTGTGTGTATCTCAACCCTGCAGTCTAAACTGAATCCGTCTCTGTCCTCACAGGAATGCACAAGAAATCTCTGGAAATGTCCAAAAAGTGTTCCAGCCCTCCTCAGTCAGACTCCAGCCGTTCCACCTCTTTCTGCGACGCCCCTGAGCGCCGCAGCAGTGGACCCTGTGAGTCCCGTCAGGCGGAGCACGAGGACGAGGAGCTGTTGGAGATGGAGGATGAGGAGGAGATGGAGGAGGAGGTGGCCATCGACCTGTCCAGCTCTTCCAAACAGCAGCAACAGCAGCAGGAGGAGGCCGGGGGCTCTGTCAGCTCGGCCGCCTCATCGCCACAGAGGCAGAGCGGCAGCGAGTCAGACAAACACAGTTGAAGGACTGAAAAGATTGGACTGAATATGAGGCGTGGAAGGAGGATGATGATGAGAGCACACATGGTTGATCAGAGAATGAATGAAGAATCATCTCTCTGTTCATAAACATACTCAATAATCCATAAAGAGTTGTGAGGACATGCTACAGTGTGTTAGCATGCTACAATGTTCACCTCTGGTAGTGTTTCAGTGTTTTTGTTTACTAAATTACTGCAATTGCGGCATACCAAGACAGGGTTTGTACAGTGCTAGCACATGGAAATACTTGACTAAATTAGCATTTTCAGATTGACTTCCAATGTCACGCTAAAGCTAACACTGGCTTATTGTTAAGTTACATGTCAATAAATGCAAACAAAGTATTCACTAGTTGGCAAATATTCATAAGGTTAAGCTCTCTTAATGCTAACAACAACCTGACACAACCCATGAAATGTTACAAGTGAAGAAATTTTAATTGAGCTCAGGAGTCTATATCTGATTTTTAGCCATTAAACTTCGGCCTGAGATGGCGACTGTGTTTAAGACAATGTAGCACCAGTTTGCATTTTATGTGCTATTAATGTAAGAAGCTGCGGTATTTCTGGGTAAAAAAAAAGTATTTGCTCTTTATCTAAAACTAAAGTCAGATAGCCGTGTGTTAGCATGCTGGTTGACAACGTTCATTTGAAGATCCTGTTTTGCTATTTCTCTGTGCTCTCAGGGAAACATGCTAATAGCGCCCCAGCCTCAGGAGTCGACATGAGAGACATAAAAGGACTTTTGGACAATTTCATATGGATGTAAATGATGACGTCTCTGTCTATGTGTTATTTATTGTTCTGACAGTATTCTCGTTGTTGTTTTTTTCTGAAAATAAGAGACTATTTAATGTTTTATTCTTGTTGGTTCTTATGTGTTTTATAGTATGACTCTCTGTCGAGCCTGACCAGGGCTCTGTGGATGAATGTAAATGAAATGTAATTTAAAAATCAATTTATAATGATGATCACATGTATGCACAGCAGCAGGTCCAGCTGGATATTTAATAAAATATTTTTTGGAACCACTGCAGCTCCATTTCATCATTACATACGAAATGAAACAGCATTAAATGTCAATAAATGGACAAGATAAATGATATAAGTCAGAAATAATGGATAAGTGACAGCTCCGTGTCTCCAAAAACACAGGTTTAATGGATTTTACAGATTTTAAAGACTTAAGAACAGACCCAATCACAGACTTCAAAGACACTTAGAAGGTGACTTAAGTTACTTCTACTTATTTTTGAATATTAAAAACAACAAAAATCAACAGTATGTGTTGATAAATCCCTTTATTTTACTATATTTTTCTCCCATGTCTTTCATTCAGTTACTCTGGATGTCACACACTTTTAGGTGCATTTTCACAATGTGAAGCAGTTTTTATCAGTGTCCTGACTTGGAGTTTTAAGTGATGTAATGAAATGTGCCTTATAATCTTCAGTTTGTGAACAGTCCAGTGCTCTGAGATGTGTTAGAAATTAATAACACGAGTGAATCCTGGTTATGTCCTACCAGTGCTCATCTACCATCTCCAACCTCACCAAGCAGAGCAACAAAAGTCTGTCTCTTCATTTTATTGATAGACTCTCAGATTGACCACTGCAGCTGTTTTAGCTTGCCCTCTAACACTTTCCTGTTTAGCTTTCTTATGCTCTAACCTCCTTTTCTGTCAGACAGTCCAGCTCTAGTCCCCAACATTACTACAAATCAAATTCAATCTATCTAGGTCTCTTCTCAAAGCTAAACTTTGCCAGTCAGTGTAGTGTTGACAGAGGGACTTTTAGGCTATATGTGCCATAAATGGATTTTGTGGTCGGGTTGTCCAGATACAAAGAAACAGCATTAGGATACAACTGATAATATCATTTTAAGTTATGGATTATGAACTAACAAATGTATAAAAGTGAGACTAATTCAAGGTCACTTATACAGTCCTCACAGAGCCTTTAATTTGTTAATGTTCTGAATCAGAATACTTTATTGAACCCCTAAGGAAAATTGTTTTTCTAGTATAAAGTTACTCCTGTTCAAAAAGTGTTAGAAATATAAGAAAGTAAAAATATAAGCATAAGTGTCAAGTATAGGCATAAGTGTCTTACCCAAAAAATTAAAATCTAAGCATGAAAATATAAAATGAAATAAAATAAAGAATAGAACATTAAGTCTGTACAGTGTACTTAAAATGTGTGGTATATAGATGATGAGATAGGTATTCTCAGGTTTATCAGCTCCATACACAGCTCTTAATAAATTATTTTCTATTTTCTAATTATCCTATTTTCAAACCTGGACAGACCTGTTGAAGATTGAATCTCTTCTATCAGTCTCGCGGACAGGAATTTTATTTATTTATTTATTTATTTTTTCGGACAGGGCTTTTACTCTGAATCCAAGGTGCAGACAGTTACGTCACTTCCGTTAGCTGGGGCGCTGGGTGTAGCTGTTGTGATGCTAGGCTAACAATCAGTTCAGTGCACTTTCTTTAGAAATATGGTGGATTTAATGACTTTTAAATATGAGCTCCAGCTCATCGTCAGTAACATGGCCAAGGAGGTGATGAGTCAAATGTTTTCCTCGGCGGAGAAGGAAACTGTAAATGTAAATCAAGGATCTGAAGTAAGTTAACAGCAAAGTGACTTCTTAACTTGTTGGTCAGTGTTGGTGTGAAGTGGTCAGTCTGTGGACTTACTGTTGGATCCTCACAGAGGTTCATGCTTATGTAGAAACATTTTTATGTCATTATATGACTGTGTAAGTTAGGATGAAAGAGTAACATTGAAGGCTCAAGGGGGAGGAATAGTTTTTAAATACTGTCTAATAATCTGGTACCACCTTAAAACCACAGAAGTTGTACAGAAATATTTTTTCATGACTTTTCTATGTTCATTGATTAAGATTTCATTGCCAAACTCAGGTGCCATTCTCAAATCCAGATCTATGGTTTTTGTTGGAGGTAAATATGTCAACTTTGATTCTCCTCCTGCCTGCTGGAAGTTTTCCTGAAATACAGGGTGTCCACAACGTCTCTGTACAATTTAAAAAATACACCAAAAAAGTACATTTTAAGGTATTTAGATCAGATTCTGTCTTATTCACTCAGAATTTATCCAAGTTTTCAATCACATTGGATATGATGAACCCCCCAGAACATGACCACCCCTCGAGAAAAGGCACAATGAGTGTCATGGTTTATTGAAACAAAATCAGAACAACTAACTCAGTAAAACTACAGAGCAAAGTATGAAATGAGTCCACTGTCAGGTCTGTAAAACTTGTGCTTGACACAAGAAATTAATGGAGACAGGGACGATGTTGGATAAAGGAAGGAGCAGATGACCAAGAACATCTGAGGAAAACAGATGACCTCCAAGTGTTTCAGTGTTCTTCTACAAAATTAGTCCTCCTATTGAATTAGTTAAAAAAAAATATCCGATATCTACTCTTTATTGTGTAATTTTTTCTAAATACATGTATGTTGATATGCTTTTGTAACAAATTCCTCCAATTGTAAAGAGACTTTATGGACACCCTGTAGTGCAAGACTCTTTTGACAGTGCAGAGAGCTAGTTATGGATTGTCAATTAGTTCAATTAACCATTACATCTAATTTTCCTTTCCTTTCCTAAGACAATTCTAGCTCTCCAAATCATAAAATACTTTTTGCAGGCCAGTTTTGTACTTATGTTGCCAGTTTTTACGGTACTTTCAGTTATGACAGTTTTCTTTTGATACAGCCAAGTAACAGTCCTCAAAGCTCTGGGATTTTTTTGTTTGCACACATACATACTCATGCCTATGAGTCAGTGCCACACTGAGGCCACAGCTCTGATCGTGTTTTGTTGTGTCTTTATTTGAGTGCAGATTTAACTCCCATGTTCAAGTTTCCAGAGATGCAGTTTTCAGGCTGTCAGTTAGAGGTTTTATCATCCTCTCTAGTTTATGAGATTAATGCTTTTAAGAGAATGTCAACCTTCCAACAAACACATGCACTGCTAGATCAATCAATCAAGAGATTCCTTTTGAAAATATTAAAATAAAACAATTAGCAACAGTTCAAATAAGAGACATAACAGTTTCATTGATAACTGTCTTTCTTTCAGGAGACACTGAGCTCTCTACTGGACAGTTTATGTGTTGAAACTGTGGATAAAATCCTGAAGGTGTTGGAGCTCACCTCTGTAAAGCATGAGAGGCATCCAGAAAACTTAAGAGATCCAGCTGCAGCTGCCGAGGGTTTATTAAAGACAGAAGGTGAGCCTGTTTCTTCAAGAGACGCTGTTGCATCTGATGAACTGCAAAGATGACCTAACGTATGGTTTCTGTGTCTCTCAGGAGGAGTTGGAGTTGTACAGCGATCTCCCAGAGGACAGACCAACATCCTGGTGTACACGGTCAGTGACTGTCTCCTCACTGACAGACACGACAGCAGGAACAAGCTGAACTCTGATCACTGTTTTGTGTTTTTAGAGCCCTGCTGCTGATTCCAAGTGTGTGCTCCTATCACTCCACAGTGAGGTTAACGCTGATGCTAATGGTGAGTGAAAAATCAGTGCATGTAGCAGATCACCACAACAAACCTTACAGTACACTACACGAGTACAAGTAAGAGTATGAGTACAAGTATGAGCAAATGTTTACTGTATAGATTTACATAACAATGGTTTTAGGGTGAAACACAGAAGTATCTTTGCGTTTCGGCCTCCCATTTACACCGAAACAGCTTTTTTGCCGACCTAAAAGGCAAACTTTTGAGAACAGCCACCAGAGTGGGATTTTTTCTGAAATGCCATTTCCACCGCTGCTGTGTGAACAGCAAGGCGGCATTTTCAGTGGAAGTGCTGACATCACCGTCAGCTTTTCGTGTGCGTTTTCAACCTCCACTGTGCCGTGAAATGAAGATGCTAACTTTTTCCCTGAGATTTTGTGGCAATAAAGCCCAGAAGTACTGGTCTAAGTGGATACTTTATGTAAATAAATTAGGTTAGCGTCTTGTTTCTTTTATTTGTTTATTTATTGTTTAACAAGTTTTTTTTTTCTTTTAATGAATTTATTTCCACCCATGATTCTTTGACAAATGATTAATGCCACTTATTCTCCTCAGATTGACAGTGTTCCTTATCAACAGGAAATTTCTCAAATAGTATCTTCCATGAACCTTTTGATATTTTCTTGTTTTTGTCTTGTTTGAGCCCTGCTACTCTGCCTGGCCATCCACCTTTGGTTAAACCTTTTTGGAATGTCTCACAAGTGCATTAGCGAATCTCTCATAGAAGATCAGCTCCCTTTTTATCCCCACCCATGTCGTCTTCATATCCAAAGATTAATGTAACCCTTATCCATAGAGCACTACTCATGTTTGATACATTGTCCCCCCCTTAGTGACCCAAATGTTTCTCACTGTCTGATTTTTATTTTTTGTTTTTCTTCTAAAATATTTAAACTCTATAATTAAAAATTAAAGTTTAAAAGAAAATAAACCTCCACTGTGCCATGCACAAACCGAACAACAACAACAGCAGACTACAGTTTCTTTCTTGTGCTGCTGAATCCACAGGCTGCCCTCTAACAAAATGTGCATTTATTGCACCATTTCTGTCAATCAGTGAAGAAATTTTTAATATAAATTCAATATGATTGGGTCTTCTCCAGCCTCTAAACCGTTGTTGTGGCTACAACAGTTATATCACCAACTACAGTCCTAGCACACATATTAGAGCATCCCCCGAGCGTTTCTGTGTAAACGCTGATTTTTTTCACAGCGTTTTTTGTGTTTTCAGGTGAAATACTGTGAAGGGTTGTCATGCAAATGGGGCCGTAGTCTCCAATTTTCCTTCCTGCCCTCCATTTGAAATTGCGCCCTCTCTGTGTGTCATCATAATCACATGTTTAAAACCAAGCTTTTGTCAAACTGGAGGTTGCCGCTTGGTCTCAACCTTTTAGCTGCTGCTGATTGACCACCTCATTCTTTTGCTGCAGGTGAAGATAAAACTGGTGCTACTGATGAATCCACTAAGCTGCACAGAGAGCACTCCCCCTCCCCTCCCCCACAGGCTGATGTCCACGACCACCAATATGCTCGGCTAACTGTGACACTTCCTGCTGTCTCAGTAAGTAACGTCTCTACAGCAGGCAGCAGGAAGAGGCAGCGCGGCAGTCCTAAAGAAACACCAAACCCACCCCAGAGTGCAGAGCAGAGCACTTTTTCCCACTGTCAGGAGTGTGGGATGCTTTTTCCAAACGCAGAGCGACTCTCTGACCACCTGAGAAAGTCCCACCCCGTGTGTTCGGTATGTGGGGCGTGTTTCACCGGCATCCAAAGGCTTCGTGAACATGAGATCCAAGAGCACAGGCTGCTTCCGTACGGCTGTGAATACTGCTCTAAAAGGTTCAAGCACAAACCGCATCTCAACCTGCACGTGAAGGCTCGACACACCGGAGAGAAAACCTGCCAGTGTGACATCTGTGGGAAAGGCTACTCCTGCGGCAGCATGCTGAAAACACACAGGATGACTCACTTTGAGAAGAAGTTCACCTGTGATCTCTGTGGGAGGAGCTTTCACCATGCCTGCCACCTGACTCGCCACAAACTGGTGCACCAGGAGGCCCGACCGCACAAGTGCTCCGTCTGTGGGAAGGGCTTCACCCAGGCTGCCAACCTGCGCAGCCACCAGGTAATCCACACAGGTGAGAGGCAGCTCTGCTCCATCTGCGGCAAGAGCTACCGCCGCCTGAGGGATCACATCATCAGCAAACACTCACACGAGCCCCCCACCGATGAGCTGGCGGGCAAAGACAACAGCATTACCTGTGACCTGTGCGGCAAGAAGTTCCCCTACCTGTCGCAGTTCAAAGTCCACCAGAGGGCTCACACAGGAGAGAAACCGTTCCACTGTGACGTCTGTGGGAAGAGTTACCGTCTGAAGGAGCTGCTGAGGGACCACAGGTACACACACACAGGGGAGAAACCATACAGGTGTACACACTGCTCCAAAACCTTCAACCTGGCCACCAGCTTCATGAGGCACCGCAGCATCCACACCGGGGAGACACCGTACAGCTGCTCGGACTGCGGGAAACACTTCCGCCTGCTCACCTACCTGAAGGCTCACCTGCAGACCAAAGCTCACCTGAAGCAGACTCAGCAGAGGAAAAGCAGTGACTCTGACCTCTGACCTCAGGGTTATAATACACTCAGAGGTTTGCTGCTTGAGCACTAAGACCAAAGCAGGACAAACATAAAGCTCTGCTGTGTTACAGTGTGTTCTGACTATGATCCGCTCAAACATGAGTTTCTCCTGGATGCATTAAAAAGAGACTTTGAACAAAATATTAAGTCTGATGTTCTTTTTTTCTGCCAGACCTGACACTGACGTCCATATCACAGCTGATGGTTTAACCTCATTTTCCCAAAAGTTATTTTGTTATATCTTTAGTTTTCTGGCATTGAATTGATTGAAAATTACATGGATGGTTCCATGCTATGCCACTTACATGTAAAATTAGTAATGACTATTATTGTTAAACTATGTATGTCCTGCCATCACTTTGACATACACCTGTCTGTGATATTATATCAATTTATGCACCTCTGATAATAACCTCGGTACAAAAAAAATCAGAATTTTTGCTTTTTCCTACTCATGGAAGAGTTATACTTTTACAAAAATTAGGTCTATCATACCATATATCACAAAAGTAATTGCTAAATATATATGAATATGTTGGAACATCTTCACAAAAATGGAGTAAAAACAATTATTATAGATGTTGAATATAAAAAATGGTATAAATTAAAATCATTATTATCTGTATTATTGTCATTACTACAGTGCGTATTTTATTTCTTTTGGATGTCTTCTCTGAAAAGTTTCCCATCTTGCAAAAACTTTAAACACTGGTAATTGAACAGGAACACTGACAGAAAACATGATGGGGAACATTTATGATCTTTTGGACAGCTGTTGTCTAGTTATTATATATCCAGTAAAGGTTTCTAGAAGATTCATGAATAGACTGTGTGTCAAAGCAGAAAAACATTGACCCTGTATCTTGTATTCAGGAAATACGGGGATGAATTTGTAACACATAATGATCCTTTCCTTGATTCTGTTAGACACTTGAAATAATAATCTGAGCCTGTCAGAGATAAATGCTTTGATGTGACACATTAGCCCAGAAGGATTAGGGTACAACCATCACAGCTGGTTGAGGAAATGTATCAAATTATCTTCGTATATCTACAAAACAAGCTGGGGAAAAAAACAGAGCCCAGGTGAAAAACAGCAGAATAACCCTTTAAGTGATATTAAACATGACGAGTGCATTTGTTGGATTGTCACTGTAACAGGAGCTACAGGGGTGAGATTGCGTGTTGAGGCTGTTTGGATCTGCTGTTGTTGTGTTTGAGTTTTTGTTTCTATCTAACAGCGGATTAACGGAGGATCATTAAAGGTGATTAAATCCATCACAGAAACACAAAGGTGGGATTAGGGGTTGTATACATCCCTTAATCTGACCTCTGGTCTGCAGAAAAACACACATATTAACAATCTGAGGCCTGCTGGATTACACACAGGAGCCCCACTTATCATCTGAATTATGACCGATCAGTCAGATTAGAGTATCTGCTGAAAACACAGATACTGGTGAGAGAGCGAGGAGCTGAGGTCAGAGGTCACCAGTCCTGAGTGGGAACCAAAACTTCAACTCACTCACACCCGTACTGGAGGATTCTCAGAGCTGACACCACACCTGTGAGAGGTTAAATTCATAAATACTTCATTACTTAAGCTCTCATATGAAGCTGTACCGGGATCAGTTTCCAGCTGTTGATCTGCTTGTTTCACATCATCATTAGTAACAAACAACAACAATAGATCCAGAGTAATCCGCCTCCAGCTGCAGGTTCAGCCAGCGCTAATTTAATCTACTTAAAGGGTTCAATTTAAAAAAACAAACAGTTTTCATAAACAGAAACACATTCAATTCCTCTGTTTGTGCTCATCTGTGCGGCCTCTGTCCGTTTCATTCATTCCTTTTATTAATTATCCTTTATTCTCAGCGTTATCCGTTTGATCATCATTTGTTTTGTTGTAGCTTCATTACTTCACTTTAACTCAACATGTATTAAACCATTATATACGGTGACCCTGAAGGTAAAATGTTGTTAATGTGATGAAACATTTCACAAAACACAAAAACAGTTGGTACAAGAGAAATATTAATTAAAAAGCATAAACGCTTTGTGAAACACATTATTTCATATGTGAAAGAGCAGATCAAAATACACAAAACAATTTCAGGCGACGGAACAAAGAAAGAGCACACTTCTAAAAACAAAACACAACAAACGTTTTTGCTTTTGTTGGCTGTTTTGTGTTCTTTATTTTTGAATATTTTACATGAAAAATATCATTAAAAAGCAGAACAAAATTGTTCAGCACATAATTTTATTTCATATGTGTAAATGAGCACATAAAAATACGCCCAACAATTTCATGTAACAAAATATTCTCATACACACAGACATATTTCAAGAAATAAAACTCACTTATATTTTTACTTTTGTTGACTTTGCAAGTATTTTCAGTTTTTTTACATGGTTTCTCGAATAATTGGCATTTTGTCATCTATATAAGTGTCATGAAATATTCTTGCGTGCAGCATCTCATTTAATGTTTTGGGGTTGAATTAAACATTGTGCATTTTGAGTTTCATGAAATATTTTTTTTATTTTGCACGTTCTTTATCCCTTCTATACATGAAGCGTGTACACCTGATGGCAGATGTTAAGTCTCATAAAGCTGTGGTTGTTTCTTTTGTTTGTTTGTTTGTTTTCTCAGTTTTATTAATCACCTAATTTGTATTTTGTTTGTATTATGTTTGTATGAGTGACAGTTCTTTGTACATTGGACTGCACACTCCTTGTTGAGAGACTAATAATGTCGTTTAGTTTTCTGGCTTAGTAAAGGTTGAATAAATGGATGATCAAAACACATTAAAGAGAGAAATTGTTGACATAAAGAGGAGTGAAGTTTTGCCTTTGAAGCATCTTGACTTAATAGTCAAACAGATAAATAACTGATCAAACCAATAGATCCAGATGATCAGAGTACAGTTCCTTGGCTGACCTACAGGTGGCACCAGCCCTCAGAGCTGTTACCAATTACAGCTTCATATTTTCATCATAATGGGGCTTTTTTTCCTGAACAAGAGCAGCCTATTTTATTTTTCTGTTTGAAATAAAGGCTTTGGGTGTCCCTGAAGACAGATACCCCTGTCGTCAGGACTCTGGAATTGTCCTTTAGACGGTATATTGGATGAAAAAAATCGCAAGACCATGTAATCCAAATATTTATGTTTCTCTTCTACAATGGTATAAATCAACTGATTGAATCAAGTAGAAGTCTCATGGCAGTGAGAGTGTAAAAATTATCTTAACACATGTGCAGTGGTCTAAAAAAAGAAAAAAAAGATTGAGCAAAGGTTAAGATTGCAATGAAACACACGTGACAATTAAGATAAAAAAGACTGTGGGGAATTTTTTTTTTTTTTTTTTTTAACTAAAAAACTCAAAAAGAGGTGGATAAGAAAACGTGAGAACATCACACAAAAAGTCTGTGGAGTAAAGTAAGTTCAGTATCATAATAACTTTGAGGGTTTTTTTATTCAGTAAGTCTCTTGAACTAATGTAGTGCATTTAGACTGGAGTGGTTAACCCTTCACATTTGCAAATATATTTTTTTATATGGTTCAACTTTCTTGGAAGCCCATTTCCATGAGAAAGAGAAAAAAAAGACAGAAAAAATTGAAATAAATAAAATGAGGTTATTTGCTACAACAAAACACTTAAGGTTAGTTAAAAAAAAAGTAAGTCATAGAGGTGGTACTGCATAAAATGACTTGTCTTTTATATTGATATAGTATCTCATTATTATTAAAAAAAATAATAATAAAAACATTATTCAGAGATTCTTTCTTATTATTATGGCATACTATTTTTTTTCATTGATTTTTAAAAAAATTATTATTGGCAGAAATGGGCTTCCGTACACAGCTCTCCCCAAAACCTGTCATTTACTCGTTCTTCACTTTTGATGGAGCCTCTCTGAGTTCAGACAGAGAAGCTGTGTGAGGCTGCAGCCTGACACCAACAGGTGAACGAGACCTTCACAGCACAGTCACGTGACTCATGTTAGTGCTGAAGTTCCCCTCAACCTGCTCACCTGAGAGAGAGAGAGAGAGAGAGAGAGAGAGAGGAAGAGAGAGAGAGAGGTTAAGTCTGTGTTGAGGTGTGTCTCTCACTCACACTCCTGGAGGAACACGATCAACATGGCTGCGTCCAGCAGCAGCAGCAGAGGGACCAGACTCGTCCGGAGCCTCCTGAGCCACTACAGGAGCCCGGGACTGAGCCAGACCAGGACCGGACCGGGACCCCTCAGGTTCCTGTCCTCTGATGCTCCACCACCGGGAACATGGAGCTCACAGCTCTCCAGACTGTCCCACCGGGACCTGTACCGGCTCTCTGTGACCGACCCGGATCAGTTCTGGGGCTCTGCCGCCGCGGACAGACTCCGCTGGGTGGAACCGTTTCAGCGCGTCCGGGACTGTGAGCTCCGCAGCGGGAAGATCAGCTGGTTCCTGGGAGGAAAGCTCAACGTGTCCGGTGAGAGACGGTCAGACAAACAGTCGGGAATACACAAATACCTTAAATAAATAAAAAAATTATGGTTGTTGATTTCTTAACCCCCTGTCCAATAATCACTGCGATGATCAACAGTGTGATAACTGTGAACACACCTGCTGCAGAGACAGGCAACTTTTAACCCTCATCTCAAACTTCACTCACTAGACACACTGCTCTACTTTGTGGTATCACATCAGTTTGTAATAACCCTTTAATTAACCTTGAGTTGTGTAAACTACAGTACAGACCAAAAGTTTGGACACACCTTCCCATTATAGTTTTTGCAATTTTCTGGACTGACTGACCTTCATTTCTTAAAGTAATAATGGCCACTCGTTTTTCTTTAGTTAGCTGATTGGTTCTTGCCATAATTTAAATTTTAACAGTTGTCCAATAAGGCTGTTGGCTGTGTATTAACCTGACTTCTGCACAACACAACTGATGGTCCCAACCCCAGTGATAAAGCAAGAAATTCCACTAATTAACCCTGATAAGGCTCAGCTGTGAAGAGAAAACCATTTCAGGTGAAGACCTCTTGAAAAATGCCAAGAGTGTACAAAGCAGTAATCAGAGCAGAGGGTGGATATTTTGAAGAAACTAGAATATAAAACATGTTTTCAGTTATTTCACCTTTTTTTTGTTAAGTACATAACTCCACATGTGTTCATTCATAGTTTTGATGCCTTCAGTGAGAATCTACAATGTTAATAGTTATGAAAATAAAGAAAACACATTGAATGAGAAGGTGTGTCCAAACTTTAGGCCTCTACTGTATGTTCATGTAACCTCACTGCAGATCCATCAGGCCACTTTCTGTATAAAAGTGTTGGGTTTTAAATGTAACCAAAAAGATAAAAAGTTAAGTCAAAGAAGGAAGCAGGACCTCAGATTCTTTCTCCAGTCAGTTCAAGTCCACAGAAAATGTCATAAAGAGGGGCACTGGATTAAGAATATGAGATCAAAGGTTGAATAAGGATGAATCCCTGAATGGAGAAACCAGATCACTGCACAGGTCTCTTTCAGAGTTAGGAGCAATATGATCAGTTATTGTACGACATTATGACAGTTATCATAATAAAAACCTGAGCAAACAGGCCACCAAAGGAAGCAATAATCATTCCAGAGAAAGATGCAATAAATCTGAAACACATTAAACCCTGGTAACTGGTGACTGTGTGCAATATTCTGTGATATCATAAACTGAGTGTAAAGTTAACATCCAGCCATCACCAAGCAGTAGATCTCCTCCCACAAAGTTAAAGAGGAGTCTGCTGAGTAATTTTTACTATGAGAACATGAGGGGAAAGATCTATAACCACAGATGACTATAACTTAAAAAGAAGAAAAATAAAACATCAACCTCAATGAGGACAAACTGAAGAAAGTAGAAAAGCTACAGGCTTCAGCAACTAAATAAATAAATAAATAAATAATCAAATAAAACTAAGTCAACTTGTAAATTTTGAGTGTCTAAAAAGCTGATTTACATTGAGGAGCCATTTGTTTCTTATAGCCACTGATTTTAAAGAGGGGTTATATATTCCATTGTCCTGTATTTTAAGCATGGATATAAAATAACATTGCTGGATGTTAAAACTAAACTTGTACAAATTTTCTAACCTCTACATATTCATATGTTGTAGAAGTCCCAAATCTGTCTGTAAACTGATGAAAAAACTGTTCTTAACAAAATAGAATGAGATATTCATGGGACTTGAAAAAATGACGAGACCTTCAAACACTGATTTCAATGATTGATTCATGACAAGTTGGAGGGACAGGCCTCAAACACCAAGATCTACACGTAGCTCTGCCCCAGGACAGGCCTCCATAGGGCCAGCCAATCAGAGAGCAGGGGGTTTGTGGGGCCGGAGCCTTAAAGAGATAGCGGCTGAAAAAAGGGTTTCCTAATCCTTAGTGTGAAAGTTAAGCTGTGAAATATGTAAAGCTACTACGAGGGACCAGAGGGACAGTATGCATGTTCAAATAATTCTGCGGCTTTTGGAGACTGCCCCCAGTGGACACTCAGGGAACTACCATTTTTTGAACACCAGAGCTCATATGAGTGTCATGTCATGACATACCATTATGGAGCCGCCCATTTGGCTTTACTGTTGGCTGCATGCATGGCTGCCAAAAATCGTCCAGTTTGGTAATTGCACCATAAAAGTGAGACAGGTGCAGAACGTCTTATGTTTGGGGAACTTCCTGGAAAACCCCTATAAAACAGATTTGAATTGCACTTGCACGAACTTCAAAAACAGAGATAAACATGAGCATGACGTCACCATCACCTACCACCATCTTGAAAACAGCCTAACAGGTACAGTATTCCTGTAATGGTGAGGTCAACTGCGATTAACTTAAATGCTCTATTAGGGCACTAACCTGGCTCATGCATAATGCTAAAAGTTTTTTTGTCACCATGACTACAAACAGTCTATTTTCATCACTAATGGCTGGACATGCATACAAACCCTGGGTGTGACCTCTTGGTCTGAATATATTTGGAGAATTTAAAGGTTAAAATTTAGAGACTGTACTTTTTAAAAGAGGCTCTCACTGAGATCGTTCATACATTCATGAAATGTTTTTAACAGCAGAGATGGTGAGTATACACAAAGACTAATATTAAATGTTATGAAGAGGCAGCCTGTCAGTCGAAAGAGTCTCTGCAGAGAGTGAGATGTGTCTTTATCCTCCACTGTTGTTTTTCTGTCCCTGATAATAATCCAATAATATTCCAATAAAGACGGCTGGATTACTTGTATTGTATCTGATCTGATCTGATTTTCTCTTGTTACATAAATTATTTTATAAACCTGCTGCGTGAGACACAAAACAGGATCTTCAGCCTTAAATCCATTTGAGGATTAATTTTCAATCAGGGTATAAGTGATGACAGTTTCCATCAGGATCATGTGCCAGTTTCAACACCACTGACTTGATGACATGATGAAATGTACAGAAAAATAGCAACAAGAAATGTTGAGTGTGTGAGTCAAGCAAAGAGGAAAATAGATTTTATGAATGCATTTGTAAATGTATGAGTAAGAAATATTATCTAGAATAAAAATGAGCTGTTTCTTTTTTTTTCATTTGCATGGTGTGTGTGTGTGTGTCAGTGAACTGTCTGGACGTCCATGTTGAGAGACATCCGGACCGAGTGGCTCTGATCTGGGAGCGAGATGAGCCAGGCACCGAGGTGAAGGTCACCTACAGGTACAAACTCCTGTTATTCAACTGTTCAAATGTTGTGTCTTTTCCTGGATGTACACAGTGTAATCTCAATCTTATCAGTGTCTTCATGTCTTATTGTTAACTGTTTCCTCCCTCTACACAGATGACACTGATCTATATCTTATCACTCGAGTTATCTCTGTCAGTAATCAAAGCCAACACTGAACAAAGTAATTCTTTGGGAGTTATGGCCTGAAACTGTGTAAAAGACATCAAACTGATTTTTGTCTTTTTAAATTAAGAAAGCATACAACACCAGAAACAGGGAAGGTTGGATATGTACTAATATAAACTTTAGGAAATATAGACCCGAATCTTGTACATTTCTGTCTAAGGGTAAACAAATCACTTGAAACAATATTGAAAATTGAAAGCAAAGCTGTGTAAGACGAACTTAAGAACAAAGATAATGAAATGTTTCATCATCATCATCATCATCTCTGTGGTTTTCACACAGAGAGCTGCTAGAAACAACCTGCCGCCTCGCCAACACCCTGAAGAGCCATGGGATACAGAAAGGGGACAGGGTCGCCATTTACATGCCGGTGTCACCACTGGCGGTGGCAGCCATGTTGGCGTGTGCCCGTATTGGGGCGGTGCACACTGTGGTGTTTGCAGGCTTCAGCTCAGAGGCTCTGGCTGGCAGGATCCAGGACGGTGAGTCACACTACATTACAGTTTGTGTTTGAAAATGTTTAAAGGCTTCTTAAACGTACCTTAGGTAAGTCAGAAATGCACCAAGGCAGCCCCTAGTGGACATGAAGAGAAGTGCAACTGTCCCATGCCTTATCATCCTTAAAAAGTCTTAAATTCATGAATTTAAAATTAAGGCCTTTAAAAGTCTTAAATTTATTAAAATGTTGTATCCTGGTCTAAAACAAATTACTCAAAGGTCTTAGATTTGTCAGGGTAGGATTTATTGACGTTTTATTAATTTTTTTTTTTTTGCGGGACTTTACGAGAAGGAGATGAAAAGTGGATACTGTCTTACAAACTCCTGATATGAATTGTTATCTGCACACTAGCTAGGCAGTCTATATGGGTCACTGTTTTCACCTTGACATAAAGCCGTTAACCAGAGAGCACTGAGGATCACTTTATGTTTAATAAACACACAAAAAGTAAACTTGAAAGTGTCTCATTAAGTGACACATGCTATAATTAGGTTGTAATACGGCAGGATCCCCAACCATCAACTATCCCGATAGTGTTTTTTTTTGTCTTAAATTCCATTCAGAGTGGCATTAAAAAGGTCTTAAAAATTCTTAAATTTACCTGCTTCAGCCTCCTGTAAAGGTGAAGTTGTGTTTTAAAGTTTGGGCACTTCTTGATAATAGGGGTGGACAAGAATGCTGATCAGCCAAGTCAACTTGACTTCAACACTGAGAGTAAGTTTTGACATTACTTTGAAACCATTTTAGCTGAATAATGATAAACATTAGCAATCTGACACATATGTGCTGATGGATGCAGCAGTATTTAGTAAAGTAAGGAGCTCTGGATGATGAGTGATGCCCAAGGGTGTAGGTTGATTTTGACATTTGTGGGAACATAGAAACCAACAAGCAAAACACATTCAACAGCCTACAGAGAGCTCGGCCAATCAAAAAACAGACCAGTTGCAAAGACAAATTTGGGAGGTGTTGCCGTAAAAGGGGGGACGTATTTAACTCTTTGTGTGTTGCATGAGACAGTTTTTTCCTTCAACATAAACATTGGTGGGGACATTTCAGCCATTGTTTCAGACTGATTTGGACCAAGCGGCAACCTCCGGTTTGAAAATATGAGACAATGCGTTAGTGCTAAAAAGCTGAGTGATCGCTTGAGGCTGGCTCTGGAAGTACTGAAAGTCACACACACACACCGAGCCAAAAAATTAGGCCAAACTCTTAATTCCACCAAACTTCTCCTTTGCACTTAATCTCCATCTCCACCATTTTTGAAAACTGTGAAAACTGTGAGAATGAATCTTACTGTGTTGTGAAATAAACTGCCTCAGTTTAGACCAAACTTAACAGATTTCTGTTTCTGCAGCTTCAGCAGAGGAGGGGCCTTAAACTTCTGTTTTTATTCATTGCCATCATTTTTTAGGCCCCTGTACAGATTCAGACGCTCAGCAGAGGCAGACTGAATGCTTTGCTGCGCCTCTGTGCTGACTTAAAGTGAGCTGCTCTCTTTGGAGGTCACACTGGCTGCCCAAGGACTTGTGTGTTTTGGAAACAGTGTGACTTCAAACCCAAACATGGTGTTTCCACAGTCAGCTGAGCAGCAGGAGACGTGGAGCATGAAGGGAGTGAAGCTGAGTCAGTGTGTTTGAGACCTGTCAGCTGTCAGACCACATGATGTGTTTTTACTGATGAAATGAAATAATTCACACAAAATGAGGAAAGAAGGCATCAGTCTGCATGTTAAAATCTGATGTTTGTGTTTCAACAGCTCAGTGTAAAGCAGTGGTCACCTGCAATGAAGGCGTGCGTGGCGGGCGGCGAATCCCTCTGAAGCAAACTGTGGACGCAGCGGTGAAAAGCTGCAAGACCGTCCAACACGTGTTTGTCTCTCAGAGAACAGAAACACCTGCTGCTATAGGAGAGCTGGACGTCCCCCTGGAGGAGGTGAAGTAAATGTCTGACTCACACATACAAATACAGTTGTGCTCTTATATATACCCTGGAAGACTTTATGATTTCTCTTGGCCAACTTTTTTTCAGTCATGGTTGAAGCCATTTATTGTCAAAGAATTGTTTACCCTTTTTAAATCATAATGACAACAGAAACTTCCAAACTGACCCTGATCAAAAGTTTGCATCCCCTGATGGTTTTGGCCTGATAACATGAACTCAGGTTTACACAAATGGGTTCGAATGGCTACGAAAGGTACTAAAGGTCCTCATCTGTGATCTATTTGCTCATAATCAATGTGTGTATAAAGGGTCAGTGAGTTTCTGAGCTCCTAACAGATGCTTACATCTTTCATCCAGTGCTGCACTGATATTTTTGGATTCTGAGTCACTGGGAAAGCACAAAAATTGTCAATGGATCTGCGGGAAAAGATGATCCAACTGTATGAAAGGGGTATAAAAAGATACCCAAGGAATTGAGGATGCCAATAAGCAGTGATCAAACTTGAAACAAGAAGTGGAAAATGAGGGATTCTGTTGAAAACAAACTATGGTCAGGCAGACCAACAAAAATTTCAGCTGCAACTACCAGGAAAATTGGGAAGAATGCAAAGAAAAACTGACAAATAACTTCAGCTGAAATACAGGACTCTCTGAAGAATGAGGTCTGGCTGTTTCGAGACGCACAATAAGGAGACACTGGAAGAAAAACAGGCCACATGGTCGGTCGCCGTGAAACACAGAGTTGGATTACTTAGGTTTTGGGGATGTGTGACCTACAAAGGCTCAGGAAACTTGGTCAAACTGATGGAAGGATGAACACAGCATGTTATTAGAAAATACTGGAGGAAAATTCACACTCATCAGCCCAGAAGCTGCACATGGGACATACTTGGACGTTCACACATGACAATGATCCAAAACACAAGGCCAAGTCGACCTGCCATTGGCTACAGCAGAATAAATTGAAGGTTCTGGAGTGGCCATCTCAGTCACCTGACCTTAATATCATTGAGCCACTCTAGGAAGATCTCAAACCTGTAGTCCATGCAAGACAGCCCAAGAATTTACAGGAACTGGAAGCTTTTTGCCAAGAATAGGTTTTACCATCTGAGAAAATAAAGACTCTCATCCACAACTTCAAGCTGCCATTGATGTTGCATGTGAACTTTTCATAATGATTTAAAAAGTGTAAACACAGTTGTTTGTTGATAAAGGGCCTCACCAAACCACTAATCATGAGTGAAAGAAAAGTTTTTGTGTTACCATTCATATTCTCTAAAAAAAAAGCGAAGAAATCATGAAATCTGCCCGTGCATGTAAACTTTTGAGCACAACTGTATGTACACACAGCCTGCAGTCTGTCCTCTGGTAGTACTGTCAGTAACTTGAGGGAGATGTTGAATCTTGCAGGACATGTCCCGTCAGCCTGCCTCCTGTCCTGCGGAGCCTCTGGACAGTGAAGATCTTCTGTTTCTTCTCTACACTTCAGGAAGTACGGGGAAACCTAAAGGCATCGTTCACACACAGGCTGGATACCTGCTGTACACTTCTCTCACACACCAGGTACAGACATGTTTCAGATTTTTGAATGTGTTAGTGAGAAAAAAACCTCTGCCACCTCTTCGTAAGTGTCCTTGTTTAACACCCGAGCTGCTCCTCTCAGGGCGTGTTGGGGTTTTAATGAGGATGTGAAAACAAAGGGAGGTTGCACAACAGGCCGAACAGAAACGCTGCTGTTTGTCCTCAGAGTGGGAAGCAGCACGAGGAGGACGCAGCTCAAATCTGGCCCCAAAAGCTCTAAATTAGCTTTTTCATGATGGACAGGCAGAAACATCTGCTCTCTCTGCATGTGTGTTTGCAGGGATTGACATGATGTTTATGATGATAATTGAATAAAAATATAAACCATAAAACCCCCCAAACTCCGTCTCTGCCAAATATTTATCAGTGCTAATTTCTAAAGCAGCTTATTGGCTCAGGGTGCGGGGGGGTGGTTGGCTCCTTGCTTGTTTGGATGAAACAACAAAACAAAAGCTGCTTTATCTGAAAAAGACAAGGACAGCTGGGTCCACGCCAGGGTGAGAAACACTGAGACAGAGAGAGAGAGAGAGAGAGAGAGAGAGGAGGAGATGTGGAGTTGCTAAGCGCCTCATGTCGACTCTTCAAGTATTTGGTTTTGATCAGGATAACTTCACATTCCCAACTCCAAACAGGACTGTTCACTCTGAACACTCCCAGTGTACAGGAAATCACAAATATGTCACCACACCACTTACTCTGCAGGATTGATTGATGACATTTACTCTGGCCACTGCGACTGAGCAGCTTTCTTTCCTGAATCTATAGAGGTGCAGGACTTCACACTGATTTTTTAAAATTTATTTAACCTTTATTTAACCAGGAAAATCCCATTGAGATTAAGAACCTCTTTTTCAAGGGAGTCCTGGCCCAGAGGCAGCAAAAAATTACAATTCCACAGAGATGGCAGAAGTACCCAATTCTTTACTGGAAGTAGAAGTACCTGTGTAAAAAATGACTTTGGTAAACATGAAAGTACTGATCCACATATCTACCAAAGTAAAAGTAAAAAGTATTTCTATTCCACGCTTCACTGCAAAGCTTGAAACCATTTCATCAATGTTGTATGAACATTGACTTATAAACACTAGATGGACCTGGATTCTAAACCGTAGTGTCACAGATCATGTTCATAGACCTAACCTGTACGTGTTTTCTGAGGTTTGATGGAGAGTTTTTGAATGACAACACTTTGTGAACTTGAGGTTTGCGTAAGACACAGCGCATTCACCAGGAATTACACTTGGAGTCGACAGATTCATACATTTCTTTTAAGTAAGGCCACGGGTGTTCGAGTGGCTGGTCCTCTAACTGTGTCGCAGCAATCTCTTCTCCTTCACCGTCCTCTCCGTTGTCCATTTTGTTCTCTTTTTATGGCTGCAGCCTGCAGGTGCTCTGACTATTTTGATTGACTGGCTGGCAGGCAGCCGTGTCTGCGTGTCTTTCAAAATTTTAGCGGTATCCGAAACCATTAACAGTTTACCTCACAGAGCCAAAAAATAAAATAAAATAATGATAATAATGATAATATATCAATAGTAACAAGCCTTTTGGGGAAATGTAAGGAGTAGAAAGTACCGATATTTGTCTTAAAAATGTAGGGAGTAAAAGTAAAAAGTTGTCAGAAAAATAAATACTTCATAAAGTACAAAGTACCTAAAAATTTTACTTAAGTACAGTAAGGAAGTATTTTAACTTCATTACTTGCCAGCTGTCTCAAGTTCTCTCAGTCTGGATTTAAAGTCATTCAGTGAGATGAGTTCTGTTAGTTTCCAGTCATTTTGAAACTAATTCCATGTCGAAGGGGCAGAGACAACATAAGCCCCTTTTCTCAGCTCAGTGCAGGCAAACAGAACAGTGAGCAAGAAATTATTGTTTGAGCGCACATCATAAGAAACGACACTTCTTTGTGTGATTAAATTACAAATGTAAGAAGGAAATATTCCAAGGATGGCCTTGTAAATAAACCAGTGAGCCAACCTCCTGGTGGATAAAGAAGGCCATCCCAGAATACAGAAATGAGAAAAACGAGACCATTAAAAATGTGACAAAAAGACCAGAAACTGGTTGTCTGAGAATTAAGTCAATAAAAAAAAGGCTTTTAGTTTGAATTCAGTAAATTCACAGACTGCTACTTTTACTTCTTCCTCAGTAAAATGTCCACAAAGTAACTAAAGTACTTGTGCTAGAGTAGAATGATTGAGCACTCTTTACACCCCTGCTGTGGCACAAAAAAACCCCATTCAAATATCTGCAGCAAAAATAAAAATGTGAATGCATTGCCTGACATTTTACTCCTCTGCAAAAAAATATCAATCTATATTCCTACAGCACCAAGTCAAACAAATGTTATCTCAAGACATTTTCCAAAAACATTAACTGACCTGTTAATGTTATCTCACTTTTATTTTACTAACAGAGACCCAAGATAAGTAGTCTTATCTCAACTGAACCCACCGTGAGCACAGCATTTATTGTGTTACAGAGTGTGAAAAGCTTCCTTCTAACAGGCAGAAAACTTAGGGAAAACCAGACAGAAATTATCCTGAAATGCTTTCCCAATAAACAAAATTCAAACAAAGCTACCCTGAAGTTTGGTTCCATTTCCAATTCAATTTTTGCTTAATTAATGACAAAAGAAAACTGTGAAGTTTTGTGAGAGAAGCAGACAGTTTTAACCCTCGTGTCTCTGTGTCTGTCCTCCAGTACGTGTTTGACTATCATGATGGTGACGTGTTTGGCTGCGTGGCTGATGTGGGCTGGATAACAGGACACAGTTACGTCGTGTATGGACCGCTCTGTAACGGCGCCACCACTGTCCTGTTTGAGAGCACGCCCGTTTATCCAAACCCAGGTGAGATCCACAGACACAGTGTTAGATAAGAGTTTCCCCTGAAAATCAGACTTCCAAGAGCAACAGCAATAAGACAGATAACGGTGTGTTGGTCCTGACTTTCATGATAAAAACAGAGCAGTAAAGACTTCAGTGTTGCTTCAGTTTTTAGAACGTGTTTAAAACTTTTTTTCAAATAAATATAGTTGATTTTTAGACTCACAGAACTCAAAATACTTGCTCAGCGTTGCATAATGTCTCACGTGTCACTCCAACATGTATAAGGATGTTTCTGAAGTAACCCAACAGCAAGAAACATACATCTGACACCTGAGGTGAGCAATCAGGAAAATACAGACAAGAAAACTTGCTTAACAAGAGTGTCACTCTCTAGCTGTGAATGTTCCAGATATGAGGTCCACTCATCTCGCCTGCACCCGTATTCTGCTGAAGGGCCTAGGTAGGTCTGGGCAGTTAATCGCAAACTGAAGGAGAGCCTGCATTTCTTTTCAGCAAATGCAGGATGTTGAAATGCTGAGCATTGCATTTCAACACTGATGCTCAGCATTTCAACATAATTAGATTATCATTATATGGTCTGCTTCAGTATTCTAAACACAAACGGTGCAATATTTCTTTAACCCCAAATGTGCCAAAATACCTCTTTTTTTTTGCAGTAGGTGTATTATGCTCTACATCAGTGTTACTTTACCCTGCTTGACCAAAGAGACAAATTGGTGAAAAATTCCTTTGCAAGAGAAACAATCTAAGTCATGAAAAGTAGCAAAAATGGCAAAAAGTAGCCATAAAACAAAGAGCGAAGTGGCAAAAGTAGGCAAAAAGCAGCAAAACTTATCTGAGGCCTGACATTTCTGTTTAAAATATACTTTTATCAATATTTTATAACATTCAAAGTTCCCGAGACACTGAATTTTGAGCTTGGATTTTCTGTAAGCTCTTCAACATTTCAAGAAATAAAGGCTGGAAATATTTCACTCTATGCATAATGAGTCTGTATAATATCTGGGTTTCACCTTATGAGATGAGTCACCAAAGATATTAAACTTTTCATGGTGTTCTAATTTTTTAAGTACCCATTTATGCAAACAGAATTTATTTCGTGGTCTTTTTTTCTGTCTACAAAAATCCCACTTAATCCCTCATGTTTTTGCTTTTTTTTTATTCTAGACAAGAATAATAAATGATCATCCCCTTTAATAAAGAAATTGATATCAACCACAAATAAGCTAGGGGAATCAAAAAAATAGTTGCACAATAAATCGTAATTACAATATAGCGAAAAATAATTGCAATCAGATCAGATCCTCTTACAGACGGGCTACGTGCTAAAAGCCGAAGAGATGTACATCTGTGCTGCTCATCAACAAAATATTTTGAAATTTTCAGGACTTGGTGGGTGAAAGTTGCCACACAAACTGTTGACAGCTGGTGTCTTTATGTGTTTGTTGCCTCTTCGTGTGTTTGAGTGCGTACCTGAAGGCCTGTCTGAGCCTGTCAACATTAAATCAGATCACTGTTCTGCATATTCATCTCCTCCTCTCAGGTATGAGCTCAGTTCAGTTCAAATCCGGTCCTGATATGATGTGTTTGAAGGGCCTGTGGTGTAATGAGTGATCTGTTTTAGTGGCCTTGTTCCTGTGTTGGGTTACTCATTGATCCTATTAATGTAGGTTTATTACCCCCAGTTATAGAGCAGAGCTTGTTTGACTCACCTATGAGGTTTTACTGCTTTGTTTCCTTTGAGCTCTGAAAGGTTGGTCTCTCACTCAACAGGAAGTCTCAGAAAGCTGATGTGACCTTATATTAAACTCTTAATTCAGTGCAGCTTGTTCATCACATTATGCATCAAAATTAACGTCAGTCTGATTCATTAACAGGTGAGCACTTTTTAAAGGATGGTGTAAAGTAAAGTGAGATGGTTTGTTTGACATGTTTATGCATGTGTGTGTTCTTGTGTGTGTGTGTGTGTGTGTGTGTGTGTGTGGTCCTCCAGGCAGGTACTGGGAGACAGTGGAGCGTTTGAGGATCACTCAGTTTTATGGAGCTCCGACAGCTCTGCGTCTGCTGCTGAAGTACGATGAGAGCTGGGTGAAGAAGTACGACCGCTCGTCTCTGAGGACACTTGGTTCAGGTAACACAACCTGCTGCTTAAAAAATCATCCAGCTGCTCCTGAAATGCAAGCCCAAAGATGGAAGTGGGTAGATTGTGTATACTGACCTAGAATTAGGGGCGTGGCCTCTTTGACTGACTCCCACCTGTCAGTCAATGGGGCCACACCCCTAATTCTACATAGCTTTGATCCTTTAGCTGAAGTAGTTGGACACAAATCCATCCCATATAGTTGTCACAAGTACAAAAAAGAGCCAAAGAGGGTAGTTATGTTTTTAACCAACTGTAAACACATTTGTTTCAGCTGTTGAACTGCTTTAATATTGCGCATAATGTAGTGCCACAGTATATGATAACCTTGCATTTTATTAATGCATTTTATTTCAAAGCACCTTTCAAAACACCCAGGGTCGCTGTACAGAGGATCAAAACACAGAAAACCAAAACAGAGTTAAAAAATCAACAACATGAAAGCAATAAAGTGAGGGACCATTTCGAGCAGTTAAGGACAGTAGGTAGTTCTAAACAGATGAGTTTGGAGTTTTTGTAATAATTTTGAAATAATGTAATTTGAAGTTCATCATGTATTACTGCTGTGTGCTAATTGTAATACAGATAATCTGCCATACTTTATTATAAAACTTTGTTTCATTTTACAACAAGTTCTTACATTTTCTGTGAGTAATTACAAAATGTTGGTGTTGCACTTTTTATGAAGAAAATGTAACAATTTAGTGTGTTATCATGCAATATGTATGAATTCATGACATAATGCAGTAAAGTTTATTACATATTGCATTCAAAGATTTTACTACAAAATGTGGTGCTATTACATCATGTGGCGCTACAACCCCTCAACAGTTTACACTATCATAAAGATGCATGGACACTTTGACAACATTAGAGGCATTTCGCTTTGCTCATTCATACGAGTTCGTGTTCTTTAACCTCTGAATTGAAACTCTAGGCAGCATCAAAATGTCTGGTTGTTGTGTAGTTATTTGTCAGAAGCACGGGTGTTTTTGAGTTGAGAGGAAATATGCTAAACAGGGATCATCACCAGGACACGTGAGGGGTTATTACAATTACAACAAAAAACTGTTGAATCATGAAAAGAGTCCTCATGAATACGTCATAATGTGTAATATGTAAAAATAAACCACACTTAGTTAACAGGGTGAAATTTCACACTGAACAGCAGTTATGTTTGAGGCTATGAGTTATTCAAAGTATATATAACAAATGTTAACTACTGAAATTCTGAACCTCGTTCTTAACATGACTGGTTAATGCAAAAGTTGGTTCTGGGCCAAGGTAATGACTGAATCAGATTATTAGGGGGGTGCATGAGGAAAATTTGTAAATACTATTTACAGAAACAGACTTCAAGTTTGTCTACCATTCAATAAATTGTGTCAGGTTGCTTCTTGGTTTAAACATGCTAACATTGATGACTCTAGTTTTCAAACATGCTAACACAAACAACAGTGTTGCTTCAGCACCGATGTATGATTTAATCAACACATTATTCCCTAATTATGCCTTAAATATGACAACAGTTATCAGATACACACTGTCTAATGATGTAAGAAATACATAACATTACATATTGTTAATGTTTATTGTGTGTGTGTGTGTGTGTGTGTGTGTGTGTGTGTGTGTGTGTGTGTGTGTGTGTGTGTAGTTGGAGAGCCCATCAACCATGAGGCTTGGCACTGGTTCCATGATGTGGTTGGAGACGGACGATGTCCTTTAGTGGACACCTGGTGGCAAACAGGTGAGGGATGCTAAGATCATCATATTCACACACACACACACACACACACACACACACACACACACACACACACACACACACACACACACACACACACACACGCACACACACATACACACAGTTTCCTATTCTTTCTCCAACAAAATCTACCCAAACATTTCCTCAATGCAAATGTTCTGAGGTGACTGACCTGTAGTCAGCGTTGTTTCGTTTTGTTGTCAAGTGATCTGTTATTTGGTGATGGCTCATAAAAGCCCGACAGGAAATAAAACATATTCTGTTTTAAGAGTCATATAATATGTTTTATTATCAGGTTTTAAAGGATCTTTATGGAGAGGCAGTTTGATTTTAGGAGTTTTGCAGATCAGAGGAGTGGGAATGTACTCAGGCTGTTTGAAGTTTTACAAGATAGAGACTGAACTACATCTCTGACAAATAAACACCAAGAGTGCAACAAATCTGCTGTCACAAGATCTTCAGCAGTGCCATCGCAGCACTTGAAACATTTTTTTTCTAACGGCTGATTTAGCCAGCTGTGTTTGACATTCTCAAAATCCCGCTTGGACAGATCACTTCCTCCAACTTTTAATTTGGTGTCTCCAGCGGGTGAGCGTGCGAATTTGCATATTAGATAAACTGGGCTAAATATTTAAAAATCATTCCTCGGGGTTAAGAAAACTTGACTTCATAAATTGTATATCTGAGATAGATATTTATAAATCTTAACTGAATATTGAGAAATCTTAGCTCAAGATTTATAAATCTTGACTGAATATTTAGAAATGTTTGATTGAGATCTAATAATCTTGAGAAAATATTTAGACATCTTTGCTTAAGATAAAGAAATCTTATCTGAATATTTAGAAATTATTCCACAAGATTTAAAACTCTTGACTAAATATTTAGAAATCTTTCCTCAAGATTTAGAAATCTTGACAGAATATTTAGATTTTAAACTAAATGTTTAGAAATGTAGCTAAATATTTAGAATCAGGACATGTCACCAGGGCATAACATTTAAATATAACATTTAGGTAATATATTCAACACCTATATATTATATTTGACATATATATTTCACAAATATTTCTCTAAATCTGCATAAAAAGGTGATGTTTTAGGGCTAAATGTGGAGAAATGTGATTTGTAGTGTGTGCAACTTTGCAATCAGCGCCCTGTAGAGTAAAGCACAGACGATCGTAAAGTCAGGTTTAGATTCAACACCATCACAGAAACATGAGACTATAGCATCCATTCAGTCTTCCTCACATCATGTCCTGCCTCAGGAGATCCTCGTTCCCCTGACAGGGAAAACTTTGGCGTGCGTCGTAATGTGACTTGTGTTTGTGCTGCTGATGAACAAATCCCGAACGAGGTCTCAGATGTGATTTCATGTGGTTCTCTTGTTTGTTAGCTTGTTTGTGGTCCTGACTGGTGATCCCATTGTAAGCCCGTCTGATTCTCTCTTTGCAGCAGCTTTAACCCTAATTTAAACGATTAGCAGCAGAACATCTGCAGCGCTGTGGAAAATGAATTAAGATCAAATCCTCAGCACACTTACACCCCAACAGCCCCCTCCATCCCCCCCAGACAAGACAGTCGAGGATCACTGACAGCAGTGTGTGTTTGTGTGTGTGCGTGTGTGTGTGTGTGTGACCTAATTCCTCGACAATCACTCCACAGAGTGCTGGGTGTGTGTTGTTTTTAAATCAGTCTTTAAACTCTCTGCCAGCTGCTTCTTTCTCTGAAAAGAAGAGAAATCCCCAATAAATTAAGAAATTAAAGGAAATTAAAGCTGTAGTAGAAATGCCAAACGCCCCCTATTGGCAACCAGAGGAAGTTCAAGGCTTAAAGTGAATTAAATTCTTCCATTTCCACTGTTTGAATGCTTTCATCTGATGTTGCTCACCTTTGTTTTCTGTCTAAAGAACAAACAATAACCTACTGAATCTACTTAAGTGTTGATCCTCTCTTTTTTGGTTTTCTTGCTTCTGATTGGTTGTTTCAGTCACATGAGTAAAGACAAGAACATGTTGTTTAAACCTGGTAAACTGTTAAAAACTTAATTCTGTTCTTTCTTTTCATTAGTCTTGATTCAACCCCTGCTACCAACCCTTCAGTGTTTCTTTCATTGTGAACGTGGATGTCTGTTTTATTTTAACCCTACAGAGCCCAGCATAGGGACTGTGCTACTATTATGTTGAAATGCTGAGCATGCTAAGATGAAGGTCATTTGAAGACTGAGATTTAATAACTAGGACTCATGGGTGTCACTCAGTTCAGCCCTGCTCCAATAGAGAAATGGAGATGTTAAGGTAAATGTTCTAGCTTAGCATTTGGCATTTTAACTGAATTCGAATTTATTGCTTAAATGCGATGCTCAGCATTTCAACATCCTGCATTTGCTGGAAGGAAATGCAGGCCCCCCCCTCTAGTATGCATATTGAGTTCCAATTGGTGGTAGATTTCAAATCAATGGAGACACATCAATTTCTTTTTGTGTATAAAATCTGAGGAGTTACACTATATTCCTGCATTTTCAACATGTGCAAAAATGCTGTTTCCTTCCACCAATGTGTTTGGTAAAAAAACAAACACAACACAAACGTCACGATGTAGACTGCAGTTGTTCACATCACTTCCTTCAATTAATGAATGTCGTCATTTTATGCATTTACATCTTTTAGGCATACAGCCATGACATTTCAGTATTCAAAATAAAGTACAAAGTTTTCTTTGTAATGGTTTATCTAACTATTTAATTAGTTAGTCTGGACTTAAGTCTATACATTGTATTAAAGTTTGGAATATAGGGTTTTATTGATGTATAGTGAAAGTTTCATGCAACAAAATGTCACTACAACATGTAAAGATGTGCAGATGTGCTCTGGCAGACCTGGTATGGTAGGTCATAAAAGGTTTATAATGTTTCTCACACAGGTAATGAGCGTAAAGGGCCTCGTGAGCACCCTCCCATTTTCTACTGCTTATCCTGTTGTTGTGGTGGCTGGAGTCTGTCCCAGCTGTCTTAGGGCGAGAGGAAGGGTACACTCTGGACAGGTCTGCAGTCAATCACAGGGCTGACACACAGAAACAGACAACCCTTCATACACACTCACACCTATGAACAATTTAGAATCATCAGTTAATCTGATGAGCATGGACAGCGCCCATGCATACACGCATACACATGCAAACTGACAGAAAATGAAGGTCAGAGCAGAAGAAAGCTTAACAGGAGAGTGATAGAGCATGGGCTAAAAGACGGGTTAAGCTGTTTGTGATAATCATTGCTGTTGAAACCTGAGAGTCTATCAATAAAATGAAGATCAAGGTTATGTTTGCTCTGCTTGGTGAGGTTGGAGTTGGTAGATGAGCACTGGTAGGACATAACCAGGATTCAATGTTACAGGTTGCAGACATGTCTCAGAGCACTGGGCTGTGAGTAACATTAAACAGTCTGCTCATCTTTTGGACACTGAGTTTGCAGTTTGATTGTTGTCATATTTCAGAGAATAACTCAACATAACGTCAAATAAATACATTGCCTTGATGATTGTCATCCTGGGATAAGTTGTCTCGGAGAGAGAAAAGGAGAGTAAAAAGATCTGCTTTCCAAAACAAATGCACGCCTTGGTAAGAGTCAGCTCTCTATAACAGTATGCGCAAGTGCTCATGGGAAACAGTCTTTATTTTGAAGAAACTGCAAATATCGCCAAACAAATCATCTTCCCCTGGCCTTTAAGTCTGTGTTTTTACCAATTAAATGTTTAGATTTCAGATTTAAATCTTCGTTAAACAGTAAAGCTCTTTCTCTCCCTGGTTCTGGTTGATTGTTTTCATTTTCTCTGACATGAAACGGATGTCCATGTTCTTCCTCTCCCTCCTGTAGAGACTGGAGGAGTCTGTATCGCCCCGCGCCCTGCAGAGGAAGGAGCGCCCATCATTCCAGCGATGGCCATGAGGCCATTTTTTGGCATTCAGCCGGTACTCATGGGAGAGAAGGTGACCTGAACACAGTCACACTGTAACAGTCTGCAAATGTTGACTAAAGGTTTCATTTCTTCCTTCTTTGAGTGAACAAATTATATTCTTTTACATCTTTAGCATGCTCCAAGCAGACCATAATTTTCAAACACATCCAAAATGAGGAAAGCTGATGTGCTTGTGTAAAGGTCAAAAGTCCCCATAAACCATCTGTTTAAAATATAAGAGCGTTCAGCCCCTGCAGTGAGCATAACCTTGATGCCTGAGAGTTGGCAGGAATAAGTTGAGTGTCCACACAAACAAAAAAAAGTCAGTGACCATGACATTAAAACATGACAAGAGGTTAGTTATTTTGAAAGACTTGTAGATGTAGTTTGTATTTTGTGGTTAGAGCTCAGATTAGCTTCTCTAAGATTTTTATCTTTCCTTGCCAACATTAAACCAGGTTGTAGCTCCTACTTCATGTATCCTGCTCTGATACAAGTATTCTCCTTTAAAAGTTTGGTTACAACTTAGATGCAGCTGAACAATAAGCCGGTAAAGGAAACATCAGCTGAAGTGAATAATAGGGTGAACAAAAGAGGTTCAAGGAATAATTCTTGAGGGAATCCACAGCTCAGGAAATCAAATATGATAAATAACATCATATCCCTGTGATGCTGCAGTGTGGCTTAGTTTCACGCTCTTTTTGTCATCATTTTACATCCCTTCAAGGTTGTTTTGCATTTTTCTTTGTGGGCATTTTTTTAACTTTAGTTATTTTTGCATCACCATAAGGATTTTGTGTTTTTCTTGGCCATGTTTTGTTGCAGCTTTTTGCTATCATGTTGTGTTTGAACTGAAGCCACTTTGTGATTCATGCTTCAGTCTGCCTTTCCACACAGGTGAATGGTGATGTGGGAGTGACTTTGTTACCCTGCTTTCTTTGTGTGAGAGGGAGCAGTTTAAAATATCTGACATGCAAAAAATTATCCAAACACTCAGGATCAGCACATCAAGCTGTGATTGGCTCTTGCGCCTCCTTGTTCATTGTTTGCCATAAAAGTGCTTCATCAAGCTAAAATTCAGCCTGACTTTGATTTCAGTCGTTCAACTGGAAAATCAGGCCAAGATTGACCTCAATCAGCAGCTTCAGTGGTTCTTTGCAGGAGTGCTGCAGAGAATCTTTGGCCCTTTAAAAAACTATCACACTAGCCCTCTGTACAGCCCTGTGGGGTTATTTATCCTCTGTGTTTGGCTCTTTTGGAAGTGTTTTGGGGTGTCTGTTTGTTACGTTCTTAAACATCTTCGAAGCCATTTAACATATTTTGGATTTTTTAAATTAGTTAATTTTCATAGATCCTTTGTATTGTTTCGATTCTTTTCTTTTTTGTGGCTCCTGTTTTTGGTTGTCATTTGGAGTCTCTCACACATCATTTTAAGTTTCTTCCTCTTTGTGGTCCCTTATTTCTGGTGTTCAGTTTCCATATCTTCCTGGCTCAAAGATAGTTCCAGTATAACTCCTGTGAGTTGGATCATTTGATTCTTGGTGTTGCTCTGCATTTGTTATCCATTCGAACAGGTAAAAAGAAAAAAAACCATGATGAATCTATAAGAGCTGAAATCATGAAGAAACTGAGTGTGTTACTGAAAGAAAGACCGTGGGCAGCTTGTGTTTTCCTCCGATGTGCCTCAGATGCGATCCACCATCAATCTCTGCTTTTCATTAACCCTACTTGATCTTTGGGTGTAAAGGGTCAAACGATCCTTCGAATGNAGTCTAGATTAGATTTCATTAGGCCTCCTTTGGTTTCCCACTTCATCCTGGTTGGAGGTCACTTCACTTTTACTCCAATCCTCTCAGAGTTAACACTTCCAGCTCTCTATGCTGATGAATGCAGCCCTTATGTGATTAATAGACAGTTTGTGCTGGATTTCATTTGTACCATTTAACACCGACCTCATTCTCAGTCAGTGTGACAGCTACAGTATTTACACACAACACCAGCCTGCTCCTCAGGAAATGAAGTAAAGCTGTGTCTCTTTCTATTAAAGTGGCGCAAACAAATCTGCCTTGTAGTTTTACTGTTTCATACAAAGATATAGGAAAATTCAGATCTTTAGTTTGAGTAGAAGAAAGGAAACCCCACAGTGAAACTTTTCATGACCAGCTAGCTCGACCCAAGGATTCTTCAGAGGAACCACCCATGCCGTCTCTGAATGTGGTAGCGCAGTGATTCCCAACCTGTGGGTTGCAGCCCCCCGGTGGGCCTTGCAGGTATTGCAAATGGGCCGCCAAATCATTTCCAAAATAGTATGATTTTAGTGGAGTGTAATTGTATCCAGTACGAGAGACAAATAAATAACGAAAGATACAAATATAGACAGCAATGTTTTAAATGTTAAAACTCAGTTACAAACTCGGTTGGGGAAGTAAAAATGTTCAGATAATCATATACAAAAAATGTCCACTAAGAAGGAATGTTAGTGCCCAATAGGTAACATGGCCTGACTTAACAGTGACCCAATATGTCATAAAAAATGTCATTAACCCAAAATGTAATAACTTGTCAAAAATTTAACAAAGGTACCGAGCCCAAAACGCAACAAAAATTAAGTATTAAAAGCCAAAATGTACTCACTGACTCAAACTGTAACAAACAGTAGTATTCGTATACAGCCATATCAGGTGGAAGTATTGTTATCAGGACTAAAAAGTTCATGACCTTCTCCTTGCTTTTCAAAGTAACAAGCCTTTGTTCTCCACCATTTGAGCGTGATGTCACATAAACTAAATGAAGACAGAGGCAGCAGTCCTCATCGCAGTTTGCTGGTTCAGCTCCAGGCCTCTACCTTTAGCCGCAGTCATCTTACTCTCTTTATCTGCTTTCAAATAGAGGTGGAAATGCACAAAGAGTAACTTTAAAAAAGAGATAATAATACCACACCTATGGGCTAAAAGCTACAGAGCTACATATGAAGTAGGGATGGACTAATATGGAGTTTGTTGGACCGATACAGATACAGAATTTTTTCATTTTTTTCCATCTCCCCTCAGCCAATGACTGGTACTAGCTGCAGATTTGGGCTGATACTGCTTTTTCTCTCTCAATTAACATCATCAAAATGACACAATGATAACGAATGTCACAGGTCTCAATTTTAAAATTAGGAACATTCATTGATCTGGATTGAATACTTAAACAAGATGGAAAAGAGAGGTAGAATGTGTTGTAAACAGCAGGGACAGCTTCATCTTTGTTCAACTTTATCAAACATATTTTAGTATAGTTCTGAAGTTGCTTCACTCTGCAGTCTGCAAGCAAGGGAGGAGCAAGGCATGGTCTGCACGTGGACTGTAGTGTCTCCTAGCAACACAGAGCTGCCCATAGATGCCTTTCTGGAAATCAATAATATATCAGCCAAGAGAAAAATGCAAAAATCTGCCTAATATATCAGTTGGATGATATATCGGTTGATTATTAATATTTAATGCAGTAGCTTATGCTGGAACGTCTGATGATAATGATAATGTATTATTGTTGGGTTGTTTATACTTAGCTACCCTTGTGTTTGTGTAATATGTGGGTTTAACGTCCTGGTACACTGTGATTTTCAGGGTGAGCCTCTGGGCGGTAACTCTGTGTCTGGAGCTCTGTGTATCAGCGAGCCCTGGCCGGGGATGGCTCGAAGCATCTACGGAGACCACCAGAGATTTGTTGATGCATACTTTAAACCGTATCCTGGTCAGTGAAATAAAACAAACTTCAGTTATTTGTTCCATGACCTTGGTTTTATAACTTTGTTTTGTCCCGTCAGGTTGTTATTTTACTGGTGATGGAGCTCACAGGTCAGAGGACGGGTACTACCAGATAACCGGACGGATGGATGATGTCATCAACGTCAGCGGGCATCGTCTTGGGACAGCAGAGATTGAGGATGCTCTGGTCAGACACTCCTGTTCTTTGTGAAGGCATAAAAGTAAAACAGTTTCTTTGGCATCAACTTTTTAAAACAGTTAATAGTTGGTTTGTATTGAGTTAAACCATAATCTGTGAGATGGGTTTAATCTGTAGCTAGTGTGACCAGATTTTTTTTTCTAATTTTTCTGAATCAGAAGGACATCTGAGTGTTTTGGCATATTTCAGATTTAACTGTTTTTCATATACTGCATACTACATCTGGACCCTTCGTACGAATGCAGTCAGTCAATGTGTTTACGTGATTAAACCGTTCAAATCTGTTTATTTAATATTCCTATCACAGTGGTAAACTAGAAATGTGGATACATCTGACAAGTTGGACAAAGCTCACTGTTGATGTATTGTGACATATGATTATTAATACTAAAGGGGGCCCGCTTTTCCTTACAGCATATGCTGGATGTTGGAATGCTGAGCATCGCATTTCAACACTCATGCTCTTCCTTGCAGGATAAGCTCAGTGTTGAAATGCTGAGCCTTATTTCACTGTTAAGCACTTTCTTGCAGCAAATGCTTTATGTTGAAACGCTTAGCCACAACCCTTACTTTAACTTCTCCATTGCACCTTTGGAGCAGAGCTGAGCTGAGTGACCTGCACCAGCCCTTTTTATTCATTCTGGGACCTTCATCTCCAGAGAAGCAAAGAATAGAGAGAAACACAGAGCTTCCCAAGCTACAGGAATCAGTCCCATAGTTGTTCATGGTTCTGCGGAAAACAAGGTTGCGTTTGAACGGGGACCTAGAAAATAAAGTCAAATATCAATAATTATTTCTGTTACAATGATTATTTAATGCTTTGGTTTGTGTCTTAGGATGAACATCCGGCTGTTCCAGAAACTGCTGTGATTGGTTTCCCACATGACATCAAAGGAGAAGGTGAGAACTCAAACACAGGTGACACACCTGAACTCCCATCATCCTCCGCTGTATCTCTGTTTATCTGTAAACATGGTGAATGTCAGAAGTTTCATCAGCACTGGGTGCATTAATTTCACTCTCAGATTTCTCCTCTTTCAAAACAGAATTACAAAGCAGTGTATTGGTCTTCTTTATGAAACAGTCAGAAAAAAATAGGGTTAACTGAAGAAAACAAAGTGGAGTAAAAGAAATATTTATTAAACAAGAATGGATTATAGCTTTAACATGTTGTTGTTAAATGCATGAATTAATATGATTATTCACTTATATGACCAGAGTATACAGTGGTGGCAAAAGTTTTTAGACAGCCCATGCATTTGAGATATTGCATTGTCACTCTTAGGTGTTAAGTGCAATTTCTTTTAATACAGTCACAGTCAAAATACAAAAAAATAAAAAAAATCCTATAAAAGGCTAGTATTAACTTAAAGCTGATTGGTTCCATAAAAATGCATTAGAAACTTTGAGATCTGGGTCATTTTGGTACCAGTGATCCACCATTGAAGGTCCTGTCTTTTATTTAAAGACAGTTTTTGTTGCTGTCTTTCAGGGTTTTCTAAGCAGTATATTCTTGTTGTCACCTCTTCTCATTTAGAAGGATAAAAACTTCAATACAGACCCCAGTCAGAAGACTTAAGTCTGGCTCAGGCCCTGAGTTGTGTGTTTTCAAATCTGTCAGTCCAAGGTGTCTGAGAAAACACAAGCTAAAAAGAAACTGGAAACTGATTTATGTTACTCTGCTCCCCCCTGTTGTTCTGTTGCAGAACTTCACCACAGATGTGACTGATGGATAGACGTCTCCTTTGTTATTTCCACCTTACTCAGTGTTCCCCCCTGCTCTCTCCCTCTTCCTTTTTCTCCCTTTTCCTCTTTCTTTCTCCCCTCTTCCTCTTCCTCTCTCTTTCTCTGTTTCTCTCTCTCTCTCTCTCTCTCTCTCTCTCTCTCTCTCTTTGTTTTAGTATAATTATTTGTTAATTAAGAGGATAATCAGTGAATTCTGTGTACTTTTGTGTGTGTGTGTGTGTGTGTGTGTGTGTGTGTGTGTGTGTGTGTGTGTGTGTGTGTGTGTGTGCAGTGCCATTTGCCTTCGTGGTTTTGAAGGAGGATTTTTCTGATGACCCTCCTGCCGTCCTGCGGGAGCTGAGAGAGCTTGTTTCCACAAAGATCGCCAAATACGCCGTCCCTGAGCACTTCCTGGTGAGAGCCCACCCACCTCTGGTTTCCATAGAAACAAACTGTCATAACTCAAACACAAACCTCATACTAACAGGAGGGTGAATCCCTGGTGTGTCATGCTTGTTTGCCTCTCAGGTGGTGAAGCGGCTGCCAAAGACTCGATCTGGGAAAATCATGAGGCGTATCCTTCGAAAGGTTGCCATGGAAACAACTGGAGACCTGGGTGACGTTTCGACTCTGGATGACCCGAGTGTGGTCAAAGAGATCATCGAGGCTCATGAGCTCTACAGGAAGCAGAGAGAAAAACAGTAGAAGAAGATGAGGAAGCTGTAGCCAGGGGACAGGACTTCCTGTCTTAGGAAACTGTATCGAAACACAGGGGAAAGGGGGCGGGGCAAATGAGATCCAGGTGATGTCATCATTTCTCAGATGGACCCCTGAGTCTATTCAGGTGCTACAGGGTACGAAAGACTTTGAACCCCAACACATACCTGCTGTGAACTGGAGATAAAGATGGACAACATGCCTCTATCTCCACCTTTTGGACAAAAGTGAAGCCAAAACATCCTATTGGTGGTCATTAACATATTGGTCATTTTCAGAGTCTTCACAGTTCTTATTTCTACCTCCAAAAGACTCATACACAAAAGATCAGATTCTAATGTTCTGTGGGTTTTGGCTTCTCTTTTTGAGGGCTGTGAAGTCAGCAAACATTTCAAATAGTTTCTGGTCAGGTAAACATGGATGCTTATGGAAAACCCCTGTCTGAATGTTATTAGAGGTTATCAGAGTTGGTTAAAGAGGCCAGGATGTTTTAAACCTGCAGACTGATACCACCTTTACCTTTAGACTCACAGCTCACCTGGATAGAAACTAAGAGATGTTACAGAACATTTAAAAACACAGCCTCACAGAAAACTCCATGAACATTTGAATGCACCATCTCTGTGTGCTGCTCTTTGATAATGTTTCTCTTTGATGTTATCTGTTTGAATATTGGCAAAATGGGCTGTACCCATAATCCTTTGCTCATTTTTCCCCACTAAATGAAAAAATGCATTTTAACTGTTTAACATTCAAGTGTTGAGATTAAAAAAAAAACTATTAATAACATTAAATTATTTTAGATTTAATTTTATGTTCAAGAAATTGTGCAAGATGTGAGCATTGAAAAAAACTTGATTTCTGCTGCTCAAGTTTGTATTGAACACATGCTTTTTGTAAAAACAGAGTTTTATAGATTAACAGTCTATCTGATCAAACACATTTAATAAACTTTTACTGATCAGTGTGGACTCTGTTGTCTGTGTTGGGTCATCATTATGAGAGGACGTTTTGCTGTGGGTCAGACGTCCAGGCTCTGCTATAATGACTTTGACAGACTGTGGACAGATCAGGCTGTCAGAACCAGAGATAGGGCAGTTTGTCTTCAGTTTCCAGCTCATTCCAAAAGGTTGAAGGAACTTTATCAGGCTTTCAGTGGAGACGCCAGTGTCAGGAGGACATGTCTATCACTTTCATTAAAAATAAATAATAAATATTTAAAAAGAAAAAATAAAACGTTTCCCTTACTCATGCCCTAAGAAGAATAAAAACACTTAGGGAAAACGCTTAACATTAACTTTCATAATGCACATAAAATGCACCAGAGGATTAAAACTCGATAACAGAGCCATTAAAACAGTGAAATGAATTGTGGCCATTGTAAGGCTTTATTTATTTATTTATTTTTTTCTCTCGGAACGTTGTTGTTTTCTAATGTACCTGCTTTGTTATGAATACAGGGGTTAACCCTCTGAAGCCTGACCCATCAAAAAAAAGTCAGAAAACTCCAATTCTTTGGACCTCAGATCTTTATCATTCAATCATTTTAACAAAATCCACAAAAAATATTGCTGTATAATTTCATTCATGATATATTTCTTGCATCACATTTGAAACACTGGGCAATTTTGCAAACTATTTTAATCTAAGTTTTTTAGTAAATATGCATTTATTGCAGATTACACTTGTTTGTTTGTTTTTCAAAGTAACTATTTTGATGTTATTTGTGCTGCAACTTCTTGAAAATGAAACAATGATTTTCCTGATAAAACGTGAGTGGACGATTTCATGAGAGCAGTCATTTTGAATTTTTTATTTTTTTATTTCTGTGAAGCATTTTGTAACATTGTTTTGAAAATTGCTGTATAAGTAAAGTTATTATTATTATTATTATTATAATAATAATAATAATAATTATTATTATTATTATTATTATTATTATTATTATTATTATTATTATTATTATTATTGAAAAGGGCCAAAATACAACTTCAGCTGACTTAAGTGATATGACAATCCCCAAGGTGGTGCAATATGTTTTGTTTTTTGTTTTTTGTTTGTTTTTGGTTTTTTTTAACAGGTTTTTAAAGAAAGTATTTATCGTTTTGATGGTATAGAAGTCTTTGAACTAATAAATCAAATTTGATATGTTCGGTTTTATAGGGTTAAAAAGTGGCTGTAAGGACTTCTGTAGTTGTTGTTGTACCTCTGACCTCCGGCCAACAGAGGGCGTAGGTGGGAACTTCCCCTTCCTCTTTCTTTCCCCTCAGATCTGCCGTCAATGTGTATGTTGTGTCGCAAATCACTCGGCAATGGCCACCTGGAGTCAGGGATTCACTCCCACTTGCTTTAGTTTTAAGGTTTTTGAAATAATAAGGAATTAAACGTGACCATAGTTCGAGTGTGATGTCGTCGTGTGTGGAGAAGCTGGTGTCGGTGATGTTTGAGGAGTTCATGATGAGTGCAGTGACTGAAGTTTGTCAGAGACTGAGAGTTCATCCTGAGGGAGACTCACACACCGAGGTCAGACCACAACAACACTACAGAACACTTATTTACACTCACACACCGTTAACGTGTGCAGAACACATCATGTTTATTTTTATGTGTGTGTGGTGCAGGAGCAGCTGCAGGCTGTGATGAGGAGTCTCTGTGCTGATCTGCTGCAGCAGCTGAGGAAGCTGCTGGAGAACAACCAGGAGCTGAGACACAGGCAGCAGCAGGAGGAGGGTGAGGACAAGGGCTCAACCATTTTCTGATCAAAATCGTAATTTCAGACATTGACCCACACTGCAAAAACTAGTCATTATGTCTTATTTTTTATTAAAATGTGGCTTATTATTATTGCTTCGAGAAAATATCTTATTCCAAGTTATTCAAAGACAAAAATGAGGTCTGAATTACCTGTAACAAGCCAAAAAATCTGCCAAAGAGAAAAGAAAAAAGTATCTTGTATCGAGAGACCATTTTTATTTTAAGAAACTTTACAAGCAAATTTTTCTTTTCCCATTGGCAGATTTTTGACTTGTTACTGGAGCCCAACAGATCAATTTGGCCGATTATAGCATGTCACCAATTAATGGACATCAGCCATTATGTAGCCGATATATATAAACTTTTTTTTCCTGTGTGGAGATCGTGTTGTTCTTGCTCCTGTGTCTGTGTCAGGCTGCATGCTGCACTCTGCCAATGATAAATACTACTATTAATTCACACGTCCACCATTACCCAATGTAAGACTATCTTCTGATGTCCTAAGGTTTAGTAAAATGCTTTTTTGCAAAATAAAGAGGGATAAATTCTCCTGTCAATACACACGTCTACCCTTTTCTAATAAAAGACTATGATACAGCATTTTGACATTGTTGTGTCATACCAAAAATCATATTTCAGGCACTATAACAATTTGTGTTCATATACAGTATATATCCTGTGTGTGTTAATGCTCTTATTTTATGTATCAGCAGATATGTGGGATATCAGCTTTCTTTTGCCCCAAGTATCGGCATCGGCCCCAAAATCTGTCGGGCTCTAGTCTTATTTTCTTTAAACTTTGTCATATTATTCTTTATTCGAGCCACATTCACCAGACCAGGTCATAGAAATATCTTATTTCAAGTTTTTTTTAAGACAAAAATGAGGTCTGAATTGCTTGTAATAAGTTGTAAAAATCTGCCAATGGGATAAGAAAAAAAGTTTCTTGTATTGAGACATCTTTCTAACTTCAAGAAACTTCACAAACAAATTATTCTTATCCCATTGGCAGATTTGTTTGACTTGTTACAAGCAATTCAGACCTCATTTTTGTCTTAAAAAAACTTGAAATAAGACATTTTTATGACCTGGTCTAGTGAATGTGGCTCAGATAAAAAAAAATAAGACAATTTTTTTCTACAAAGAAGACATAATAACTTGCTTAGATATCAGTTTTTGAAGTGAGGGGTATGTTGTATCAGCTGTTTTACACACATGTGCCTTGAGTGTAAGACTGTGGGGCAAGATCATTTCTCCTTTGGATTGTTGAATTTTGTTTCTCTTATTATAACTTATTTAATTAAAAAAAAGTTTTATATATTAGTTTTCTTTTCTTAACTTAACATAATTAAGGATGTTTTGCACTATATTATTTTTAAAAGTTAAGAGTCAAAGATCGGTCTTTTTGCTCTACAGTTGTTATAACTGCTATTGGTCAAGGACTCTAAAGAATGTACATGCATGTTTTTTATGTTAATTAGTACATTTGGAAACAATTCTTACCTTCAGTTTTCATCCTTGCATTAGAGTAATAGTTTTTGATGTTTGGATGGTTTGATGTAATTTTGTAAATTTTGTCAAGTTTGTACATGTTACCGTACGTTGTGAGTACTTCACAGAAGCTCGATTTAAAGAAAGTCGTGAATTGAATTGAAATTGCAATATCTGCTAGAAAAATCACGCTAAGATCTTTTTCTACAATCATTCAGCCCCAGTAAGAACCTTTAATCAACTACCATGTTTTTGTTATCAGAGGAGGCTCACTCACTCACTGTTATGATATCTGTCTGTACAGAAGAGCCTCGTCAGGACCCCCTCCTCCCTGCAGTTGAAGGAGACACTCAGGTGGAAGTGGGTCACCAGTCTCCTGGATGTGACCCCCCACCAACAGAGCAGACACCTGCTGTGAGTTGCAGACAGACCTTCAGCTGCAGCATCTGCAGCAGCACTTTCTCCAGACGGTCCAACCTGAGCGCTCACCTGCGCGTCCACAGCAGAGAGCGTCCCTTCAGCTGCTCTACCTGTGGAAAAGCATTCTCTGCCCGGAGCAGTGTCAGAGTCCACCAGCTCACCGTGCACAACAAGCAGCGGCCCCACAGGTGCTCTCACTGTGGGAAGGTGTTCGGCACCCGCAGCCACCTTAGGACACACCAGATGTCCAGCTGGAGGCGACACAGGGGTTCCTTCAGGTGCTCGGCCTGTGGAAAGGTGCTCGCTGCAAGGTGCTGTCTCCCCGAGCACAGACTGAGCTGTCAGAAAACACAGGAGAAGCTCAGCTGTGAAGAGTGCGGGAAAACGTTTTCTAAACTCAGCTACCTGTCTGCACACCGAAAAGTCCATCAGGAGGAAAAACCCTTCAAATGTCCAACATGTCAGAAAGGATTCACCACACAACGCAGCGTCCACGTCCACCAGCTGACGGTCCACAGAGGGCTGAAGCCATTCACCTGCAGCATCTGCAGAAAGACTTTCAGCCAGCAGAGCGGCCTCAAAAGTCACCTGAGGACCCACACGGGTGAGCGGCCACACACCTGCGAGCAGTGTGGGAACTCTTTCTCCAGCAGGAGCAGCTTGTCAGTCCACCGCCGCGTCCACACAGGAGAGAAAGCCTTCAGCTGTGACACCTGTGGGAAGAGCTTCAGCCTGTCAGCTAACCTGCGGCGTCACCAGCTGGTCCACTCAGGCCTCCGGGCCTTCAGCTGTGACGTGTGCAGTCAAAGTTTCACTCAGGCCAGCCACCTGAAGGTGCACCGTCTGATGCACAGTGGTGAGTGGGCGTTTATCTGTAACGCCTGTGGGAAGGGTTTCAGACAGCGCAGCGCTCTGTTAGCACACGAACAGAGCCACACAGGTGTCAAACCACACAGCTGCAGTGAGTGTGGGAAAAACTTCACCTCAGCAACTTCACTGAAACGCCACCAGCAGGCCCACAGTGGGCAGCGAGCTCACACCTGTGACAAGTGTGGGAAGGGCTTCACCAGCGCCCAGATCCTGAAGACTCATCTGCAGCTGCACACTGCTAACAAAGCGTTCGCCTGTGACGTGTGCGGGCGCGGCTACAGCTCACTTAGCTACCTAAAGACGCACAGACGCAGCCACTCAGAGGGAAAGCCCTTCAGCTGTGCTCAGTGTCAGAAAACTTTCTCCACACAGGCCAGCATGAAGCTGCACCAGCGCACACACAGTGGAGAGAAACCGTTCATCTGCGAGGTCTGTGGGAAAAGCTTCAGCGTCTCGCAAAACCTTCTAAGGCACAAACGAGTCCACAGTGGAGAGAAGCCATTCGAGTGCAGCGTCTGTGGGAAAAGGTTCAGTCAGAACAACAACCTGAAGGCTCACCAGCTGGTTCATACGGGACAGAAACCATTCAGCTGCTCCACCTGCAGCAGGAGTTTCTCCTCCATGAGGAGCCTGAAGGAGCACAAGTGTCTGCTCAGTGAGTGAGCGCTGGAGTCAAAATCAGAATCATAAAGTTTAAAAATATTATTCTTCATATTGTCTATTTGTTTTATGTGTTTTGAAAAACCTGAAGCATTTTTTTCTTTTTGTATCTTTGGTTTCAAAAAGATCATTCAATAAAAGGAGTTGAAAAATAAAGAAAAATTCAGCCTCTGAAAAGTACGGCGTAGTCATCACAACCTGATAGTAAAAATGCTTCAGATACTTTTCTGTTAAAAGTACAGAACTAACAGATATTGTTAAAGTTGTCTGAAGTTTAGAAGGTATTTATCCAACACTGTCACTCATCTCCCTTTCTGTCACACAGATTAGTGGCAAACGGATCGATCTAAAATACCGATATATGTTATCAACGTTGGTATCAGTATTGATCAATACTTGTGTGATGTGATCGATACTTAAGATGATCAGAATATTACTGATTTTTGAAATATCATTACATTCCTTTAAATGTTAATCTACTAGTACATGCAGGCTGTTTGATCAATGTGGTACATTTAAGACGGGGAGAAAATTGATATCTGTGAACATTAAAATCTACTGTACAGTCTATGGTTTTACAACAGCAGAAAAATGAGAGCACATGATTATTCTATGATTAAAAAGTTAGTTATTTGCTTTCATTCATGCGCAGAAATATTGGTTTTAGTTGTTGTGGGCTATTCTTATTTAATTTTGACACTTCTCTTCTATGTAAAAAGTATCGATATAGGTATCAGACGTTGCGCTAGATGTTTTACTTGTCCGTCATTTTGACAGACAGGGTCGTAAAATTTCCGTCATGATGAATAAAGTACGGAGCCCCTAAAGGGACAAGAAAAGGTTGAAAAAATAATAATAATTTCACGTGCGCACTTAAAACTTTTACGTGCTCACCTGAAACTTTTACGTGCTCACCTGAAACCATAGTGCGCATAGAATATGAAAAGTTGTGTGATAAGTGGAAAACTTACAAATAAGTATCCAAAAACAATATGCGATACGCTTTTTGCTTTTGAAATAAGTCAGTCTAGTAACACAGTACTGGTTTAATAATTGTAAGTGTATTCATGTTTCTTGGAATGGATGATAATTTGAGTTTTCATCGGGGGCTTTTATTTTGAAGGACGTGAATGGCAGCATGTAATCCTGGCTGAGACTTTTATTATGAATTCCCGAACCGGAAGCCGTCAGTTGTTGTTCTTCCTCCGGTAGCATGGTCAGGCTGTCACCGGGATCGCTCCCTGGATACCCGGGTTAAACTCCGAACAGCTGGACTCTGCAGGTGCAGGTAACCGACCAACCAGAGCCGGGAAAGGTCCGAGTCCAGTCCGGGTCAGATGGAGGGGCTTCGGTTCCGGAAGGTCCAGAGACCACAGGTCATCACTGACGAGCTGCCCGAGCACCATTACAAGTCCCACGGGTAAGAAACGGATCTGTACAGACCCGGAACCGTGCTGTGACCACAGGCTGTGACCCACCCCCGGGTCCAGACCTGGTCCAGACCCTGAAACAGAACCACCCACAGTCAGAGTCATGGTGGTCCGGATCCTCTCAGGCAGAGCAGTCTCTTAGTAACAGCTGCTGATGTTTCCGGTCTATTTATCAGCTGAAGCTTCCTGCATGAGCACTCAGCTGAAGGAACGCACCTACAAATGCTGAGTTCATCAAATGATGGTGTTACAATAAATCCATATTCATGTATACATCATCAAATCACCAAAATATGTTCTCTAAAGACGCTTTATCAACACTAACATTAACAACTGTAAACATTATGATGTTATTAGTACAAAGACCTGACATGAAGACAAGAGGAGGAGTCTGATTCAGTCTGCTTTGAAAATCATTTACAGACACAAGCTCACTCAAACACTAATTTCCCTGCAGGACACTCCAAGCTGCAGCAGAAGAAGGCCTAAAACTCCTTTTTCCTTTTACTAGACTCATTCAGGAACATGAGGAGCGACAGGGTCAGAGAGTGAAGACTGGAGCGTCCAGCCTTTCTCAAATGTATTATTTGTTAGTCTGCAGACAGTACAGGCCAGTCCATCCAGAGTGAGCATACAGACAGCAGGGATGAGTTGGAGATTTTAGTTTTGTGATGGACCCCAAAACCCCATGATGAACAGTGTCTGAAGTATGAAGGCTCTGAGACAGTGGTGTGCACAGATTTTTGAAGGGCAGGGGCCAAAAGAAAAAAACAGGGCGCATACTGTGAGTTCTCCCCACTGAAGAGGGCACTAAGTTTTCAAAGCACTTTAGTGAGCCTCTTTTCCAGTCAACGCAGCACTTTAGCACATGTTTAGGCTCCCATGTGGACATGTTTTTCAAGACAGGGTCATGAGGTGGGGGGACCCCACCCCCATCCCCTATGCGCACCACTGCTTTGAGATTAAGCATGCATATATAAAGCCTCAGCACAATAAATCAAAGACAGGAAAGCAGCAGAAACATGTCTTTTCTTTGCAGCTAAAGTAAACATACCTTATTATGTTTTGCTTATTTATGGTTTTCAAACCATGTGGCTCAAGTATCAGGATCACATCACTCTGCAAGACCCCCTCAGTGGTTCCCCAAACAGTGTTCACATCAGTTCATATTGTACATGAGACAAAAAATTTAAGAGTTTCAATTCGAATTTTTTTTAACATCTTTTGATCTCCAAATTATATATTTCTGAAAAAATGAATTCAATGATTTGTTTTAATGAAAGTATAGAGGGAGAAGATAACAGGACCAAAACAGGAGCCCTGAAGGATCCCAGAGACGGTTTTGTAGGGAGCTCAGGTTAAAGTTTGTTTTAATCTGAAGTGTTTGTGACTTTGTCTCCTTTCAGCACCTACAGTGGGAAGGTTTTCCAGGTGACTCTGCTCTCTGTCGGTGGGTTTGTGCTTTTTCCTCTGTTGGTCATCATCCTCATCCTGGAGTCTCCCATTCATCCTGAAGTCTTCAGGTAAGTTCAGCTGGTGAAGTTCTGTTTTCTTTACTTGGTCTATGAACAGACTGAGGTTTAAAGGGTTGATAAACAAAAAAGTTTAGGATCTTAATCAAATGAGTTCACCTTTGTTTTCTGAAGCAGCTTCCCCTGTCTGAGCTGAATCCTATTCAAACTTGTTCCTTTATCAAATGAGTCATTTATATCAAATTGTCTGTGGCAGTCTGAAATCCCAGGCTGTGTTGACTTCTGTAATAATTCAGTATAATCCACAGGTAAAGTCCACTGGGGTTGGACAGAACACAGAGCGACCAGTGGTTCAGCTTTGATGCTGAATATTTGAACTCTGTGCTGTAGATTCCTGAATATCTGCTGTCTCTGTAACTCGTCCTGTTTAATAAGTCATCAAGATAAACATGTGCAGCAGATCTCTGAGAGGGTCAGTAAGTTTGGAACATGCTTTAAAACCTGCTTACATAAAAAGTGTTGTAGAAAATAATATGATGAGATGCAACAGACTTCAAAGTGCCCACTGAGACAGGGGGCCTGCTTTTTTGCTGCTTGCAGCTTTAATTTATGTTTAGAATTTTTCTCCACCTCCTTATGCTGGACAACTGCAAGTGACAACTTTTTTAAACTTTAAACTTTAAAAGTTTTGAAAGATGAACATGGCCCATAATGGGTCAAATAAGACAAATTTTCAGCATAAATCAGACAAACACCAACTGAATTTATTACTGTTTTTGCAATGTAACACAAACTCTGGTTACAACATGCAGTTCATAACTTTCTCCTCATTTTAGTTTGGCACATTTTGAATTTTTATATCATACATAGGAGTATTTTTTTACTAGTTTAACTATTATTTATATTCTCAGTTACTACTAAACTTCTTCTTTTAACTGTCATTAAAGACCAAATTCATATTTAAAATTGTAAGAATGTACTGCTTCTATTTTTTTCTCCAAAAGTCTCTCCACTGAGAAAAATTTGTCTGTGTCACTTTGAAACCCAATTAGTCCATTTGAGGACACAACGCAATAAAAAAAAGCTCTATTTTCTAGAGATTTAACTTGTTTGAGTAAGTTCTTATAATATAACAACAGTGAATTCTTGTGCAGTCTGAAGGAGCCTCCAGTGATGAAGGGCTGCTGGGAGCCAAACCTGAAACTCAGAGAGGCCAAGAGACTGTTTGAAGACCAGATCACCGGACCAGAGTCCATCACCAACATCGGAGGTCAGAGTCCAGTTTGTTTGGTTTGGTGGTTGTTTTTCTTTTTTTTTTAATTTTGACTCTCTTTGTTTTTTCTTCCTCTGGAGTTTCAGCTCAAAAGAAAAAACTAAACTGACAAAGCACCAATGAAATAAAGTAAATTCAGATTTTTAGTGCTGTTTTGTCCTGAAATTGGAAACAATGGGCAAAAAAATCTGAATAATAAAGCTATGAAAAATGTAAAAGTGTCATAAAGCTGTTCAAGGTCCAATACTTATCCAGGCATGTCCAGACTGAAGTTAGACCTGAGGGACAACTGTGGGGCAAGTTTTATTTTCAGCGGGCCCCCAGCTTTCATCATACAATGTATTAATTATGTCAGTGAAATGAATCATGTTCTATATGATGTGAATATTTACATTTTTTCTTTCAAGCTAGTATTTCGGGCTTTTTCGTGCCTTTAATTGGACAGAGGAGGACAGTGGATAGAGTAGGAAAGGGGGAGGGAGTGGGGAGTGATATGCTGGAAACAGACTGCAGGCCGGACTTGAACCTGGGCCAAGAGGATGAACCTCAGATGCGCAACCTAATCCACTAGGCCATTTGCGCTCCATATGTACTGTTTTTTTTTTTTTGTCAAGAGCTCTGCACATTCTGCAGAAACTCAACAACTCTTACAGCTGAGGTCTTTAAATGAGTATTTTTATCATGATGTGAAAATGTAAGAGTTTAAAAAAACACATAGAAGTAGGAATAAATTGTGAAATGGAGCAAAAAAGATAAAGATGGTACAAAAAAGTGATTTAGGATGCAGGATAAGGGATATTCAGGGCTTAAAATGATCGAAATAATCTGAATATGAAAAACAATCCTGATAAAATCCAGCTTCTTATCACATATTTTGCCAATATTGCCCCCTAATGGAGAACATTTTCCTTGGTCAGAAGCAGAGTTTGCTGACATCTAAGCAGCAGGTAACACTGTAGAAAACTGACCACTTATCATCGGGTATTAAGAGACACCTGAGGGACAGGTGAGCTTTGATTTTATCAGCCTGTGATGATGTAACAAGGAGGTTTGAGCACACTAACTGACTAATTTTTACAGAAATCACTTAAGGAAGTAGTGAACAAATAGAGAAAAGGATAAAAGTGGCCCTCTTTAAACAATCTTTGCCTTAAAGCTGACAGATGTCTGTCTCTTTGCTCTGCAGATGTTTTATTCACTGGAACAGCTGATGGGAGGATCTTGAAGCTGACTGGTCGGAGGATTCTCACGGTGGCCAGACTGGGGAAACTGCCCTGTGGTGAGAAACCAGGCTTTGGTTGTAACTCTGGGTTTGTCTCTAACACTTTCTGGCCTTTGAGCACGACTCTGACCTCAGACCTGCTCACAGTCAGACTCAGATATTTCCTCTCTGTGTTTCTCTCTGAATGCTTCAGTCAGGAGTTTGAAAGCTCAGTTTGGTGCTCAACAAAAGAGTGATGAAACCCTCTGACAGTTTACATGAGGAAATGTTGAAACCTGCTCTGAATCTGCTGGTTTCATCATTAAACACAGACTTAGGCCGAGGGGTTTCACTCATGCACACTTTATCGACCACAAACAGTTGATAGAGTGAGACGGTCACCTCTCATGATGCAAAGAGACATTGAACTAACTTAGATTTTGTTGAAAACTCTGAAAATGGCTTTTTTTTTTGGCTTAATGTGTAATTGACTTCCAGTACTTCCGGACCAGCCTTAAGCGGTCACTGGGGGCTTTTTAGCAATTCCGCAATGTCTTTTCAGACCGGAGGTTGCTGCTTGGGATTAACATGCAAGAAAGAGGTCACAGGCTGGATTGAACCCAGGCTGCCTGTGCAAGGGCAAACCCCATAGAGCATTACTTTAACCACTAGGCCATCTGATCTTCTGTATATATATATATATATATATTATTGTGAAAATAAATAGAAGATGAAAGTAATTTTGGGGTTTTTTTTCAGCTATATCATCAAAAAAAAAGTCATGCCATGATTGAAAAACTTTTCCACTTTGGTCAGAAACAGGCTGGTGCTGGAGATCGGCTTCTATTTGACTTCAATATGATCCACTTTGACTGATGTGTGTTTTCAGCTTTTATTTTATGTGTCCTCAGGGTCCAGAGAGGAGGAGCCCACCTGTGGGAGACCTTTGGGGATCAGGATCGGACCAAATGGGACTCTGTTTGTGGCGGACGCTTATCTGGGTATTTTCGAGGTGAACCCCACCACAGGTGAGAGACAGCGTGTACAGTACAGAGTATCAGAGCTCATATTCAGAACTCACTTACTTCGAGGTCTAACAACTTTGATTCTTAATTTGCATGATCACATAGTGTGTCCTCATCTTTTCTCCTTGATTACTCAACATCTGCTAAAATAATTTAAACAAAGGCTTGTGTTGAAGCTTGAAATATTCAGATTTTTTTCTGTGCAGAAGAATAAGAACCTCTAATGACCAGTCTTGGTCTCACTCCTGAAGAGAGAGGATTTTCCTGGTTGGTCTTCATGGTTCTCCGTTCACACTCAAACTCCAGTGCTCCTTTTGTTTTTCTGCAGGTGAAGCGGTCAGGCTGGTGAAGGGGGGTGAGGAGGTCGCTGGCAGGAAGCTGTCGTTCATCAATGACCTGGCGGTGACACAGGATGGGAAGAAGGTGTACTTCACCGACTCCAGCAGCAGGTGGCAGCGCAGAGAGTATCTGAACCTCATCATGGAGGCCACGGCTGACGGACGGTGAGCTGAAAATACTCAATTTACACTCACAGCTGGTGTTCAGACCCTGTTTTATAAGCACTTTTAAATGTTTTGAAATTGTAAAAAGCCTCTTGATTATGCAAACAAGTTCCTCCCTGTGGTAAAAACAGAGCGGTGGTTGTGGTTGTGTTTCCAGAGTGCTGGAGTACGACACAGAGAGCAGGGAGCTGACGGTGGTGATGGAGAACCTTCGATTTCCCAACGGCATCCAGCTGCTACCTGATGAGGAGTCGGTGCTGGTGGCAGAGACCACAATGGCCCGGATACGAAGGTAACACACCTGGAACTCAACAGGCAGGAACCAGACTGTGAACTCATGACATTTTCTGAGGCCATGTCCACGATAGAGAGAGAGAGAGAACAACAGAGTCCATACTTCTACTATTCCTCATCAGTCAACTACTGCATTGACCCAAATGAAGGACGACCCTGATTATAAGACAACACCCCCCCTTTCAAAACCAATCGCCAGATAAGGACTCTGATAACCTGAATGTACTTTGTTTACGAAAAAATGTTTCTATTGAAATTCTGAGAAAATCATCGAAATTATCAGAGACTGTTTTGAGTTTTGGCTATAAACACACTCACTGAGATCTGTGTTTAAAATACAAAACCTAATCCAACCAATCACTTAGCAATTTGAACATTTTAATACAAGTAATTCAGTAAAATCGTTTTGGTTGAGTAGTTAGAAAAAAAACAACAGAAACATAAAATTCTGTCTTTTTAGATGTGCCATCTTTGAACATTTCACTCTGTAACTCCACAGTTGTTTGACGTCTCTGCTGCATTGACCACCATTATCTTAAACTAGCACAATAACTCTGCCTCAGTTGTCCGTTAACTGAACCGACTTTTGGTCCACCTCGCTCTGGGCATTCACTGCACCTCTCTATGTTTCATCTCCTGTCACTTTGTCTCTGCTGTGATTGACAGATCAGACACTGCAGCCACAGTGAGGTCACTGGTGTTACAAAAAGATTGGTGTCTTCTGCTGTTGCGGTGGTGCATGTGCCAATGGTTGGACCATAGACATGTTATAAGTAGATGCCTTATGGGCTTAGACCATCTCCCATGAGCCTCCAGTGCATCTATTTTTTTGAGGAAGGTGTTTTCTCAACTAAAAAATGTCACAACTCCCCGAAACTTCATCAGATTTTCACATAGTTTGGTTTGTTACAAACAGCAAAGACGTAGTTATGATGCAGGATGCTTTTACAAAAATTGATCCCATTGGATATTTTTCTTTCAATGCCGTGCCGATGTTTGTAACCGTGGGCTACACAAAATACGGAAACAATTACTCACTCTGTGTTGACTCCGGTTTGCTCTGGTGTTAGTGAGAAGAAGACCCACCCAAGATGTCGGTGACACTGCATCACACTCCAGCACGCAATGAGGCATTTACTAATATTATGTCTATGGGTTTGACCCTGATTATAAGAATAGTCTGTAATTCATCAAACTGAATGGAAACATCAGCGCCTCTGCTCTTAGCTTCAAGGAAATAAGTCAACAGTTAATACAAACTCTCTCTCTCTCTCTTTTTTATTTTAATCAGGGTTCATGTTGCTGGTCTGAACAAAGGCGGGATGGACACCTTCATGGACAACCTTCCTGGTTTTCCTGACAATATCCGTCCCAGCTCCTCTGGTGGTTACTGGGTGGCCATGTCAGCAGTGAGACCAAACCCTGGTTTCTCTATGCTGGACTTTCTGTCCCAAAGACCCTGGATAAAGAAATTCATCTTCAAGGTAAATCTGCTCAGAGAGACTCCAGGTCTGAAGCTTTGTGGGTCTGGTTTTCCAGAGAGGATCAGGTTTTGTGATCTCAGTCCAGGAGACTTTTTGATTCTGGATCAGCTGATCGATGAACACAAACCACACACACTAACCCAGAGACTGTGAAGACCTCAGGTGTGTAGATGGAGAGGATGTGATGTTCTAGGTGTCCAAATACAAACAGATGTTGACTTTCATGAGTGACACAATATTTTTAAAACAATTTTACAATAAAATTATAACAATAAAGTAGACATTAACATTTCTTTTTAACTTACAGGTGACTACAAAGATTAGAAGTGTCCAAACTTTTCTAAGGGCAAACATTTGATTTTGTGAAAATGACCAAGAAGTAGCAGCTCTCACTGAAAAGTTTATTTAAAATGAAAGGAATATATGAATGCCCATTTGTTAACTGTTTGTAAGAGTCAGACTTGTTTCTGCAAGCTGATTGTCCTGCTTTACACATGTCTATGTTGTTTTCATCTACTCTACGTCATTGTAGGTTAAAAACACACAAGTTTTATTCCAAAAAATATCACATTTCTCTCCACATGGATTATTTTCCCTTTATGTGTAGAATACAGACACATACATGGTACAAAAACCATGTGACTCAACTGTTGGCGACTTTTTCACTGACCCAGATCAGTGATTCTCAGATGGGGGTATGCGCACCCCTAGGGGTATGTGGGAGTACTGCAAGGGATACGTGACAAATGTTAGAAAATAAATAAATAAATAAATACATGAAATAAAAGTTGCATCACAACAAATTAAAAAACTTTTGATTCAAAACAGCTTTATCAACAGCATTTACTCATCATGTCTGTGCAACATTAAATAGACCACTATTTCCAAATTGAGCATATTCATTCATAAAATATATGTACATTTGCATGCTAATAACAGCGCAACCAGGAGGATAACAATGGGTAGGTGTTTGAAACAAGAGAAATCAGTTCAGGACAATGAGGTGGATAATGAAGAAACCGTCAAAAAGAAATTTTCTGAAACATTGTCAGTATCTGGAGGAGTATATTGTTTGGGAATATATTAACAAATAGCTCAATGAAAACAGCTCATTTTCAGTGGTACCTCAAGACAAAACAATCCATGCCACATTGGTTCGCCAAAAATTATCTGAGCATTAGAGGCGTCCATGAAAAGTACAAGCTGCCTCAATCTTTAGTTATTTCTGAAAAATATTGCCCTAAAAAAGTATAGAATTTACTTCTCTTTTATTTCAATGTTTATTGACACTGTAAAACCTCATGCATACAATTATTCATGTTATTTTCACATATTATTTCCTGAGAATTATCATCAGGGGGTACGTAAGCCAAAAAAGCTTGACCTGGATAACTGTGTAAAAGCAACAAGACCTGCTGGAGCTCTCTCTTAAAGCTACAGTACTTAATAAATGAAAGTAATATTTTGTCAAAATAAGCTTTTATCTGTAGCAGTAATTAAGCATATTCTTGGAAGAAACAATAGAAACTAATTGTTTGCTGAGTATAACAAAAACTTACTTTTTAATTATATAATGAAAAACAACCAGGGCTTGTCTTGTACACTATTTCTTTTAGTGGTTTGTGTAAAAATCAGTCTCTAAACCTCTTTGTTCTATCAGCACAGACTGATGAAATCAAAGCTCACCTGTCCCTCAGGTGTCTCTTGATACCAGATGATAAATTGTTAGTCTTTTGCAGTGTTACGTGAAGTGTTAACATCAGCTAACTGAGCTTCTGACTAGAGAAAAAGTTCTCCATTAGGGGGAGCAAAACATGTAAGGATGTTTTCATGTCAGGATCAGGATCTGGATTTGATCAGGATTGTTTTTTATATTCAGATCTTTTAACTGAAAACAACATTTCTTTGCCTGAAATATTTCTGATCCTGCATTCTGCACCAGTTTTTTTTTCCATAACTTCAATCTGGTCTTGTGTCCTGAAATGTTTTTTGAACCCTCACATTTTCACAGCATGATGATAGTTAGTTAGTAATCGATCGTTAGTTGTAAGAGTTGTTGAGTTTCTGCTGAATGTACAGAGATTTAACTTTATACAAGCAGCCTGTGCACAGTCCAGATGTAGTTTAGAGAGAATTTACCAGATCGACGTTGGTTTAGTTTGTGACCTGGATGATTTAGACCACAATGCATTTCAGTGATGTAATAAAAACACTGTTAGATGACACCAGACTGTCTTATTTCCTCTACAACCCTCCTAACTTTTAGCTCTTTCATCCACTTCTCCTCCAGCTCTTCAGCCAGGACGTGGTGATGAAGTTCGTCCCTCGGTACAGTCTGGTGGCAGAGCTCCATGATGGTGGAATCTGCACACGGAGCTTCCACGACCCTAACGGCCTGGTGGCGGCCTACGTCAGCGAGGTGCATGAGCACGATGGGAGTCTGTACCTGGGCTCCTTCCGGTCTCCGTACATAGCGAAACTGGACCTGAGCAAAGTGTAAAACTGACTCTCACTGAAGCACAGACGAGACTCAGCGACTCGGTCTGACGTCTGGAAAGAGGTGATTTGATTTGATGGTGATTTGACGAAGCAGGATGTGGAATATTAATAGTAACGGGTGGATCATCAGGCTCTGGAGGCTGATGGGTAACAGCTATGTGTCTCCCCTGCAGGGTCAGTCTGTTAAGGTGAATGACCTGATGCTGCGTTTATGTGTGGGAGAATATGTTTGGGTGGGAATGTGTTGTCAATTCTGTGACAGGGTTTCAAACTTCAGACATTTAAGGAGATAAATACCTGTCAGGTACTGAAATTCAACATCTAATGATATGATTGCCAACAAATACTTTTATGGTGAACTTATACTTATGAAATATCAACAACAACCAAAGTTCGATCATAATCAAAGTACAACAAAGAAAACGTGTTTGAAGTTTTACTTTTAAATTGATAGAAATGATTATTTCTTTGTCACACATAAGTTCTTGATTCACCATCTCAGAAGATTAATAATCTTGATGATGAGATTTCTCTGTGTTTAGGTCAGATTTTCTCTTATTTTAAACCATGTTTGATTTAAAGCATCATTTAAAGCTTGTGTTTGAATTGACCCCAAATCAGAGGCACCTTTTGGTTTATGGATTAAACAATAACATACTCTACTATGTACTGGGATCAAAGTAACCTGGCTTTGTAAGTGAGTTCAAGCTAATTATCTGGTTTTATTTGGCTGGCTCACTCACTTATGCCTTCACTTTAACGTGTGTATAACTTTAATCAGCAAACTGGATATTTTTTATTATTGTTATCATTCATACTAAATTTCGATCGTTTTTGCTCTTTGTTGTTGATCCACAGCACAGATCACTACCTCTGATGCTAACCTGTGTATCACGGTGAGGATTAGGGTTTCCTTCAGTTAGCATGTCAAACACTAACATCTTCTGTTTCTCACTCTAGTACAATGAGCTCAACAAGCACAGAAGTGTCAAAGAGAAGTACAGGCATCGTGAATCTGTCAGAGGAGTATTCTCTGTTTGGCAAACAGGGTAACATATGAGAGTCACTGGACGTCCCCGTAAATGATGAATCATCAGGTCAATCAGTCTGGATTTTTTTTTTTTTTTTTTTTATGACACGGCGGAGTTAAGATGGCCGAGCGTGTGAAAAGTCTTCTGCTGTTCTGAGCTACTTGAAAGATTGAAGTTTTTATGTGTCTGTTGCTTTTCTTGTGAGGTGAAACATTTTTATGTGGCTATTTTTTAAAACAAGGTGCCAAATTTAGTTTCTTTTTTATTTAATTCATTTTTTGCACTAAAAGGTTGAACTCTGAGCCTCTGCTTCAGCTTTCCAGATATTTCTGTCATAAAGCACAGAGTGCTACGTTAACACATGTGACTTCAGTATTTCCTCTGTGGTGTACCACAATTTTAAAGTCAAAATGACAATGAACTGCACTGTTTTTGTTTGTTTATTTGTTTGTTTGTTTGAATGAACCTTTCATGCAGCTTTTCCAGCTTCTTTCAATAAAAACTGAATCAAACCTTCAGACTTCCAGATGAAGATTTGTCTTTTTGAAACCAGGTAAAGGTCTGAACTAATATTTCTACAATACCGTGATTTAAAGTGACAAAGGTCTCATATCAGCACAAAAACAAACCAGGCTGTGGTAGATCAACAACAGAGAACAGTACATTTTCATTTGGACTGCTATAAAGCTTAAAAAGTCACTGATGTTTACTGTTCTTTTGTGTATATTGCTATACACTGATATATAAATATACAGTTCATTCAATGCTTTGTCTTTATTTTCATGACTATTAACACTGTAGATTCTCACTGAAGGCATCAAAACTATAAATGAACACATGTGGAGTTATGTACTTAACAAAAGGTGAAATAACTAAAAACATGTTTTATATTCTAGTTTCTTCAAAATAACCACCCTTTACTCTGATTACTGCTTTGTAAACTTTTGGCATTTTTCAAAAGGTCGTCACCTGAAATGGTTTTCTCTTCACAGCTGTGCCTTATCAGGGTTAATTAGTGGAATTTCTGGCTTTATCAGTGGAGTTGGGACCATCAGTTGTATTGTACAGAAGTCAGGTTAATAAACAACCAACAGCCCTATTGGACAACTGTTCAAATTCATATTACGGCAAGAACCAATCAGCTAACTAAAGAAAAACGAGGGGCCATCATTATTTTAAGAAATGAAGTCAGTGAATGAAGTTTTTTTTTTTTTTTCGTTGTTTTTTGCAGGATCAGCTGCTGGTTTTGGGTCTCCTGTCTGTATTCACTCATCCAGCTGTTGTGGTTGTTCTCTTATGTTGTTTTATTGTTTACCTCTCCCTCTCTGTCTATCTCCTTCTCTCTCTACGCTCTTTTGTCACTACCCCTCTTCTGTTTTCACCCTAGTCCGTTCAGGCAGTAACCTTTAATCTTGGCAATATACAGAAAAAAGAAATTACAAAACGCCAATAAAAAATAACATTTAAAACTCAAGGGAAGCCTTATACACAAACCGCTCCTTTTGGCAAAGTAAATTTGTTCTGCAAAATACGGCAGCGGGACCGCAATTCTGTTGTTGTGATGCTGGACAGTACAAGTTAAAAAAAAAAAAAAAAAGGAAGAAGAAGAAATGAAGTCAGTCGTCCAGTAAATGGTCATAAAAATAAAGAAAACACAAATTGAATGAGAAGGTGTGTCCAAATTTTTGGCCTGTACTGTATGTATATATACTGATACATACATACATACAAATAAGTGGCTGGACTTGATTAAAAAATTAATCTTTTTTTATTAGAGGCTTTAAATTAATTAATTGCATCTTAATGGCATATCACTTTTAGGCTGCATTTTTTAGTTCATGGATTTTGGTGAATGACTTAATCAATCAACGGTCCTATACATAAGCTTGAACAACAAAATGATGTTTATTATCATTTAAATACAGTGTTCTGATGTAAAATGCCATTTAAAGATCATCACTGCATTTGTAGCAGCTAATGTCTGAAAGGCTTAACCATTAAATTCAATGTCACCAGAATATTTGGTACATTTTGGCGTATATTTAGTCAGCATGTCAAAATAACAACTATGACGACCTATTACAGTACACTTAGAAAAATAACATTTACTAATGCTGGAGATGATTAAAGCTTACTTTCACTTTTACAAGTCAGCTTCTTAGACATTGTTGTCAAACCAGTTATCAAACCCTTGAGTTTACATTAGAGCTGGGCAGTATGTTTACCACTGTTCACCAGTTCACATGAATTAATGTGGGGAAAACGTTCCAGGGCTTCAAAAGTTTGGGAACTATATTGCAAAACACCATCAAGTGCAAACTGTGTGCCATTATTCTGATTTACTTGCACTAGTTGACACCCACAGGTGTGTATACTAAAGCAGGAGAGATAAAACGGGGATCCAAAATAATCATATGCAAAGAAATTCTATTTTATCAACCATCAAAAGAAAATTCAAAACATTAGAGAACATTAAAAATAATCAGAAGTTGCAGCCCTGATATTTTCAAAATGGTTGGTGCTGTTTTTGTGATCTAGATACTGAAGAATTTAAACTGTAAGTAGAGAAATGTTTGAACATTTTCACCACTAATAATACACTGATTTAACTCATAGGATTCATGAAAGACAATTTTATGGAGAAAAATAATTATCTTTTCCACCCTAACACTCAGGTATTTTTCTGTTAAGAAATGTCCTCAGTATTGATTCTCTACAGAATAAATAAAATATCTTAATGTATTAAACTTGATCTTAGAAGCTGCTGGAACTCTGTGTGTGTGTATGTGTGTGTAGTTATACAGTCCAAAATGTATCAAGAGAAGATTTTTTAAAATTTATTTCCTGTTTTTTGTGTCAGTGAAAGGTCAAATGCTACAACAGAATTTTTTTTCCCTTTTTTTGTATTATTTTACATGTAATCACGTTACGTTACTGTCATGGGAAGAAACTGAAGATCTTAGAGTAAACTCATAAGATCCTGGAGAACAGCTGTTGTGTTTTGGTTTGGTTTGGTTTGTTTTTTCTTGACACTGTTATAACGTTATGTTATTGCCATGGGAAGAAACTGAACTCAGAGAAAACCCGAAATAAGGAGAACAGCTATGAATAAAAGGGTCAAACAAAGTGAATAACAAAGTGACCTCTGGTTGACCTCTCAGTGGTTTAAATGTAAACAAAGTGAATAACAAAGTGACCTCTGGTTGACCTCTCAGTGGTTTGAACATAAACAAAGTGAATAACAAAGTGACCTCTGGTTGACCTCTCAGTGGTTTGAACATAAACAAAGTGAATAACAAAGTGACCTCTGGTTGACCTCTCAGTGGTTTGAACATAAACAAAGTGAATAACAAAGTGACCTCTGGTTGACCTCTCAGTGGTTT